>OY019134.1:27091458-27576458 GCA_955652365.1 Eristalinus aeneus | reverse complement strand
TGCTGACTTTTCTTTCCCGCATTTTATTTAGATGATTTTAATTTGTGAACAAAAGAAATACGATTTCAAATTTTTATCAGCAGTTTAACAGCTTTATTTAGTTTCATTCACAGGTAATAGGATACGTTTTAATTTCGACAAAAAGTAATATATTAAATCTAAGTTGAAATAACACAGAAATAATCTCTTTTAATTGCGAGAAAATCATTTTATCCTCCTTCCCTATTTGTTGACGCATCATCGAGCTTTGAACTCACTGAACTACAATCTCCAGTGTTGCATGATATAGAGGGAATATTGTAGTTGGAAAATCCCCGGTAATCGGTCACAGTTGGCTTGATTGGTGACGGTAGAAACACTCCATTAGGAGGGGAGTCACTCTCAAGCAAAGTTTTCGGCTTCGAGTCCAAATCCACGCTACACTCGTTGTCTATTTTATTTATAAGTGGATCGAATTCCTTTAGGTCAGGTTTTGTATCGTCAGCCACACTGTTTTCACCGCTTATATCAGATAAATCAAAGTCATAATTAATATTCGTTAAGCCACCCTTGAATTCAGTGGTTGTTGTTGTGAGCAAATCGTCTGGTGTTTCTGTGCCATCAAGTGAGGCAGTATCAAATGGAGTGTAGTTAAAAATAGGTGATGCGAAAAGCATGTCAGTCGAATTACTGTGAGGTACTGAGGACTCTGCTGTGATAGCTGGAGATAAACGATCTTTTGTTGTGTCTTTAAGGGACAATGTCGACATTGCCGTTGATGAATCATCATCTTGGGAAATTCTGCAAAGGTTTTCCTGTTTTATAGGGGTAATAGGCATTGGAAGTAATTGATTTTTGAATATAGTTTTTGTCTGAGTATTTTCAATTGAGGCTAAGATATTTGTTTGAAAACGCTTTGTCAATTCTGTGTCAGGTTTGGATGCTGCGCTTATTTCCGAACTGTTGTAGGAACGAATTTGTCCAATAAGAAATGATGGAGTTTTAATTGGTAAAATTACAAGCGGTGCACGACTTAGGGTGGTTTCAACTTTTTGTGTTACCTCACTCTGTAAAAAAATAAACAAGTATTAAATAATGAAAACTATACAAAAATCTAAAAACACATATATTTTTCATAAAATATTTATATATTTTTTGCTCATATTAATATATGTATATACCACACATTTCATATTGTATGTTAACAGATCTAGTTAAAACTTTAGTTTTGCAGAAAGGCGAGTCAATATTTATCGACAGAATAGGAGGGTAATGTTCTCATAATACCTTTGTGTGGTCTACGGTCATAATTTCTGCTAACAGATGAAAGTTATTGAATGGAGTTTAATTATTCATTCGTTGTTGCGGATAAATATAGATTAACAGGAAATACTAACTTCTAAACTAACAGAGATCACTTTCACTGCAAACTAAAAAGAGACTTTGGACTCACACCTTAGAATGCACAATAACCTGAAAACAGGAAGATGAAAGGCCTGCGTGGTGATGGCAATTACGGGAATAATGACATGAATCAAATTTTAAGCCTCAGAAAAGTTAGATCAAAAATCTCAGCCATGGCGGGATTTATTGAGATTTTATCAAGAGATTAAACGGTATCCAGATAACACAAGTTTAAGCTCATAATTTCTTATGATACAGATATTGAGGATAAAGATAAAAGTAAAGACAATGTTGTTCTTTATCAGATATTTTAAGTCCACAGGCTTCAATCCCGTTGTCAAGGGCGATACATTCCGATCCAAAGAAAAATTTTTAAAGTAAACCAAAGGAAAGCAATAAGCATATTGCAAGTGCTCTCTGATGGTCATTATTGAGAGCGATTTCTATTTTCGAAGCGCAATAAATCTGTAATTGATCAGAATAACATTAAATAAGGTCAAAATAGAAGCGATTAACATTTGACGGATTAGAGGATTTTAGTGTGAAATACATAAAGGATGAATTGATGAATGGAATAGCAAATGCAGAACTAGGAAGGCACCCAAAAGGGTTTTCAGATTCACATCACAATGAGGTATATTTTCTTCTATTACATTACGGATTTGCCCTTAAAGAGCACTGGATGAAGCCAACAAATTAACCTAACCAAATTATTAATTCAATTCATAGACCAAACAGAACCAGCTGTAGGTTGAACCGGAAACCAATGCCCATTATTACAGATTTTTTCTTTTACACATATCTTGAGAAATGCAGGCTCCCAAGTGGTGTAGCCTTTAAGATAAAGTAAAAGCCGTCGTTGAAACAGTGACGAAAAGACAGACATTCTGCCTGGGTACACTCACTTCTTACAGCGGTTTTTGTGCGGACCTTTAAATTAGCTGTCGAATTTTAAACAAAAAAAGAAACAAATACTTTGGTTAGAAACAGTATTAATCTGGAGTTTTACAAAAATTATTGCGAAACGAAGGGGGGAGCGAATGAATCTGCTCTATCGTGCTATAGACAGTCAAGTAGTCATTCAGGCACCTGAAACGAAGTTGACAAAATCTTAAGATTTGTATTAGGTATGCATACATAGATATGTGTAAAGGATGGCGTGACCGTCTTCAGGGGGACTAGGTACTAATTCGCTCAGTAACTATGAATTGGAACTTAAAGGCCAATAAATTAGCAGGGAGTTCCATTTGAATTTAAAGTTGAAGTTTGAACGGAAACGCTTTGCAAAGCGTGACATGACATGCAATGCTGGATGGACGTGGTGGTTAGGGTTGTGGTATACGAATATAAAGAAAAAGACGTTATAGCCATTATTAAATGGTATGTAAATTTAAATCGTAGGTACATGTTTTGTTATATTATCCATGAAAATATTTGCTATAAGAAATTTATTTTACCATAAATTGTTATATTGTTTAATGTATAATGTATAATACGTTCATTAACTAAAAACTAAACTTATCGGTTTAAAATGCAGCAAATATTCATTTTCTCCTCATCATCCCAATTTTATATTATTGCTCTCCCGAAAATTTGACTTAATGGCGAACATTGTGATGATATTTGATAATTTTTTTTTTCGAAGACCGTTATAAAAATGTTCTTCAATGTTAGAGACGAGGTTTTTGTTACATCTGCACAATTTAATGTTAAACAGATTAATATTCTTTTAATAATATATTTAATTTTTAATAATATATTTGAATTTTGTATAAACTTTGTATAAATATCGACAAATCTCAAATAACACTTGATAACTCTCATTATGATGAGCACTAAGTTCTATTGTCAGGAAATGTAATTAATGATAATTCTTTCAGACAACGAAGTGAAAAGTTAAGTCTGATTCTGAACTAGAGTGGTTGTGAACTAGAGTATAGACGGTTAATTCTCATAGCCGAATTCGAACGATTAAGTTTGAGATGTTCTTCCATAGACAATTTGAGAATTTTTTTCATAGATAGTTAGCTACTACTTTTTTTATCAGTACAAAGGCGACCACAAAGGTAATTTAATTCTGCCTTTTACAACGCACACGCGCTTTGAAATTTCTTAATCCATCTATGTTGTGTACAGTACGTAATAATGTATATTTATTTATAATGTGTAATAATGTCATTCTAATAATCACTAATACTTTGTTCGATTAAATAAATAGTGAGCAACCAAATTTGAATTTCAGCAGCATTAATTCTCTTACAATTTTTGAGAGAGGCATTCAGTTAAATATCGACCCAGAGAATCGACGTTTTGAGAAACAAAACTATATAGATCTTTTTTTTTTACAACAGATCCAAAAATAGTATTTTAGCATATAGTTTTCTTATTATTTCAATATGAATGAATATTTAAGTTAATAGAAATAATAATTCAATCAAAAATCAACTTACTTTAAAATCGTAGATTTCTTTGGATAAGTTTGCTATCCCATTTAATATGATGGCATTCTTTTTCTTTAATAGTTCCATCCGTTTCATGTTTTCTGAAATCAAGTGAAGGCTTTCACAGGCCAGTAAAGCGCTTTCCCAAGGAGTGCTGTAAGCTTTTTGTCCAGACATAAGTGAGGAAAATTCTTCAGCGGGCATGGCTAAGCTCTCAGCACTCAAATTTTCAATGAAAGAAATTGCACAACACTGAAAAAATAGATAATTGAAGATATTACATCTACAATTCACTTAAGGTTACTTACTAAATTTGTGAAATAATAACCACCTTCACCACTCATTAGCCTTGAGGCATTGCTGAAACGTGTGATATAGTTAATGTTGCTATGCAGTCGTACAGGGTTGGCCTTTAAAACGACAAATATTAAGGCAGGGAGAAATTCATCAGCACTGGCAGGACCTCCAACAGCATGTTTTAACAAAGCAAATATGTGTCGACAGCATCGCACAGTGCATTCTAATTTCTCTTGAGGTGAATAGTAAGAATCTATCCCGACTAATTCTAAAAATAGGGAAAGAAAAATTCATTGCATTTTTTAATATTTTGTCGATGGGAATTGTAATTTATTATGAATATTATCATTCCTGCATTCATGAATTGGTTATTGTCGCTTTAAAATAAAATTTTTATTTTTAATAAATTGAGGAACGCACTATGAAAAAATAATGTGATATTCTTATTACTACATGAGTTGCAAAGAAATTGAGATTAACATAAAGTTAAATTCTCACCAGTAATTGCATTATAAACAAGCTCTCTCGATTCAGCGTTTACTTCATCAATGCTACAGACTAAATGCTTTGACGTAATCCAACTCAATTGTCGTATACGTTTTTGAATTTTGGCGTCGTTTTCCTCATCATTGGTAAAGTAAGGTGAAAACAAGTATCTATGACAAAATTTGGTCAAGAATTTACAAAAACCTTTTTTGTCCAATATTTACTTGTGGTTTTGGGTCATAACAACTTTTTCGAAAAAGTCTACTGTCGCCTCACGCTCTTCTTGGGTTGTTATAGCGAAACGAGGGTCAGAATTTACTACATCGGAGAGCTTAGAATATGCATTTTGAACTATTTCAGATAATTCATCAATGTTCTTATTATTTGTATTAATATAAGTTCGGATTGCATTATCCAGTCGTTGAATATCGTTTTTAAGTTTTCTCTTTGCATCATCCGGGATTGCCAATTGTTTTAGTTGCAAAATGAACTGACTTTCAGTTGGATCGGGTACATATGGCCGCTGCGATTGCTCTTCCTTGGTGTGCACTGGAAAAAATATTTATAGAGTTCAATGTTTTGAAAACAATGAAATTTTTATTACCTTTTGAAGAAGGAAATGATTTCGGAAAGACTGAAAACTTTTTCTTTGAAGTACTTTGTTCATTTTGGTTTATATGGCGTGTTGGTGACAACTGTGTGTACCCAGTGTTGGCTTTCGGCGAGAGTCGTTCAGATTGCGATTTTGGTAAGGAGGGATCAATTCTTGATGTAAGGTTTTCTAAAATAAGTATTATAACTAGAAACCAAACCTGATCAACGCATGTATTAATAGGATTTTACGCTTTTTCCTTTTTTCATTTCGTTCACGGAAGCACTTAGAACATAGGCCATCAAATTGAGCATTTCCGTAAAATCCACAGCCTTTTCGACATTTTAAATCTTGCTGCCCAATACGCAATGCTGGCGGTTTTGCCAATGCCATCTCACAAATCAACGTTTAGAAAATGCTTGCTATTTAAATACTATTAAAAATTATTAAATAATAGTCTTTCACCAACATTTCGATTACTTTTTTGTATTTATATTTGACGTTTCTGTGACACATCCAATCAATAAGAGATAGTTCACAATGGTGAATAAGTGATGGGAAACCTGTAGCTCTGCTTATAATAACTTTTAACTGGTCTAAAGCTTAAAAGTAATGTTCTACCTAGCAATCAGAATCAACTCTTAGTTGTTTCTGTTGTTAAAATTAGATAAGTACTTATTTGTACTTAATTTTCTTGTTATTTTTACCTTCTACCTTACCATTCTTTTTCTTCTTTGTTACAGTTTTTGAACCTCCCTTGTTTACTTAAAAATGCAAATCGGAAGCCAGGTTTAAGCGCAGTTCTTTACAAAGATAATTTAAATTGGCGATTTATCACTGCGTAGTATAGTGGTAAAATAAATAATAATTGTTGGCGCGACAGTCCACAGGGGCACCAGATCCTAGCTTGCTCATCAACTACTCGTGTTCTGCGCCCTACTGTTCTCTCACGACTAGAAGGGACCTACAGTCTTTTGCCGACTCCGAACGGCGAAGTTTGAGAAGCTTTCTTAGACTGTTGAGTGTTGTCAGCAGCTCGAAAGAGGTGGTGGCCTGAAAAAATTAGAGGTCTTCAGCCAGAAATCGAACCTAGACTCTTCGGCGTGTGAGCGTCGCACTCTACCCACTACGCCACTTCGGCCACGTGGTATTCTCTCTGTTATCGATCATGGGGGGCATGAGATTGTCCACACGAGATAACCTGATTGATTGCGCTCAACATGGTGAGCTGCCAACACTACCCTCGATAGTGCACAGGTCAAGTTGACATACATCCTTCTCGTTGCGCCCCCTGGTTAGCCATCACAACACCCATTGTGTAGTGAGCCAATTTATGCAGCGAACCCCTCTGCCCGAGGGTTAAATAATTGGCCTAGCCTACCAGTCTGTGGGTTGTGTGTGAGGTTAACTTCCTCCAACAACAACTGGACTGCTACAAAGGCTAAATTTGGGAATATCAGACTTATTTGCGCTCACGCCCCGACAGGGGAGAAGGATGACAATATCATGGATGACTTCTATAATCTCCTAGAAAAAACATATGAACGATGGCCCAGCTACGACAACATGATCGTCCTAGGAGACTTCAACTCTCAGCTGGCAAAAAAGGACATCGGTAAAAATACCCCACACGACAACACATCCAGAAACGAACTCAGGCTGTTGGACTTCGCCTAGGGGCGAAACCTTACTGTGGTTAGCACGCGGTTCCCACACATGAACATTCTCCTGATCAATCCATCGTAAATCAGATTGATGAAGTTGCGATCGAAGTCAGACACTCCTCCAATGTTCTCGATGTCCGAACCTTCCGAGGTGAAAACAGCGACTCGGATCATCACCTTGTTGTAGCCAAGTTAAGAGCCCGAATATCGAAAGAGCAACGGAGTCGAAACAGGCCAAAAATGGTTTGACGTCGGAAAGTTTTAATCGCAACTAATCGCTGGGAACTTTGCCGACCGAGTCCTTCTGAAACTCGCTCAGATTTCGGCGCTGCCTGCACTTACCATAGAAGAAGACTGGAAACGTTGTCAAGAAGCCATCAAAGATGTTGCCACTGATGTGCTGGGTTTCACGTCACCACCCAGAAGGAACCCATGGTTTGACGACGAGTGCAGGCAAGCGTATGCTGCCAAATAAGACGCCTATAAGGCAACGCTGCATCGAACAACGAGGGCTGTTTGCAAACAGAGTAATGGGTACAGTACGACATCCACACGCAGAAGGTCTGGGTTCTATTCCCGGCTGATCACCTCGAATTTTTCACGGGACCACTTCTTTCGAACTGCAGAAAACGGTCAAAGAGTAATAACTGTCCAAGAAAGCTTCTCAAGCTTCGCCGTTCGGAATCGTCAAAAAACGGTGGGTCCCTTCTACTCATAAGAGAACAGTAGAGCGCACAACACGAGTAGTTGAAGAACAAGCTAGGCCCTAGTCCCCTGTGGACTGTCGCGCTTACAATTGTTATGAGAAATGGAAAAGTGTTATAGCAGGAATGAAGCCCGAAAGTTTTACCAAAAAGTAAAGCAGCTATCCGGCTGATACAAAGTTCGGACCGAAGCCTACCGCGGCCAAAATGGACAAATTGTGGTAGAGTCTGTGCTGAAAATCTGGAAGGAACATATATGTAGACTTCTTAACGGCGATACCAGCCCAAGTTCCGCTGTTAGGCAGAATGTTCTACTCAATTTGGACCAATATAGATAAGAATTCGGTCCCCCTACTTAAAAGAACTGAAGATAGTGTCCGCAAATCTATATAAAGCAGCTGGATATGACCTGGTTGGGCGCATGCACCAGCTCATCTGTAATATATGGTCAGAGAAATGCATTCCCGGTGAGTGGAATCTCAGCGCCGGTCCAAAACCAGAAAACCCCTATGACTACGCCAATTACCGAAAGATCAGCCTTCTTAACATGGCCTACAAGATCCTCCCTGCCGTATTATCTGAGCATCTAAAAACTTTTGTCCACAACCTGATCGGTACCTATCAGTGTGATTTTAGGCCTGAAAAGTCCACGATAGACCAAACCTTCACTTTACGGAAGATCCTGGAAAAGAAACAAGAAGTAAAAATCGACACTCACCACTTATTCGTCAATTATAGGGCCGCATAAAACAAAGTGCATAGATACAATCTATACAGTGCCATATCAAGTTTTGGCATTCTTACCAAACTCGTTAGATTGTGTAGGATGACGATAGAGAGAGAGAGAGATAGATAGCTGCTCCGTCAAGATCGGTAACGAACGCACTGAGACCTTCAATGTCAAAAAAGGTTTTAGACAAGGCGACGCACTTTCATGTGATTTCTTTAATATCATCACCGAGAAGATCATGTGTAACTCACAAGTCAACACCAGAAGCACGAATCTTCCAAAAGTTAGTTGAATTGCTTACGCTGATGACGTTGACGTAATTGGACGAACACAGCGAGCCGTCAATGAAGCGGTTTTTGGCATTGAAGCGGTAGCGAAAAAAATCGGTCTGGCGGTTAATGAGGGCAAAACAAAGTACATGCTCTCATCAAGAAAGGATACCCAACATCGACGTCTCGGACAGAGCGTCACACTAAGCAGCAGAAACTTCGAGGTAGTCAGGGACTTCGTTTACATTCGTTCCGCGGTAAATAGGGCAACAGCAACGCAGAATCACTTTTGCCAATGGCTTTTTCTTTGGGCTCAAGAGGCGATTGCAATTAAAGCCCTCTCTCGAAGGACTAAGCTTGCTTTATATCACAGTTTGATCGTCCTAGTCCTACTCTATTACGCGGAAACCTGGACATTACTAAAAGCGCATGAGGAAGGCCTTAGTCTTTTCAAGAGAAAAGTTCTTGGTCTTGGTGAATGGCATCTGGAGGAGAAAACATAATGACGAACTCTATGGGCCGTACAGCGACATGCGCCTGATCAAGCGTTTTCGGACACAACCTTTAAAATGGCCAGGCCATGTAGAGCCTGGACACTACTGCTCCGGCCCGAAAAGTTTTCGAATCAGAGCCATTCGGACAACGCAACAGAGGGCTAAGATGTCACAAGGAAGTGGAGAAGGACCTCAACCAACGTGAAGTTCGCAATTGGATGCAGCTAGAGAAAGATTGTGCTGGTTGAAGAGGAATGTTGGTTGGGGCCTAGGTCCACCCCGGACTGTAGCGCCACAAGAAGAAGAAAAAGACGTCCGAAAGACGCTTAAAAGGACAAATGCTTTATTGCTTACATTTGGTTAGAAATCATCATATGTTCTTAGGAAGAAATTGTATAATGTCACATGTATAATTTTATCGGCACCTATTTAATTTAAAATGTGTTTTCTTAAGGACAAACGATATACTCCATAGGGCCATATTATAATCCTTTAACATCACCACCTCTCTAAAAGGACTATACTTCTAATAGAATTCTTTTAAAACATTGCCTTTCATTATTGGCATTTGACAGTATATCAATTAAATTTATTTATGTTTAAATGTTTAAAAAAAAATTTATTTTATTTAATCCACACGAGGTGACAGCTATTCTGTCCTCTATACTACTGAACAATGTTTCTTATTTTCTACGTCTATTCCTGCTGCTGACACGTCTGTTTTCGACCAGCGGTCGCCTGCGTGGTCCCTCAGGAATCTCAAGTGGATGTTTACGCAATCGGATCCGGTCAGCTCCGATTCTTGTGGATTCTAGTTCTCTCACGAGTAGAAGGGACCTACAGTTTTTTGCCGACTCCGAACGGCGAAATTTGAGAAGCTTTCTTAGACAGTTATTACTCTTTGAGTGTTGTCAGCAGCTCGAAAGAGGTGGTGCCGTGAAATATTCGAAAAATTGGTGTTGAGCTGTGAATCGAACCTAGACCCTTCGGCGTGTGAGCGTCGCACTCTACCCACTACGCCACGGCGGCCACTGGAAATATTCGTGATAAATCCTGTGGTGTTTTGTTCTTCTATGGCCTTTATTGTATCAAAATTTCTGGCGTTCATTTCGTTTGCCATTTGTTTTAATAAGTGCTCGTCTTTTGGATGAAATGGCGAGTTAAACTGAACTATTGCTGGCAATGGCTTGGTGTTAGATGTTTCTCTTGAGGTGAAGGTTTCTTTATCGACTGTAATTGAAGTATTGTGGTATCTGATGAGATAAGTTCCGCTTAGGTTAAATGTGTTGCCATCAGCTAGTACTGTTCCAATGAAGTTGTTTAGTAACAGCGTATCGAGGAGAATTTCTTCGACCTGGGGAATATGTTGGTTGTTGATTCTGGTGCAGTTCGCTGGCAGGCTTTTGAGAAGATGTGTTATGCAGGTGTCATTGCTTAAATCTATTATATTTCTTTTCTTACATATTGTAAAGTTATTTGATTGTTTACATTTTTCTTTTATTCCAAAAGTTTGGTAGTTACATTTAAGTATATTTTCAAATCTTATTTTATTAATGCTAGATCTATTTTTAACAGGTTTTATTAACACTGTTTTACATATTTCCTTATTTGTTAATGGGAAATTTATAATATATATAAGTGATGAGCCATTCGAGGCGATTTTGACCTCTGCGAGTTCAATGGCTTGATCTAAGTTTATGTATTTTATGCGTTCCGTTTCCATATAATTTCTAATGATATTTATTTCTTTATTTGAAAGAATAAAAGAATTTATTACACTGTTTTTTGCCCAATTAATGGCATGTTCAATATTTAGAACTTCTTCTTTAACGATTGCAATTTCTGCACATAGTTTTAAAATAGCATTTTCTTTTTCTTTTTCGATATTTTTTTCGTTGGTAATTCTTATAATATTATTTGTCACACTTCGTAGCTCTTCTATCTTGTTCAGTGATAATTTGTTCAATATTATTTGATAGCTGTTACATTTTAAAACGTTATTTATTTTGCTTTTTATTATTTCAAAGTCTGCATGATCCGGATATCCCGCAACCCATTTCCATGCGCTACCAATGAAATCTGAAGATCTTGTATATCGTCTACTTTTTGGGAAGAGTCTTTCTATATGTGCTTTGGTCAGCTGAATGTCGTATATAAGAAAGGGATACAGCGAATGATTTGGGTCTATTTGAGTTTCGGTTATATTCTGAAGTTCGTTGATAGTCGTCCAGTATTGTTCTAGTTCTATTATGTGAATTAGTCGAAATGTCCCAGCCTGTAATTTGGCTAGTCCTGTTTCTATTGCGATTAGTTGGGAATTGGAGTAGTCAAGTATTTGCGTTTCCGCTTTCGCAATATGTAGAAAGAGTCTGTAAAATGTAAAGTCAGTTACGTATGTGAGATTTATGAGCAATTCTACCGCTTTCGGTTATAACAGTAGTACTCTTATTTTCTTTAACTATTTCCTTCCTAAATTGGTTGGATAATTTACTGCCTAACCTTTTATTACGTTCGACATAAATGACCTCACCTGAGCTATATTGTTTGATGTCATGTCTTTTTTTGTTATGATATTCTAAATCCTTTTCTTGTTTAATTTTTGGACGTTCGATATTTGATAAACGTATTCTTTCATAGTCGTCGGGACCGAATGTTACAGTGCATCCAAAGAAGAGGTCAACAGGTTTTTTGCCAGTTGTTGAATGTATGCTATGGTTGTATTCATTAACAGATCTTTTAAGAAGTTCCTCGAAGTTGCGTTCGATACCTTCTTCTTTTAAACATCTCATGACTTCAGATAAAGTGGAGTGAAAGCGTTCCACTTGTCCGTTTGCTTCGCTTCGGCATGGAGGTACTCTATGAACATCGATGTTCAGTTCATCTTTCATCATGAATAGAATAGAAGATGAACTTATGGCGGGTTTATTGTCTAGAACTATAGCTTTAGGAACACCAAAAAAGAAAAGAAACTCTCTCGTAAAGGTCTTCTAATGTCTCCTATTGATCTACTTTTCAATATCTTTACTTGAGCGTATTTGGTAAATTTATCGAGTGCTGTTAAGACTAATTTTTTCTCTGTATGAAATATATCAATGTGGATTGTATGACCTGGAAAGGTAGGGATTGGGGTTTCGTTTAATTTGGGTTGGTTGGGATGTCTTTCGTATTTATTTTTCTTACAAACAGAACAGATTTTAGTGATTCTTCTAATGTTGTGCATCATAGAGGAGAAGTAATATTTTTCTAAAATTTGGGATTTATTTTCGACAGCCTTTCTGTGAGCTCGTTCGTGCGTTTCTATTATTATTGATTCTTGGTCTTGTTCGTGTAGAACGTCTTCCACGAATAGTCGTGGAAATCTGATCTTGTATGCTTTAAGGTGTTGGACGTAGATCTCTTGAATCATTTCCATGATTCTCTCTTCGGTTTTTATACAGTTAATAACACTGGGGTTAAGTATTTTCTTAAGGATTTTCAATAGGATCTCAGGAGTATATTGTGGTTCAGTGACCAGGTGTCGGTGGTATCTAGGAAAGATAATTTTGAACTGTTGTGTGGAGTTTTCACCTATATCTAGAAATATTTGATTCTTGTAAACATTTATTGGTACTTCGACATTCATGATCGGGTTTTCGTGACTTTGTACCGTGGAGGTCATGGTATTTATATGTGTAACTTCTGGTTTCCTTGAAAGTGCATCGGCTACTACGTTTGCTATTCCGGGTTTGTAGTGCATTTCATAGTGATATTCTTCTAGAATAGCTTTCCATCGTTTCATTTTTGAATTGTTGTTCTTGTTGCTAATTGCGTACGTTAATGGTTGGTGGTCAGTATAAATAACAACTCTAGTGGAACCGTAAAGGTAATTTCGGAGTGAGTTCAGGGCTCATACTATTGCCAACATTTCTTTCTCGTTTGTGGCATAGTTTTCTTCAGTTTCGTTTAAAGTTCTTGAGATGAATGTAATGGATTTCCCTTCTTGTGATAAAACAGCTCCTATTGCGTAATTAGATGCATTTGCTGTTAGCTCAAATTTCTTTTCGAAATCTGGATATATTAGGATAACATTACTGGAAACTAATGTACTTTTAATTTTTTCAAATGCGTCTGTTGCTTTTTTGTCTAATTTGATTTCTGTTTTTTGGGATAGGGTCTTGGACAATCGTCCCTCCTTCCCCCTTAAAAGGGTTGTGAGGGGTTTTGCCAATTTGGCGTAATCTCTCACAAACCGTCGATTATATCCCGACAGTCCGAGAAAAGATCGCAGTTCCTTAACGGTTTTTGGGCAGGGAAAATTTAATATTGCTTCTATTTTCGCGGGGTTTGTTCGAATACCATTGGATGAAACGATGAAACCTAGAAATTCGGTTTCTTGTTTAAAGAAATCGCATTTGTCTAATTGAACCTTCATGTTCGCTTGTTCGAGTGTTTTGAAAATTGTTTGAATGTTGTTTAAATGATCCTGCTTGGTTTTGCTGAAGACAATAATGTCATCATAGTATACAAAACATATCTTGCCGATATAGTCACGGAGAATATCATCTAATGTTCTCTGAAATATAGATGGGGCGTTTTTCAAGCCGAATGGTAGCCTTGTAAATTCATACTTGGCGTTGTTAATAGAAAATGCCGTTTTTTCTATATCGGATTCCTTAAGGAGAATCTGATGGAAACCGCTTTTTAGATCAAAACCATTCGTTCTTACCTAACTGGGAAAGAACTTAGTTGATCTCAGGTATTGGATATCTATCAGATATAGTAACTTCATTAAGTTTCCTATAATCTATAACTAATCGGAATTTTCTCTTACCGGTTGCATCTATTTTTTTCTGAACTACCCATATGGGTGAATTGTATGAGGACCTGGATGGTCTAATGATTTCATCATGAAGTAGTTTTTGGATTTGGTTTTCCACCTCATCTTTAAGTGCCATTGGATAAGGGTAGAACCTTGAGTATATGGGTCTGTCGTTAGTGGTTCTTATTTCTCCTATGACTTTGGTTGTGAGAGTCAATTATTCGTCAGGATCCAGAAAAAGATTGGAGAATTTTTTAATTATGGATTCTAGTGATTGCCTGTCTTCAGTGCTTAGGTGATTTGATATGATATTTATACTATTAACATCTTGTGTGGTTTGATAGTTAATGCGTACATTTATTTTATCTTGAATAGTCAGGAAATCGTTATGTGTATGAATTACTGCAGAAAGTTGTTTCAGAGTATCGTGTCCCAATATTCCGTGGAATGATTTCAGAGTAGGAAGAAGATAGAATTTAATTTTTTCTTTAAGTCCGAAAAGATTAAGAAAAGTATGATGAACAATTTCAACTCTGCCACCTACGGAGTTGGCAAAAAATGGTTGTTCATTTAGAATGGGGTTATGGATTAGAGAGGGCTGAACGTAGTTCTTATTGGAAACGGTGTCAATTAGGAATTTCAGAGTTTCATTATTCTTCGTTCTGCACTCAAAATAAGGCAGCGAAGAACTCGTTAGTCTAAAAAATGTATATCAGAAAAATCGTTAATTTCAGTTTGAGAAGAGGGATCTACTTGACGTTGGTCATAGTGATCAATTTTGTCAATTAGTCCTGATTCGTCTATTGCTTCCATATAGTTGTTTGTGTCACGATAATCGGGGCTTACTCCGTCGACTTCAAAGTTTTGTTGTGTTTCCGTATAGAATGTGTTTTGCTGTGGACCTGATGAATAATTTTGTTGGTATGGGGTTCTTGATGATTGTAATGGTTGCCGAAATCTGTTTGTTTGTCTTGTTTGAAAAGATTCTTTTTCCCTGGTTCCCTTTTTTATTTGTAAGTTTTGCTCAAACTGCTTGCTCAGGTTGTTGACGTTGTTACGATTGAAGCCGTTGTTCTGGTGATTCATTGGAGAGTGAAACGAAGGTCTTACATTTGGTTCTTGCTGTTGTACTTGCATTGGCCTAAATGTCCCCTGTTGTTGTGAATTGTTGTAATATTGATTAAAATGTCGTCTGTCCGTTGAATGTTGTTTTGAGTGTTGTCTGTTAACATGTGGGTCTTGAATAGGTTGATTTATCCTTGTAGCTGTTTGATGTGTGTGGGCATAATTGGTCCTAAAATTTTGGTTCTCAAGTTTTAAGCAAAGGTGGAGAGCCTGGGGCAAGTCGACAGGTTCTCCAATTCCAAGTAATCTTGGCAGATCACCTTTTAGTCCCCTTACAAATGTAGCTAAAGCCTTGTTCCGATATGTTTGAGTTAATAAAGACAATGTTTCTTTGCTCATGTCCATACATGATAAGGAATCCAATGTCAAGGACAAATGAGAGTAAACCTTTTGATAATACTCTTGAATCGTGTTTCCTCCTTGTACCAATGACGACATTTGGTACTCGAGAGTACTTAAATCTCGTTTGTCAGCATAATGCATGACGAGACATTTTAAAATACTCTTCCAATTAAGAAATGTGTTAAATGATTCCAGGGCAACGTCGGCGTTGCCTATGATTTTATTGCGTATTTCGGAGTGCCTATTATTGGTTCGTAAATATCTAAAATTCTTTCGACGCTTTTTTTCCAGGAGTTAAATTCTCCTGCGTCCCCTGCAAAAGTCCTAAGACTTCGAACCATATCAGGAATTTTATCCAAGTCGGATAAGTTGTTTCTATACTCTGAATATATCGTGGCATCGGTGGCTTGCAGTTGGTCTGCATTTGGGTTGAGTGCATTTTGCATTAAAGACTGCCCTTGTTCCCTAAACACTCTGCCTACAATAGAGGTTATGAGAGATTCGAACTCAGGAGTTGTGTGGATCTCCTGTTCATTGTTAGTACCTGCACGCGAAGGGGTAAATGAGACGGATCTGGTGTCAATTCTTTCGAGTTTGGTAGTGGAAGGCTGGATTTGGACAATACTTTCAGGAATTGCATGGAGTGAAATAACGTTTCCCAATTCATTTGGGTCTTGCTCCTGCTGAGCATTATTTTGGGATCGTAATATGCGATCTGTAGACATTTTCCCGGACTATATAACACTATACTACAAATTGACACTTTGTTATACATGCTCTTTTGATACTTTGTTATATATATAAAAAAAAATTATTACGATTTTTCAAAGATTGTTTTGACATTTTGCAAAATTTGTTTAAATAAAAAAAAATTTTTTGGATACGTGAACTTAAATCTGCTTACGGGATCATTAGTGGTAGGATCGGCATTCTTTTCCTGGTGTCTTCCTTTACGGTGTTGGTGGTGATTCGGTCTGGTGGCTTCTTTTACAGCTTTCGCGGATTCGGAGACAAGCGGATACGCGTTCAAGATCTACCGGCGGCTACTTGAGGCGACTTCTGGGTTTGATCTCTTTTACTATAACCAACGGCGGCTACTTGAGGCGACTTACGGGGTTACTTTTTAATTATAGCGGCTACTTGAAGCGACTAGTAATAATTAAAAATACGCGACGACCACTGGTCCCTGCTCGGGCGCCAATTTAATTTATTTATGTTTAAATGTTTAAAAAAAAAATATTTTATTTAATCCACACGAGGTGACAGCTATTCTGTCCTCTATACTACTGAACAATGTTTCTTATTTTCTAGGTCTTAAATACTATTCCTGCTGCTGACACGTCTGTTTTCGACCAGCGGTCGCCTGCGTGTCCCTCAGGAATCTCAAGTGGATGTTTACGCAATCGGATCCGGTCAGCTCCGATTCTTGTGGATGTTTATATTACTGAGTCCGGTCGGCTCTGGTTCTCGGGATTGTTTATATCTTCAAGTATTTCGAGTGTCTGCATTTTTTGTGCGTTAACTCCTCTAGTTGTGGCAGAACGATTGCAGACACAGTACGAAAAATAATAAGGAAGTTGGGTAGTGGTATCTTCTGAACTGTGGTGCAGTCAAACATATTTTAATAATAATACAAACAGTTCTTTATTATAAGTAGGTACATTTATTTTTTACAACGTGTCATTGTACAGTCTAAAAACTTAATATTAAAAACTAAACATAAAGGTAAGTAATAAATAAAATCTGAAAATTAGTATTTTAAAAAAGTTAAGCATTATTCTTTTTAAGCTAATATCTTGCCAGTTTTGATATTATTTCAAATAGCTTAATAAACTGCCAACAAACGAGAAATAGATACCTCAAATTGCTGCTACTTGTTTTGATTGTGGGTTTTTTACGCTTGTAAAGAAAATATTTTGTAAGAATTAAGTTATGGTATTGAAGACCTGCAGCAAATTTAGCTGATGTCAAATTGAGCTATTTAAAGATTTTCGATTATATTTTCTATTTTGTTTTTTTCTTACATTTTCATTATCAATATTCACTTACGAACAGTTGGACGTATATTCAATGCAAGAGGTTTTTCTTTGATCTACAAATATGGATTCCTATGCATGGGACTAAACAGTGTACCTTGAGAGGAACATACAATACTTATAAAGAACTACAATCGTATGAAAGATTTTTATAATAAATGCAGTTTGTCTACAATTAAGTAAAATGCATTTCTAAATAATTTGTATATGAATACATACATATATATATCTACATCTAAATAAGCTCCTTTCCGTACAAAATATAGTAAATATCTGTTTCACTTTTTCCCTATATTCATATCATCAGCTTTGGTTCATTTTATTACATTACACATCCCTTCGCAACTTCATTGTTCTTATGGTACATTGAAATCTTGTTCTGATTTCGAAAAATTTTGATTCATATTTTTTTCATGGTAAATTTTTATAAAGTTTTATATTATATTATATTATTAAATTTTATATATCCACTATTATTATCGCACAAGTTGCTGTTCGCATAATAGGGCTGCGGGAGAACCTGGTATATACCAACAAATTTCAGCATTAACTAAATTGTAATTATTTTTAAAACCTAACTCGTAAGCCATGTTTTTATAGAATTTTAAGAGAAAATGTTTTTTTCATAATTACAAGTTTAGGAAAAGAATTTTTATGATATGGTGATAACACAAGGATAGTAATATGTGAAAAAAAACGGTAATTCTGCCATGTTTGCCACTATAGTTCAGCATATTTAAGGTATTGGTTTTCCTTGGTTATTTTTTGCAGACGATTACATAAGGTTGAATAAAATTTTCCAATTTCATGACGTAAATTTCTGTCTTCTTAATTAATTAAGTAGTGAATGTCTTGAAACGATTGATCAAATAAACCGAAAAACAAATTTTGTTTCACTGCCTTAAACTGTACATTGGGAAATAAAGACCTTCGGACATCAACATACGGCTTTTTTGTTACTTTTAATAAAAATGTATATACTTGTATAAAGAAACGAGTTGTGCAAAGAAACAAGTTTAAAGGGTATAGTTTAAAATTTTGCATAGCTTATATAGTGTATAATATATGAAATTGAATTGTTGCTTCCAGCACGCGGCTTGAGAAGAAAAAATCGAAAAAATGAATTAAAGTTTCTTTTATTTTTCTCATACATTGCACTTTTTTCATTGATTGTTTCGTGCTTTGATATATCATTAAAGCGTGTCAAAGACCGACAACGAATTCCCGCCATTGCGATTTCCTCTTAAGTTTTCAGATGATGTTTACCATAAAATCAAGTGCATACAAAGCTTCAAATTACATATATACGCAAATAACTCTAGTCCGTTATTCGAATAACAAACAAAATTACCCACCATTACAACTGTTGGCTTGTCTGAACATTGTTAATTGTAGGAAAATATTCAAAATACAAGTATACGTCATATGTCACAGAGATAGGTATTGATAAATAATAACATATTTCTGTTATATATATCTAAGATAACTTTAATCTTTGAATGTACAAATATCCCATGGACTTTATTTCTGAAAATATTCAACATAACCATAATGGGTGAAGAAGTTTCTTCGGAGAAAAGTTATATGATTTTGGTACTGTTTATGGTGTAGCATCTCTCGGAGTGGATTCAATTACGAATTCTTCCGACCGCAGGGAATGACTGGGCTATTCAGAAACTATGAATCTTGTGGCTTACACGAGTTAAGAGAGAAATTAACCAATCTTGTGTGCGTGCTACGCGGAAAGGCTTGTTGGTTGTAATCCGAGTTAACTGCAGTGCCATTTAATAAAGTAACTTTTAGCATTCGTAAAATTCAACGACGTTTCCTTAACTACAACTCACTCTGCGACAGAGAAAACTCATTCGTATTAAGGTAAACTTCAACAAGGAAGTAGTTATGAATTTGCAAAAGATGAGGTTTAAGAACAGATAATGTTTCGAAAGAGCAACAACTTCAGCAACATTATCTATAGTTTATTAAGATATGTCGGACAATCGTTACGCAATTAATACAAATGTATATATTTACAAACGAACTAAACTTGTGTGGACATTTATTTTAAAATATAAATGATATATACAAATAAAATATAAATATAAATAGCGAATTAGTTTACTGCATTCAAAATATTTTTTTACTGCAGTACTGTAATTGACACGGTTTTTTTCCACTTCATTTATCCTATGGACCTAAAATTTGCTGGTTTTTGTTCCTCACTACTAAAGAATTTTGTAGAGAAATTTCATTGAATTCTTTCTAAGTAAACGTTGTAAAAACTTATAAATAATTCTCAGTGTTAATTTGTAATTATTTCATTATCATTTTTAACTGTTCGAGTATAACTAGAATGATCTCTACCAATAAACCTTATACCTTTTGTCTTTATCATGTTTTGATTTTTCTGAATAGGTTTAAGAATTATTACATTACTAAACGCTTAAGACTTAATAGCAATTTATCAGAGTTTTATAGATTTTGATTGTATGAAAATATTTCGGCTAGCTAAAGTATTTTAAGCCAGCAATTAGTAAAAATTTTTCAATAAACAGTTCCGAATCTAATACGGCAATATGTGCTGCTCTACCGATGAGCGCATTCGCTGTGTGTGGGAGGGCATGATGAACGTCAAAACGTGCTAGCGTCAGTTCTGGACGAGCCAATATCGGGGCCATTATATTGTGAACCATTTCCCTGAAAATGTTAAAACAAATGAAATTAAATTGAAATCTTAAGTTAGTTGAAATTTCTAGAAGAAATAATCAGTAAGTATGTTAATCTTAGTTAAGAATAATACAAATTGTTAGCGCTACAGTCCAAAGGGGGACCAGGGCCTAGCTTGCTCATCAACTGCTCGTGTTGTGCGCGCTACTGTTCTCTCACGAGTAAAAGGGACCTACAGCTTTTTGCCGACTCCGAACGGCGAAGTTTGAGAAGCTTTCTTAGACAGTTATTGCTCTTTGAGTGTTGTCAGATGCTCGAAAGAGGTGGTGGAATGAAAAATTCGAAAAATTGGTGTTGAGCTGGGAATCGAATCTAGACCCTTCGGCGTGGGAGCTTCGCACTCTACCCACTACGCCACGGCGGCCACCTTAGTTAAGAATACGTTTAAAAAATATGTATATATTAAACATACATACATGCATGATTCAGAATATTTACACAACAACAACTTTACTTATTAACACTATGTTACGTTCGTGTACAAGTTAAGCTAGTCTAGTTAAGGATGTGCAAATAGAATGTACTATTTTCATTTCAAGTATCAAAAGTTTAGTTTGTGACTCACCTGTAAACTGTTCCTAAATTTGAATTATCACGAATCGCAGCTTTGCACAATTCAAGCCTTGCTGAGTGTGCGGGAACATAGCGATCCTGGCTGGACCCACATAATAGTATATTTTTAAAATGGTGCAAGGTACTACGTTGACTAAGGCGATATAAAAAGCTATTTCTTAGATCCGAAGTGTCTCTAAGACAAAGCTGCAGAAGGGAACCGGATTTTTTCCATTTCTGCATAAACCACATTCCTTTTTAAAAGATTGCTATTCAATAGAATAATATTATTAGAACAAGGAAAAATATTACCCATATTGACAAGCCCACTGGAATTATAAAGTGTTCCCAAATGAGGGCCGGATAGCGATAAGAATGTGTGAAGTCGTGGCAGTAGCTGTCTCATCTGCGGACGCGATAGTGCAGAACGAACTATGATTGTGCCTAATGAATGTGCAACGAATGATATTTTCGTTGGATTGAGACCACAAGTATCGATATGGTAAAGAATTTCTGCAACCAATCTGAGATGGCAAAATCAGTTTAGAAATGAAAAGTAATCTTTGTTAATATACATACCTGTCAGTCATTGTGTCAAAGTCCGAAAATGTATCACCCTGATTTCGTTCCGACATCAAGAACTCAAGATTCACACCTGGTAAACCAAGCTCTAAATAAGTACGGACAAGTCTTAGGTCAGCCGAATTTCCGTCTAATCCATGCACACAGATAATCAAATGCATTCCATGGGGTGAAAATGCTCTGTATTCATCGCTTATGTAGAAATAAGGCAGCTCTGAAGCTAACTTTTGATAATCGGAGTAAATACCCCCATTGTATTTAATTTGTTTTCGGAATTCTTCACGGCATTTTTCAAACTCCAGTAATGATACATTAGCTTCTTGTGATTTTCGCTTATTACTTTTGTGGCTCCATTTTTGACTATCAATTCGTTCAATAAATTGGCAGTTATTCTCTTTATCTTCGTCCTCAGCTTCGCCAGAGGCATGACCGTTAACGCCATTTGTTATTGGTTCCCTTGGTCTTTTCATTTCCCCAACGTTTTGTGGGAATTTAAGTGCGGGCTTACTGAAGGATATAGATGCGGGCTTCATTGATTCATAAATATGATATACTGGGTTATCGATAGCACCAATAGGTTTTCTTTGAACTGGTGTACTTTGAAAATGTTCTTTTAAAGTTGGAGGATTAGGTTTTATGTGCGTTATTGGAAGTTCATTTGGTTTGACGCTTTCAGGATCACCATTCGTTTTTTCGTCGGCATTTTCTGGAGGATCTCGAAACTCATCAGGTGGCAGTAAATCGTCTTGAAACTGTTGCGGCGGTGGTACTCTCACGTCTTCGAAGGGATTATCTTTAATACTTGTAAGATCAAATTCAGATTTTGATTTTTCTCCATACCTTCCCCGCTGACGCTTTATCACAGATTCTCTTAACTCAATGATGTTTTTCGTCGAAAGAGAATCCTTGTGAACCCTTGGGTAGGTATCTTTAAATGAGATCGATGTTGAAGACACGTCGGATGCATTGCGATTGAGTTTTCTGGACAATCGGCGAAGATCTAATTCGGTTTTGTTTCGTTCTGGTTTCGTTTTTAAAGTTACTGAAGAAATTTTTCTATGAACTGGTATATCAGAGCTAAGAAGCTTGTAGGGAGTGTTCGCAGCACGCAATTGGCGCTGAGTTCTATTTTGTTGATCTAAAAGTTTCTGTAGCTTAAGTCGTAATTGCTCACCATTTACCATTGCATCTTTTTTAAAATGGATTTGTTGTTGTTCATTAGTTAGAGTTTCGGGACTGGAAAGACCAGAGCTTCTTCTGCTTGAGACCCAGCCACTTTGTTCACTAAGGGAGGATGTGGAGCTGCTTATAATTTTCTTTTTAATCGGTGATGTTTCAAACTGCGGAGGAGGTGCCAAATTGGGAAGGCTTTCGCTGAAACCACACACATTTTGATCGGAATTAAGAGATTCTAATTTAAAGGGCACACTTGATGATGAGAGCATTTTCTGTTCACGAGATCTCTTTACTTTGGTTGGAATATCGCTTTCAGAGCTGCTCGAGTCTTTCTTTAAAGTACCATTTTTTATCATTTCCTTTAAGTCGGATACTCGGACTCTTGCAATTTCCACTGACCGCGGAATAGTCGAAGGATTGTTTTGTGCCACATTCGTTTTAGAATTTCTTAAAGTTTGAGAGGAGTTACTTCGGGGTATCGTGGTCAGTGCTTCTGGAATTTGGGTAGCGTTGTTATTGCATGATTGTTGTTTTTTGCTTCTTACAGGAGGATACGAATTCCTTGGTGGCACACTGACATTTGTGGGCTTCGGTAATGAGTTATAGTAAGAGTTCGGCTGTTTTGGTGGATTGAGCATTTTAATTTCGTGTAGATAATCAAACTTTCCTGGTTTTAATAATGGATCTGGAAACCGATTTAAGGTGCCCCCGATCGTTTTACAAGTCAAATCACAAAATTTCGTATCACCATTTGTATGGTGTTGTGAACACCTCGTGGGATCTTCAGATTTTTTGTACTTTTCACGAAATTCATTTATATTTCGCATTAGATCTTCAGCTTGGACCTTACCCTTGCGATTTATTGTGTTTTGCGGGGTTGGAGTTACGTTATGAATGTTTCCATTGGTTTGAAATTGAGTATGACTGAAGGGAACATCGGATTGGTGATTAAAGTGTTGTCGCAAGGACGGCGTGCTATGAACTGTGCCATCAAGCTGATCTAATGACTTACTATGTCTAGCTGGGAGCGTCCCACTACCGATAGTACAAAAACCATTTCTATACTCAACAGAACAATCAACTCCCTCTAACAGCGTGGACACGGAGTGTCTTGAGAGTGTTCTTTGATTAAAGTTACTGTGCGGAGTCGTTGATGCTGCAGCCGGGGTAATTGTTAAACTGGCCTGCAATATTTCACCGCCTAATGCAAAGCGTGGTGTAAGTACTCCTAAATAATTAGGAGGCTTGTGATATTCAAAATTAACTCCACATGAGCAGTCTTTTCGGCCATTTAAGCTGTTTATTGAATTTGTTTTACATGTTTTAGAAGCCAGTGGTGTTTTTGTTACAGCGCTATCGACTGCATTAAGATGCGGATCACTTCCAGTACGTCTTCGAGAAAATTTCGGTGGATCTAGGTAGCGGTCTTCGAAAATGAGGGGTAACGAATTGGAGTCACCATCAAGTGGAGTGCAATGAACTGGTAGTGGTGGCAAAGATTGCAAATATCGACTTCTCCTAGCCATATCACAAATTGCTACGTAGTTTTGATAGTTACTGTCGTAACATCCAGCAGCAGAATGTCTTGGATTTTCCATGACAAAGAATCCTTCGGCAAAACGTCGGACTCTTAATATATGATGTTTCTTAGCTAAGAGAGTATGAATTGAAGCTTGTGTTGAAGCAAGTAGAATTCGTCGCCAATACATGATGCACTCTGCACACAATTGGGCGATATCCGAGTTTGCGCGAATAGCGAAATCTTCCTCTCCATCATGTAGCTGATATTAAATGACAGAAAAAATTTAAAAAAAGTTTGTTAAATAAAGTTGTATAACTACCTTTGCTTGTTCGGTTATATCCTGTAATCTTTCTATGGTGTCATTTTCTCGAAATGGTGGTGAACCAATGAGATTATTAAAATGTGGCGTTAAAACTGTACTGAATTCATTGAGTGTTATTTTAAGCGTTTCTATGGAGCCCAACAGCAACGAACATATCTCCTGATGAATTTGTCTTGACTGCAAAAGTCTTCCTGCAGCACCACCACTGCATTTAGTTGTACCAACAACTTGAGGGCCAAAAAACACAGCTTCTAACGGTCCTGGGGACATACTGCCCCGACAACTCAATTTACCTCCTCCCATCCATTGTTTAGAAGATTTTGGTGCACTTAAAATTAAATAGAAGAGTTATTTGACTTAATTAAGAATATGCTTATAAAACAAGTAATATAAAAAGCGTTTTTTAACATCAAATGAATAAAATTTATTGATGTAAATATCTAATAGAGCGTAGCAGATACCATTACTCTTTATTTTCTAGTATCAAATACAAACTCTATGACTAAGTTATCGAAATTGGAAGCTTACCATAACTGAGCATAGTGATAAATTGTTTTCCTTCAAGTAACCATTTTATCGAAGATTGTGATTAGTTTAACGATCGCAAGTAAGAAACACATATATTCAACAAAATAATTATCTGATTAATTTCAAGTATATGTACCAGCCTTGATGTTTCATTTGTTATTTCTTAAAGGCTCGAATAATGATATCTTTAATGAGTATTTTTGCCTTATTTCTTTTTATTTATTTCTTATTTCGTAATTTAACCATATATGTTGTATACGAGTATGATTACAGTATAATTTTGTTATATGCATGTTTTGTTTTTTAATAGTTTCTAGAACTATCTTGAATTTTAATCGAACTGATGTATTTTAGAATTACAGCCCACAAAAATATATACTGCTTTCTTTAACTTATTTTCTCCTTTGTTTTCAGATTGTTTTGACTCTTAGTAAGCCCAAAGCCTAACTGACGGGTAACTGTGTCGAAGTGAGTTTACAACAGTATTTACTTTTTAAAATATCGTAATTGTATCTTCTGGTGCAGCATGTTGGAAAAATCTACGCATATTCTAGTATTGTTTTATTTGTAATATATGCGATCTAAGAATCAGTTGTAATGATTTGCTAGTTGCTAGTTCTTTTAGCCGCAATGAGAAAATCTGGCCTAAAACTAAATTGACAAGTATGTTCATGAAAGGTTTCATGTGTAAACACAAAGTGGTAGAAAAAAAATGCTATATGTCTTATAAGTCGGGAATGCAGGAACCACAAGCGACATTGAGGTATGTGTTGTGTGCTTTCCTGCAGTCCATATCTTACTAATAAGTAAAAATCTAAAATCTGACCACATTTAGCTTTCATAAAACTAAAATAAAGAGTAAGTACAGGACAGCCTTAATTTAACACAAATTTCCCTCTTTGGAAACCCTTACCACTGAATTAATGCAATACATACAAATAAAATTTTTGCAATAAATGATTGCTTGAAGAACCTTGTTATAAACAAATTTAAATTTTTATTATCATATCATTATGTTTGGTTAACACTGTTACTTAATCGCGCAGAATTTTAAATTTTTAGTTTGGTTATTAAAAAGAAAGGATAGTCCCTTGACTATTATTGAGTTAAATATGTTTTCTTTCATCAAACATTTGGGTAATGAACCATGCAAGAAAAAGCTTTCATTCTATACGAGTATAATTTTAATGTAACTTTTCTTTACCTTTAGTATTTTTTTCATGCAGCTCTGAGGTGCAGCTGTGAGGTGCAGCTCACAAACATGGAATTTATTATGATGTTTCTAAGTGTGGGCTTAGCACAAAATTGTTACTAAATGTACTAATATTTCGTGCTCAACCACGTGAAAGTTTAGCTCGTTGGGTTTATAAAATGTTAAACGTATTGAATGACCACCCCAAAGTTTTCATTTCCCTTAGAATAGTTGCGAAATGTAAAAAAAGGAAGAGAAACCTTCTGATTGCAAGAAGGCGCCTCACTATGTAGGGATGTGTATCATAGTTGAAAGTGAGAGCAAACCATAAATAAGTCATGTGTCAGAAGTTGAGTGTTCTTATGTAGGTATGAAAATGGTATACATGTATACCGGTAAGTTTTATGTGGATGTGTATGTTATTGCACTTACTTGATATAAGGTTGGTGTAGTGCCACAAGGCTTGCATGGATTCCTAGACTAATTGCCGCCAAATGGAAGTAGTCAAAAAGAACAGGAAGATGATAGTGGAGGCCCCGTGCAGGATGAAAGTTTAATTGTAATGTCCTCGTTGACGCTAAAGAAAGACTGCTGGAGCCATTAGTTTGTTCACCAAACCACAATTCTAGGTGCAGTGAAAATTCGGCTCTTTCTATTGATTCCTTCAAGTGTCGGCTATCAACTGTAGACAAAAATAAAATTATCAATTTTATAAAATAAATGAACAAAAATAATAGCTATGCACAATTACAGAAAATATTTGAATTTGTTAATATGATAGTTGACTGTAGCTATATTCGTAGGAAAGGCAATGATTCGTGGAGAGGACCCTTCATCTAAAGACTTGTAAGTATGTAGGGTTTTAGAGGCATGGTCTGAGACTGTTCATATAAATATACGTATACGACAAGTGTGCTTGAGAATTCATTGTCACACCTCAAACTCATTACACAGTGATGTGCAAAGTGAATCGGTCCTTTATGTGGGGTTCAAGTGGCTCAGTGCAACTGTCTGTCAAGTCTGTCAGGCTTTTGTTTTGCATTTCTTGAAGTGCTTATGAATGTGTTTTATTGATTTTTATCCTATTCTGTCTACAAAATAGTCTTCCAAGTATTGTTAAGGTACATAAAGTCTTCTATGAATTAAGTGTTAATTAATGTAAATAAATCTAACGTTAAAGCAGGGACTTTTGAAAAAAAAAAAAACAAATAAAATAGCGAAAAAGGAGTGTAAATATAGGACTGTTAAAAAAAATTTATATCACCAAATAGTAAAAACTGGAAGCATGTTCAAAAACAGCGATTGGTTTTCAAAATGTATAAATTTTCTGAACTCAGCTTCATTACAATGTTTTGTTAATATATACACTTCAATTTCTTTTGTGACCTGTTTTCTTAAAATATATAATATAGAAATATAAACAACCATGGTTTCCCAAAAGCTCTCATTTAAGCTTTATCGTCGGTAGGTTTTTAAGGAAAACATTTTTAGTGCCGCCAAACCTTCAACAGGAAAACCTGCTTGATGTTTCAATTTTTAGTCCTACATTTAAAGTACTAGTAAATAATACGGTACATGGCCAATCCCATGGCAGATTAAATACATTAAACATTATTAGGTCTAAGGGACCTAGGGAATCAGAACTCTTTGGATGTCATTAACCAGAAATCAAAATATTTATCTTTCCGTGTGAATCGCTGCAGCTGACTCTGTACCGAACGTCCTTTCAATTTTGAAGCTTTGTTGTAATAGTCCATATTATGGTTATACCTTCGACCGCAAACAAAAATATTTACTTGAAAAATTAATTAGCAGCTAGTTGATATACTAAACTTTACATGTTCTATCGTGAACAATGAATTAAAGCACATTTCATTAATGCTTTATATTTCTCGACCAGAACATTAAATCAGAAAATGATTTACGTACAAAAACTTGTTTATTTCTTAGAAAAACTTAATTGGTAGATAATAATAATAGATAACCTTATATTTTTTGTATACAACTCGACTTATGCCAACTCAAAGTTGATTATCTTCAGAAAGGACTGTATGTATATGCACGTAAATAATTTCACCCGCACGAAAGGATCCCTTTGAAACACACATTACGTGTGTTAATGGTATTCAAACGTGTACGAAGAAGACATAAAGGAAAAATTAACTCTGATAAGACATAATACGCGACTTTAGCATATTATAAACCCTTCCTTGCTTCATTGGCTTTTCCATTAACCAAGTGATAGAAAGTGATATTAACAGCAGAAGCCCTTTGTCATCAGCTCATTAGCTTCTCACGCTACAAGTGTGAGGAACTTAATAATAACTGCTCATCACTTCATTTAAATTTGTTAAAGAGGCAATGAATAATAGCTTCAACTTTGAGTTTTCTTTTTCGAGTACGTTTCAAATATTTTACTTTCATTTTACTCGTTTATTTTGAGTCTCTGCTCAATTACATTCAACAAAGTATATATACATATATATTGTATTAAATTTGGTTCAAAACCATAAGTTCACTGACATTCATTGGATAAACAGGCAGTTTAGAATTAAAAATCGACAGCATGTGTTGGCATGTGTTAATTGTATGTGTACAGTGCACTCACCTAATAGATGTGTTCTAAAGAGAACAACATCACGTAGGGCAACCTCTTCATTTCTATAGAGTATTTGAAATATTCGTGATGCTCCAGCTCCATTAATTATGCAAGCAGATCCCGGTAGAACATTATTTTGCGGTAGGTTTTGCTGCACTTCATCCGGCTCCGACGCGGGTTGATGGTGTTGTATATGCTGCTGTTGGGTTTGTTCAGGAATACTGGTCTCAACTTGTACTGGAAGTCTGGGAGAAACCCGTAAGGAACATCTAACTTGGTACAGTCTAAAAGAACAGGAAAGTAGGAATATATTACTTGTCAATCAATAAGAATGAATTTTTTATTTATTGGAAATCGAAGTTAACGAAGAAAATGAAATGTATGCTTTATCAATATGAATGAATTTGGTCTATAATATGTAAAATAGGATCGTGACACCTTCGAAAAAGAGTGACCTTTAAATTTTTTTGTGCACTTGTTAATCAATTGTTTCGGTGTAAATTTATAGCAATTTTTTTATTAATGGAATAAATCGAAAATTTACGTTTGTAATAATTAAAACTGTTAGATTTTCTTAAAAATAATGAACAAATTTTAAAGAAAAATCAAGGAAACAAAAACAAAAAAATTTACAAACATTCTTTGTAAATTATTTTTTACTGCAAATAAAATCTTAATATTTAGAATATATGTTTAACAATAACGATTTGAATTTTAGATTTCCAGAAAACATTTTGGTTATCAATTTTTTCAGGATTTCTTTTACTGGAATTTCAGCTAATATCCTATTGATAGAAGCTTTTATTTGCTGATAGATCGGATGAATTGCAAATTTAAATAAATTGGTCTTAGGAAGCTAAGTTAAGCCAAATCTTCCAAAATTCATAATGAAACCCGAAAAAAAAACAGTCGTAGAACAAACAAAGAAGTATAATAAGTTGTGTCCTTACCACAGGTATTTTTATAAGAACAATTTTATGTCCGTTTGATGAAGTAGTTAATAACAACAAGAGATGAACGATTTGTGAAATCCTACCGGGAATTGCAATTATTGAAATGATTTCTATTTGCAATATTGTGAAGACCACAATTACAAATCTTTTTCACTTTTTTCAGTTTACAATTATAAGAGGGATCTTTTCCAACACTGCTAGTTTGAAATTGAAAATAGTCTCCGTCGAAACTCACATTGCAGGCCCAATATCCCAACTTGTTTGTCAACATTGCGAAAATATAACAATCAAATAGAAATAGTTTGGGGCAGGTTATTACGTTACAGAAAATGGCACTTGAATTTGAATTGAATTGTATTTGTAAAAAAACAAATAATGACTATAATTTATTATTCACTTTTATCATTTCAAAAGCATTGTTTTTAGTCATAGTCAATACAAAGATTTTATTTAAGTTGTGTGAAAATTTTGGGTTTTTTGTTCATATTTTTTTCTTTGATTCTAGTCCGTAATTTTTTTCAATCCGATCCAATCAAAAAAAATAAAAAAGAATTCAACGTTCTTTCTACGCATGTAGTGGGGATAAGCCAAAATTTATGAATTCTTGGATGATGGTTCTTTTTAAGGAATTTGCAATGTCCTTTATACGACTGAGTTTTTTTATAAGTATAACTCTTTTTTTGTGAATCAGTATGTGACAAGGCATAGTTAACATTTACATCAACCATTGTAAGATTTAAGGGTATATTTTAAATACTGATAAAATAGACATTTATTCTAACGACTTTTTCAATACATTGATTGATCTGATTTTGTAAATTACTCTATTCGCTTGAACTCAAGCCTGCTGATTCCCTGTTTTGTCGAAAAAGTATGAGTCAACAGTAGCAAGTTGGTTCTGGATGGGGATTTTGATATACTTTTTTTTCGGACTCGGAGCTCGTTTTAACCGCGTTTTATTCAGAAGGGCGACAAAGTTGTACTCGCAACTAAAATGTATTATTATTTTTCTTCTTCCTCATCTTCTCGTGACGCTACGAGTCCGGAGTGGACCTGGGCCTGAACCAACATGTCTCTCCAGGCAGAATGATCTTTCGCCAGCTGTTTCCAGTTGCGCACTCAAAATTGCTTGTGGTCCTTCTCCACTTGTGTGCACCACCTTACTCTTGGCCGTAATCTGTTGCATTCTCCCAATGGCTTAGATTCGAAGACTTTTCGGACCGGAGTTGTGGTGGCCATACGCTCTACATGCCCTAGACATCTTAAGCGTTGTATCTGAAAACCCTTGACCAGGCGCGACTTCTTCTACGAAATTTACTGAGGATACAATATTTGCAGCTCTATCTGTCACAACTCTATAAACTTTTCCTTTTGAGTCCCATTCAACTATGACCATTTCTTACAACAGAGTTAAGGGATAAAGTTCCGAATAGTACTCAACCCAGATTTCCTAGAAATTTTTTTTATAAGTAGCCCTGCACATAGGAAGCCCAAATCCAAATGTTTTTTTCCCGCAAATAACGGAAAAGGACGAAAAGGACATTTTTAGTTTTGGTATTCAGGCCTTAATATCTTCGAAAAGGTAAATCGCATGTGAATAAAATGTATCAAATTGAAGCTTAAAAAAAGTCTTTTTTTTGTTGTATATACCGTTACGATCCATCAACAACTTTTGAAGTTATAGCGAATTTTGTGAAAAAAAAATTTTTTCAATAATATAATTTAACTGTCTTTAAAAAATTTGTACCAAAGTTGTATTGTTTTCAATGTCATATAAAAGCTCACCTTTTTACCTTTTTAACGATACCAAACATAATATACTTACTGCGATAAAAACTAAAGAACAAACCTCTTATTTTCTTCCACATAACTCTTGCTAATACTCCAAATGGCTCTTTTATTTTTAATTTTTTAAGTTTATAATAATAATAATAATTGTTGGCGCTACAGTCCAAAGGGGGACCAGGGCCTAGCTTGCTCATCAACTACTCGTGTTGTGCGCGCTACTATTCTCTCTCGAGTAGAAGGGACCTACAGATTTTTGCCGACTCCGAACGGCGAGATTTGAGAAGCTTTTTTTGACAGTTATTATTCATTGAGTGTTGTCAGCAGCTCGAAAGAGGTGGTGCCGTGAAAAATTCGAAAAGTTGGTGTTGAGCTGGGAGTCGAACCTAGACCCTTCGGCGTGTGAGCGTCGCACTCTACCCACTACGCCACGGCGGCCACATTTTTTAAGTTTATCATCCACAAAGAGTTGAATATGTATGGGAGGGCATGCTGCCCCTCTGCACAGAGAGGATTTGTGGTAGGTGCTTTGGTTGTATTCAATGAGTACTTGTTCTTACGTTGAAAAATAAATACTTAAAAAAACAAGAAATTTCACAAATATATACAAGTTTGTGATAATGTTGGTTATAGTAATTAGCTTTGAAACACAGTTATAGAAACATATGTACCTAGCCTTCCATTATTCCTCCTACGCCTTACAAAACATAATATCCTTACATTTTCAAGGATAGCAAATATCAAAGCGTTCAATTTCTCACGCTTGACGCATTTGCATCAAGTTCTATCGCAGTAAGTATATTATGTTTGGTATCTTTAAAAAGGTAAAAAGGTAAGTTTTTATATGACATTGAAAACAATACACCTTTGGTACAAATTTTTAAGGAAAATTAAATTACATTATTGAAAAAAAAAATTCACAAAATTCGCATGTTTTATTCACATGCGACTTACCGTTTCGAAGATATTAAGTCCTGAATACCAAAACTAAAAATGTTCTTTTCGTCCTTTCTCGTTATTTGCGGGAAAAAACCATTCGGATTTGGGCTTCCTATGTGCAGGGCTAGTATAAAAAAAAATTCAAGGAAATCAGGGGTGAGTACTATTCGGAACTCCATCCGAGCTAAGTTTTCCGTGATGTGTTTTTCATCCTTATATTCAATACCCAATATATAATTTGTTAGTTCCCTGTCATTATTAATATAATGCACGGTAATAGAAATGAAGAAGTCCCGAGCTTTTGACGACCAACCGTCTAGAGTCAAAGCAACATAGAATGAAGAACAAATCGCAGTTTTAATTGTTTCCTGCACCTGACTATATAATGTTACAACCGCGATCAAATTGTTGAAGCAGTAGGCAATTCTGTTCGACAACGAACATAAAACAGTTTCATCACTTTCAATAAATGAAATTGTTAGTACATTGGCACATATCATACAGGCGGCTGCTAGTGAAATTTGTTTTTGCCATGGAGTACTGAAACATTCGTTCTCACGACGTATTTTTTCGTTGCACTACTACTGCTGTTCCTACTAATTAAAACGTTGGATTGTGTTCGATGAAGTAGGCGTAAAACTCTCAGATTAGTTACTAGAAAAAATATAATAAAATAAAACTTATGAATCGTGTACACCTACTTATATTAAAACATTACTAGAAAAAACTAGACATCTGAGTTGCATAAAAAATTCGCTCAGATTACTCGTTAATTCTCTTAAGAAGTTGAGTGAGATGGAGAGACATACGAAGACAGACTTCTATTTACGAGTACATGCTCGGTTTCTGATGTCGTCTACGAGAGCAGACGGCATAGATAGCTTCCAATTATTTTGGCCAGCAGGATAGTGACTTGTTGGTATTGTTTTGTTTCGTCAAGCTTCCAGAATAAAGTTAAGCTGATACGAAATATTAAGTGACTATATTACTTAAAACCGACAGTATCCTCAGTTTAATTTATAATTTTTGTGCTACTTGAAGAATATAACTGTCGTTTATTAGCCAACATCCCTTCACCCTTACGCCACTTGAGATCATACCGACTTCAATGTCACCATGACCTCTAATTTGTGATCTGGGTGCCCACTATCCAATATGGAGGGTACCTGTTGGTTTAAATGACCGGGTTGCCGCTAACTTGGGTATTACTTGAAAATCCTGGGTACTCGGGTACCCGGGAAATTGATTAAATGGGTATCGGATAAAATCAAGGGCCCTAGATTTCATTAACATCCAAAAGCTGTTATATAAAACAAGCTGAGCTTTTCAAGTGAAAGCTTTAACACTCAATTGCCTCTTGCGCCCAAAGAAACAGCGCTGCCTTGAAAATGTTGGTAGACGCGAGTAGGCATGAATAATTATTTAGAGTTGTCAGTTTAGTTCCTGCATGCGGCTCCAGTTAGAACTGAGTTACCCGAAATAAGTCGTTTAAATCGAATGCTGACGTCAGTGTATGGACTTTGCGCAATAATGCGCAGCAGTTGCATAACCTTTTTTGACGAGGTGGATCTTCGTTTTAAGAATCCCGAACCGATATCATAAAAACCGGAAAAAAAACCTAAAAAGTAAGATGAACGCATGGTCTTATTGCAAATATCAGTACTTTTATTAACAACAACAATTTTTTAGAGGCTCATATGAAATTTTTGCCTTTTTATAATGTCTTGTTTTGTAAAAAAATGGATTCAGTAAGAAAAACATCACGAAGTTTTGTCGATTTTTAAGAGTTTTACTTTGAAATTTGTTCGCTTCAATGCACGTCAAATGAAAAGAATGCCACTGCTATATGGTAGTTCCGAGAAAGAGGAAAAGCAAGTGATATTAAATTATAACACAACGCTCAACCAATTTTGGGAAACCTTGTCGTGAGGAAATAATTTGCTTGTTTTGAGTTTCAGTCAAAGAATCGAACTTTGTAGTATTTCAAAATTTATTTTAATAATTTCATATACTTCTTATTTTAATAATTTCATATACTTGCAAGTGTTTCTAAGAAAATGATCATATTTTTAATCTCCGAATTACAATGGTGTTTGTTATTTTGATTTTATGAACATTCGATTGCAATAGCTAGTTTGACATTTTAAATATCTTAATGTAACGTTATTTTATGAATTAATATTTAGAGAGAATTTATTTACCAATATGGATCTTCTCTCGATTTAAGTAGCTTCGAAGCATGGATTTATACAAAAACTATAAGCACAGAACAAAAGCGTGGAATAAAACATTTCTAATATTATTAAAATTATATCAGCGCTATTTATTAATCAACTATTTATTTTATTTCAAACTGTTTGCATTAAAACCATTTGACCAAACAAAACAAACAAAAGAAGTTGAATGTGACAATATTTATTTTTAGGATTTTTTCCCCAGGTCATCACCTTCGAAATATATTTTCACAAATTCACATATGTAACTACTATTTATAGAAAGTAAATGAATGCGTATGTACTACAAAAAGCATCAACATTCCTGATGTAAAAAGTTAATGTAAACAAAAATTCGTACTCACCCTCTTTGAAATAAATCCACATTGTAAAATTTGTAAAGTTCCACAGAAAATTCAATCGTTGCTTGCAAATCTCCCATAATAATTTTGGATTTTATCCTGTACTTTATTTGCAACCATTCAATGTAACACGTTCTTTTGTCGCACTCATCTTACACACGATTCAAAATCATACTTCAAAAAACTATGAGTTTTTTGATATCATTGGATATATGTAGCCGGAGATAATCTTGTGTGTCTGATATTTTATGAGAGCACTTTTTCATGTTGAACTTTGTGTTTACTTAAACTGATTGAAAAAATATGTACATATATATTTTAATATTGTGCACAGTTATAGTCTTAAGCTATAATTTGAATGTTTTGGAATGTTAAAAACAGTCTGTCCTACAAAATATTTTGTGATTTCTTTCTGCGTTGGAAATATTAAACAATCTGTTTGTGATCATTACATTAACTGGTAGCTACATTAGCCCTGTTCATCTAACTTAAGTTATCTTAAGCAAAAGTAGTTTAGTTGGAATGCAAAAATATATATTCCTTATTCAAATGTTAATTGGAAAAATTTATTTAACAATCAATAAATAAAATTGTTGAATATAACATTGAACTAGTGCGAGTCTATTTAAGAATCGTGTCAATAACAAAAAAGTTTTTAGAAGCCAATAATTTTTGCAATTACGAGTAATCTTGGCAAAGTAAAATTAGAACACTAAAATATGATGTATTGCCAGAAGCATTTGTATGACAAACATTTCTGCGAACTTATTTGTTTCATATTTTCTTTTAAGGAAATCCTTAAGAACTTTTAAAACAGAAAACTAATTTAGGTTTGAAGAACCCCATTAAATAGAAATAATTATTTTAATTGAAAATTTTTTTATTCAAACGTTGGAGTGCACGAAACCTAAATGGTCATTTTCAACAGCGTCAAGGGTTTTTGGGTCAACAACTGCATTAAGCACGACCTACTTTTAAACAGCAAACAACTTGCATTGGTAATGAATTAAAAAAATATATATAAAATAAGAGGACGAAAAGCGATTCACTTTGAACTGTTCTGAATTAACCTTTGGTTTGCAGAATAATTAATATCAAATACTTATCATTCCCGGAAACTTATAATTTGCATTTCATTTAATGGGAAGTGACTATTGAGGGAATCATAAAAAAAGAAACGTGATACGCCATAGTGGCGTGTAAATAGAAGGTATTCGTTTTTTCAACGTGTAATAAGTAAACCTGCAGTCTATATTCATTCGCATTAAACTTCAGTCAATGTTACACATAAATCAAGTGAAAATAGTAAACATTAAAGTTCAAGTATTAAGACCTAAATGAGGACGTCATAGTTCAGTTGACACGATACCATTTGACATTAAGCGATGCTCTTAAATTTGAACTGAACGTCACTGCGCATGTAAAAGTTCAGGCAATTTAAGGAGTATGTTGAATTTTTTGGTGGGCTTTAACAGGCGGAATTCCCGGTTCCCGATTTATGTAATATATAGATTTTAAGTTTTATAGTTTTCAATACGCGGCATACTTCCGTGTGCCCTAAGTCCTTATCGAATTAGAATGTTCGTAGTTTAAGTTTATGTTTCCTTTCTTGAGACTGCAACACACATTTTGTGCAATGAGCATTTAAAAATTAGGTAGAAAAGATGGACTCGGTAGACAAAAAATGTATCTTCGATTTGATATTTAACGATATATAGAAGTTAGTTTTTCGATTTAAATTATACTTTTTTGTTTGCATTAGGATCGATTTCTGCCTAGCCCTTTTTACGTTAATAATAAAAATTGAATGTGGTCCCTAATCCCGTTGTTAATATTTACATATTTAAATTTATGTAAAGTTTAGTTTTAAGAATTTGTATATTCCAATATGAATTCAATTAGGTAGCTATTTGCTTTTTTAATTTTAATATACCACCAATTTTTTTTTTTTTTTTCACTGAAGTACTTTATAACGTATTGCAATTTCCACTGAACTTAATTTCACAGGTCAATTGTATTTGCTAGGTATATATTTTAACTTTGTTAGATGAAAAATAAAATTGTGTGTACATTTTCAAATTTAAACTAGCGGAAAATGCAGGTCCAACCGGAGAATTCTATGATCTATGAAGAACTGAGAGCTGCATTTTCTCACAACACTTTGAAGGTGGCGAGTGAAGAATTATGCGAAGGACGACAATTCTCTTTGCAAAATGTGTCTGGAGCTTTTCCAACATATCTTTTTTGTTTTCGTGGCAAATCTAATAATAGGAATACATTTCATATTCCGATTACTTCCAATATTCTCTTAGATTTCGTGCGCATACGCATGAGTATTTCACATGTCATGTGATAAGCAAGCAAATAAGTTCACATGCAGAGCGTGTCACTGATATATTCCTTGGAAAAAGACAACGTGGTTTTGTTTTGGTGCAGAGAAATCTTTTTGTATTGGAAAATCCATGTGGTATTCCAGAAAAAAAGGTGGTAACCGCTCACTACATCGGCTTCACACAAAGAACTTTCTCGCCTAAGTCTTTACAAGAGGTTAGGCTAGGCAAGAAGAAATTGTCTTTATAGTGAACTTATTTCAGCTTTAATGTATTTCAGTTTATTTCTTTTGTGTGTTTAAGCGATAAAATTTAATTTTCGAATAAAACTGATTTCATATTCTGATAGAAGTCAAATCATTTTGTATGCGAATAAAAGCCCGGATATTCTTAAGCCCGATTCTCACATTCTTTTTCTTATAATGTATATAAATTACAGACATTTCAGTAGAAAAGTATGACAGCTTTACAAATTTAGTAAATTTATAACGAGTTTATCACTGTTGCCCTTTATTGAATGCAACTAATAAAAACTTATGCCGCAAGTTGTGCATATGCCTTATGTTGTGCTATATAACTTGGATCAAAACAATTATTATTATTGTATTACTGGAACGATTACGAATAACATATATATGTTAAAGAAACACAGTCCAAAAATGAGTGTTCCCGAAAAAAATGGAATTTAATAAGCCCATCTACGCAAATCTGGGTAATATTGTTTACAAAAAATCACGTTGAAATGACATTAATATAATTTATTTATGCCGAAACTATATATATTATCAGGCAACAATTAAAGGATTCAATTAAAAGTTAGACGTCAATGAAGAATGCTGGGCTCATTGGATAGTGCCCTATTGCCCAAAATAAATTATCGTAAGTTAGCTATATAGCTCTTAAGTCATTTATTGTTGACAAAGTATTTTTTTTTTTTGTGCTTAAAGAGGAAATAAGAAATATATTCTATCTCATCCACATTTCTGCAACTTTTGCAGAAGTCGTTGCGACAGAGGTTAGGACGTGTATTCCAATGCCATTGTGGATAAAGCATTGTTCCTTAGGCTGGGCTATATAATATCATGATTTCGATACCTGAGTCTTTGATATAAAAACAATCCTCCCTTTTTCAAAGAGTAAAGTAATTGGTCACGTTAACAACAATTTTAGACTCTCCTCCAATTTCCTTAATTTCTTATCCTCGAATGAGGATAACTGCGCTATCGAGGGCTATAAACCGTATATTAAGAGCATTACAATCTTTTGGAAATATTTCGAATTTGCATGCTGCTTGCAGTTATAATAAAGGAAGAACCGAAATATTTTCAAACATTCATTAAAAAAAACTTAACATCATCTAGAAGAAAAATCGTGGTGATACAAAGAACAACGCACGTGCAGCAAAACAGGAAGATTTTGTGATGACACTTTAGATCAGTCGATGGATATGCTTCCATTGAGAAAAAAACCTTTAACTTCTTGTTAAAAGCTTCACAAATGACGATTTGCAGCTGCAATAATGCTTTCTTTCCTGATTTCGCATAAGATGAATATCATCAAAAGTAACGTTTTGCATAAGATAACAACACATTTAATCATGTCTATGACTCTCTAATGTATGTACTACCACTTTTTTATATTTATTATCAATGAAAAGACCATCACAATGTTTTTCGTTTGAATCACATCATTTTTCTTTTTATTAATCTCCCTATGATTCTTAAACATAATTTACTTAATACATTAATAACGGCAGTACTTCCCCGTTTTTGGATCTATAAACAGAGGGATAAAGGCTTCCAATTAAGACGCTGGCCTACAGGTTATATCGGTATATTGTGCAACATTCTTTACATCGCTTAATTAAGCGAATGGACTTTAATATAAATGTCTAACTAAAGTACAATAACAATTACAAGAGAGAAAATATAACTAATATCAAATGATACATGGGTTAAAAGGTGCTGAGTGCGAAACTCTTGATTTTGTAGGGACAAAATGAATGCGTTTAATTCGGCTGTACTTCACACACAAAGTATGTCTCGAAACTGCAGGGTGAATCGTTCCACTTAAGGCCTTTTCCGTCGCGATTCCATAGCTCAAGACAGTTCTCTTCTTCACCATTTTCGTAACGGAAATTATTTGGTTCCCCCGCATTCCAATTCGTGAATGTTATTGGCCTTCCATTCGCCATCCAGAAAAAGTTTCCCTCGTCAGCCAAATCGGTTCCTGATGTCCAAAAGTGTTCATGTCCGAGACCTAAAATAAAAACAAAACAATAACAAAACCATCAATAGTCAGAGTGACTTTCTAAAGACAATGAAAAATGAAATGCTCTGTGTCAATACTCGTTTACGATGAAATGATATACGACTGCATATGAACACGTAAGTGAGCTAGTACAAGCACAGACAATGCAACTTGATCCCTTTTAGATGTGAAATTGAAGAATATACATAATTGGATACCTGCGTCGAGCGTATATGATTCCGTGCATATGCAAGGTATAATCGGCATTTTTTCTGCAGTACATATATCTACCATTTGTGTACATATACATTAGGAGTGTTAACATTCGAACGGAGTCTGACGGATTTAAGTCGCTACTATTTAAATAGGCTTTAACGTCGGCCACTATGTTTAACCGGGACACCGAATACCATCGATACAAGCGTGTCGATATATAATTTTGCATTTCCGGGTGAACCACAAAATGTTGCTTTCTTAACTCTTAAGCGAATGCGATAAACAATACTATCTCAGTTTCAGATATCACCAGCTTATGCTCTTGCGAATTCAAACACACAATGGGGGTGCACTTTATGTATACATTTTTCTTTCGTGAAAGGGAAACACGTTAAGTGAAAGATATGTGAATATAAGCGTGTATGTATATATCGTGTTATAGGTGTATGAATATAAACACTGCGCTGAACTGTTGCATCTGCGAGAAAATATTATATTATATGTAAATGGCAAATTACTGAATTTGTGTGAAGAAAAAGATTCTGTTGCGATTATTTATACCTCTAAATGAATTTGGAAAAAATTCAACAAAGAAACTTGAACCAACACACATTTTGGTATATTACAAACTTTTTTTTTTATATTAATTTATCGTTTCTACAAATTAGTAATGAGGAAAATATGAAATATTTAAAAATACTCCGTGCCAAAAGACAAGTGTCGAGTATAACATCAGATGCCAATTAAGCATATTATTTCTAGAGAAGTCAATTAATAGAGATACAAATCAATTAATTTTACTCCAATCTTATTAGTTTTTAGTGCAATTAAATAAATGTAATAAAATTCAAAGTTTGAATCTAATTATATTTATATACAATGCAATAGAATGACTTAAGTAAAAGGATCTGAGAATACACCAAACATATGTTAGGCAAAGAGTCACATATAACAAACAATCAAATTACTCAAAGTTTTGTGAAACTGATTTAATTTTTTAAGCAGTGCTTCAAATCTTTTACTTCTTAAATTCAGCGGTAAAGTGACTTTATTACAACGCTTTGAACTTTATAATAATAAAGATGCTTTGGAAGTAGAGTATTAAGTCCTCAACTTTAATTCAAAGCAATGCGCCCTGCGATTAACTTTAAACAAAACACGAGTCGCGTGTTCCTGTTACAACAATTAATTATTTAATTTAATTGGAATGATCACCCCCCAAACCGCCGGCCCATATTGTAACTTAGATTTAAATAATGCACTATAGACCAAACTCAAAATAGGTAAGCTATATTAAGTGATTAATTTTTCCGTAAAACTTGAATAAAATACTTTTACACATAAGCAGTGTGATCATTCCAATTAAAATTATAATATAGAATTATCCCTATATATTAAAAATTATCTGTGGCCGCCGTGGCGTAATGGGTAGTGTGAGACGCTCACATGCCAGGTTCGATTACCAGCTGAAGAACTTGAGTTTTTCACGGCACCACCTCTTTCGAGCTGCTGAAAACACACAAAGAGTTATACTGTCTAAGAAAAAGCTTCTCAAACTTCGCTGTTCGTAGTCGGCAAAAAAGTGAAGGTCCCTTCCACTCGTGAAAGAACAGTAGCGCGCACAACACGAGTAGTTGATGAGCAAGCTAGGCTCTGGTTGATGAGCAAGCTAGCCTTTGGTGGCTACGAATACTATACCTTGATCTAAAAAGCGCTCAGTACCAAAAATAGATACAAGACTTTAGAACTTCGTTAGAAATAAGTTTTAACATTAGCAACTTAATTTGGCGGTACATAAATGGCGAATAAAATATTGTCTTTTAAGATATAAAGGGTTCGACCTCAGTTCAAAGATAACTATTAACTCAACTATATTTTTAGAAGCATTTCAAATACTGAAAAAATCTTCAGCCTTAAAATTACTACTACGAATATTGCGGCAGTAGAAATATTTGTATAAAATATTTTTACCATACAATAGTATTCTCTTTGTCCGGAACCTGTAGCTCGTAGCGAAAAACAAATTTTCGCAAAATTTCCATCAAATAAATAATTTAGATATACTCGTATATATGTATTTAACTCACCGAAATCCTTAATATATTTTTCAAGTCTATCGTTCTCTTCCTGTGATGAAATACTTGCTAAATGCATTCCGTGGTATCTACAATACTGCGTGGCCTTAAACCAATTTGCCTGAAAGAAAAAAAGTAATAGCATCATTCAGTGGTAAAACATTCTTTTTTTTAACATTTTAAGTATTTTCGTGGCATAAACACATGTATTTGTTTCATAGCGAGGATGATTAAAAACTCGGCGTTTCATGTCCAGTTAAATCAAGTAAGTATCGGGGAACATCGATGAAAAAGAGCGTCTTGGCCAGCCCAAAAAACATGAAGATGAGGTTTTGCAGGCTTTACTAGATTAATATCCGTTCCAAGCGGAAAGTGAACTTGCAGAATCGCTGAAAGTGACTCAGCGAATAGTTTCCGTTTAATTAAACAATTTGTATCATTTAGGATACAACATTCTTGAAGTTTCATAAGGTATTTCACACTGAGCATATTAAGTATTCAAGTAATCGATGAACTAACTCGGTTTCAATAAGAAAGAAATTGGCAACAGTCAAATTTTAAGAAATTCTAACCAGTTTTACTTAAATTTATAACTAATAATATATATGCAGAATGCGAATCCATAAAAGATTTTTGAGGTTCTGCACTTGAATCGATATTATAACTTCATCTTGACATATGTGGCCGCCATGGCGTAGTGGGTAGAGTACGGCACAAGCTCCATGTTCGATTCCCGCATTTTTCACGGTACCATCTCTTTCGAGTTGCTTACAATACTCAAAGAGTAATAACTCTCTAAGTAAAGGCTTCTCAAACTTAGCCGGTTGGAGTCGGCAAAAATTTGTATGTCCATTCTAATTATGAGAGAACAGTAGCGCGCATAACACGAGTGAGTAGTTGATGAGCAAGCTAAGCCCTGGTTCCCCTGTGGACGTCACGTCATCCAATTATTAATTATAATCATGACTTATAAACTATAATTTTTCTGGTAAAAGGCTCTGCGATTAAAAGAATTCCGACAGCGGGGCCACCATTCCTTTTAATCGAACCTTTTTTTAAGCCCTAACAGAAATAAAAACAAATCTCATGCTAAGCAGTGCTTGGCCTAAAATAGTCAATAGAGTAGGTACTATATTCCGAACAATTCTAAATCAGATTTGTTGATTGCATCTTAGTCCTATTTTTTACATTCCTGTTTCCAACTGTGTTCCTATTCTATAATATACATTCATGCATGGAAGAAAATATTGATACACCTATCATTTTTAAAACTGAGTCATTTTTTGTGGTCACAAAAAATAAGAAAACGCAACTCGTAGTCAACCTACCAAAATTATACAATTGAATTGAGAGAGTTACTTTTCACAGATTCCAATGCCAAAATCAGCAAAGTTAATAGGAAAAAGCGTATAAATTTCGAAAATGACTATGATAACTTTCTCTAATAAAAGCAATTTTAACAGTTTTTGAAATAATTGCCGGGATTATATCAATTAAGAAGCGACGTAAAATAAATTGTTTAAAGAAAATTAAAAAAATACTACAACTAAGTTTTGAAAACTATGAGTGTTCCAATACTTTCTTGTAAGCGTGTTTATGGTTCAGTTTCTCAAAATGTTTGTCATATAAAGGAAAACCACAGCGACAAAATGAATTAATAATTGATTAGTCCTGTTGCTGTGCCGGATTTAACTTAAGTTTTTACTTTGGCTAACACATATGTATCTTGAAATTGTATTATACATTTTATTTATATCAAAAATTATCCATTCTCTTTGACAATCATTTGCCTATTTAAGATGACCTTGACCTGTGGAAGTCATTGATAAAATAAATAGAAACTTCAACTTATGTGGAAAAATAAATAATATGCAAAATTACGTTTACTTAACAAAAGGAACCTTAAGCTACAGAAGCTTAATTTGTGAACAATGGACTTAGTTGAGTTGGAAAAGGCATAGTTGGTGAAAGTAAAATTCGCTGCTTGAGTCTCCTGTTAATCAAATTATGACGATACTAATAATAAAATCATTTTGTTCAGTCATTTGGGATGATTTACAGGGGCTGCTTTTCAGATCACTTGATTTTCGTACGCATTTCGTACGTGCTAATTACATTAAATTACAACAACATTAAGATTAAAGAAGATAAAATGAGAATAGATGCAAAGGAGAGTATACATTAATATGGAAATTACAATTAATATCATATTTACGAACAATGACTGTGAGCCTTTGACCCCTGAATGCTTGTAATAACAAACAAAAGTAGATGGACACAAGGTATGTATTTTGACCATAACAAATTTAAACCTACATTTTTTTGCCGATTTTAAAAGGCAAAGCTTAAGAAGCTTTTTCTTAGACAGTTACTACTCTTTGCGCGTTGTCAGCAGCTCGAAAGAGGTGGTGGAGCGAAAAATTCGAGATGCTCTGCCGAGTATCGAATGTGGACCTTCGGCGTGTGAAGGTCTACGCCACGGCTGCCAAATCGTTACAATTGTCAATTTTATTTAACTGCTTGTTGAAATGCATTTGTATGTATGTATATACATAATGTGATTCTTCTATGGTCAGCCAAATACTGTTTCCATTCTCGTTAGTTTTGGTCAGCTTACAATACAATTTCAATGATAATTTAAGCATTGATCGATTTATAAGACAATTTGTAAAATTTTTAGTAACATAAAAAATGTTAGTATAAATAAGGAATTTTTAGTGATATCTCCTGTTAATCTTAGTAAAGCAAGCAACGAATTCTGAGTGTCCAGAATAGCAACCTAAGATCGAATTCATGGGAAAATTATATAAAAGTCAAGACAAATGAGGCCGGAAACTGTGCTTAGTAAAGCAGAAGAACAGACTAGCTATTAAACTAAGCTAAACATAGATTTCCTCAAAAACGAAAAAACCTGTTAAACGCTAGAGCAAAAATAATATTAAAAGAAAATCGGAAAACAATTTTCAAAGACAGTCAACCAAGAAAGACTTTGTATTACAGGTTTCTAAAGTGCCATACTAAACTGTCCCTCAGAACATCAGAGAGAAATTAAAAATATAGAGTGATAGTAATCGAAGAGTCCATCAAGAGATAGTTTTCATATTAAAAAAGTTATTCGCAGAAATTAATGAAGATAACTCTTCTTTCATAATGATGGTTGATAAATAAAGGCTAGAAAAACTTATAAAAGGTAGCCAAGGCAACGAAAAGAAGACAGTCTCTTTTTCATTTTAGTTTAGTACTGAAATTATTTTGAAAATTAATATTTGCAATTTATTCCAAATAAAAATGAAATAAATCTTTCTTATATATAAAACACCTACATATGTACTGTAATGGTTTTTATGGGTTAATTAATATTTTGAAATTGACCAGTTAATTTCTAACCTTAGTTTCAATAGTGAAAGTTTTGATTTAATTAGCCAACTTCTGAGGTAAGGCAGACCTATACAAGACTCTTAACTTAAGAATTCTTCTTTCATTAATATTTTTGTGATCAAATTTTTACTTTGTTAATCACATCAAAGCAAAAGTAGTGAATTCATAAAAGCAATTTTATATGTTGTTGCTTTTAAGCACTTACCAAGGTGTATTTAAAATTGTTGGAAATATTAGATAGAAAACCGTTTAAAAATTTCCACAATGTACCCGAAAAAAACAATTCGGTATGCAGTCTATCGTTCTCGTACGGGTAAATAGAATCAAACATTTTTTGCCGATGCTGACGTGTTTTGTCTTAAATTTGAACCTAGGACCTTCGGCGTGTTAGGATCGTACTTACTAACAGCTCAACGACCGCCGCTACCTACTTTTCCTATTAGCTAATGATTATTAAGGAGGCACTTTCTTTGAACACATAAAACATTTCTTGGCCGGAAATTATCTAGGGATTTTTACTTTTTCATTTAAGTTTTAAATTTTTTTATTCAAGTAGAGAAAATGATTGCATTTATGTTACAAAATTTGAAAATCACACTTTCTAATGTCACAAAAAAACAATATTTCACTCAGAAAAGAATGTAAGAAATGTGCGCTTACAAAATATATTGACTTATTATTCTGCCTGGATTTTTTAACTGCAATTTCGAAATATGTTATTTACTACGGATATCATTTGTTCATCGTTAAACGGCAGTAGACCGTTGCAGTTAAAAGAATTGCATAACGACAACGTTCGGCGAAATTAGCTTCATATCTAAGTGAATCGGCATGACATACTATAAAGTTAGTGATTGATTGAGAACTTGTTTTCGTGCGAGATGGATTTTGACACAAATTACTATTTGCTTTGATCCACGCTGCCTTTCAGCAGCAACGATGTATATATACGTAGTCGTATATACGTTACAATTGGAATATTTTTTTAGTGCAGTGTAATTGAGATTTAATGTTGACAATATTAAAAATATATTTTCCAGTTTTAAAGTGGAGTATTATATCATATTGTATCGGAACACATTAGTGTTCTCATTTTCAAGAAAATTTTCATAAAATATTAATATAGATAATATAACAAAAAATTAAAGATACACGAGAGGAAGCAAGTTTAAAAATGCAACTTAAAACTGTCAGATAAATTACGGAATAAATTTGAAGTGTTATCCAGCGTCCAGCTATTTTGTATCTGTCATTATTTACTCACAAGTAGCTTTATTTCATGAAGAATTAAAACGAAAATTTATGAGTCCTTTAGAGAAAGAAGGTTGAAAAATTGGGGATATATATATATATATATATATATATATATATATTAACATTTTTATATAGGCGTTTTACTCAAAAAAATTATATTTTTATAAATATAATTTTTGAATTGAATTGGGAAGAACACAGCGCCCCGGTAGAATATGATAAACACATTTAATACCCGAATGCAACAATAATTAATTTAAACAATTAATAAACATAACAATAACAATTAATAAAATAACATAAACAATTAATAACATAAACAAATTAAAACAATTAAAACATAAACAATTAGTAAAATATGCATTAAATATTCTAAATGTATTGTGCATAATTCTTTGTAAAATTTTGCATGACGTCCATAGTTGATTATTCAAAATATGATAAGATTCAAGTATTAGATAAAGTAATGTTTCCCCAACGTTACTAGACGTAGATGGTGTTCTCTGTACAATGCAATTCAGTCTAAGTGAGAACCACTTTCATGGGTGTATGCGAGTATTCATCGCGGACGAGTGAACTTTGTGGAATGTTGCTTACCTTGAAGAAGATTCCCAGGTAGTATTTCTTTTCGCCAAGTTTGAGTAGCGGCATTGTCCATTTGTTGGTATACTGCGATTCGTCTACACAGTTCGGACAGTCTGCAAATAAAACAAAAACAAGAATTACAGCTGTATCCTGGAAAAATTTAAGAGATTTGTATCGTTAAATCTGTGCGGGTGATGACGAATGACAGAGTGTTTTTGTGTTTTAAGCCATTCACATACATATGTACTTTTATTTTTTGCGGACTTGTTTAAAACGAGAATAGGTTAACCTTCAAAGGGTTAAACTCAGGGTAAGTTTTGTTCGTTGGAGACAGTCATATATCAAGATTGTCAGAGAACAAAAACTTGTTTTAATTCTTAGTTATTAACAGAATGTAAGTATATGAATTCATATGAATGGGTCAATTAAAATTTGTAGTTGCTGGTTCATTGAGTAATAACAAATAAGTCGAATCGGATTCCAAAAATCTCATGTTCTGTGCCGAATTTTTTTAGCCACCAATTCTTTTGAGGAATTCATAACAGATAATTAGTACTCACTCACTAGTTGATCCCCACTTCTTGTGGAAGAACAATAGCAAGTATGTGGTTAGAGAGGTTAGAAGCTATTTATTAATTTTTCTTAAATTTAGGTTTTGCTTTCTTTTTTTTCGAAGAATTGGAGGAACAAGTTTAGAAACAAATAATACTTTCATCAAAGTGTTGTTTAATTCAAGCTTTGATTGATTTTATATTTATATTATATTTTATTTCCGAAACTGGGAATACTCTTAGAAATATTTTATATTTCATGCAGGCTTATATTTGTGAGGGGCTTAAATACTATATATGCAAATAATCTGCCTATGAGCTGAATAGAACAATAGTTTATTGAAGGTATCGGACTGTGATATTAATATTTTTTATTAAAATTTAGTCCTGTTTGAGTTCCAATCGAAAGAGGTGATCTGGTGAAAATGTAGGATGCTCACTTCACTTTTCAACACTACCGACACAATGTATTTTATATTCAATGTTTAATCAAGCTTCGAGATAGCTAAATAATGATATTCAGATAACTTTCGCACGACAAACTGCACATGAAACCCTGTTAATTTATTCGCTTACTGTGTGTCGTGCCCATATTTAATGAGGTTGTGTGACATGCTTAATACGTCATATGATTGGGAATCAATTTTAAATTACATTTTGTTTTAATGAAGATAATTTTTTTGCCAACAGAATTGCTTAATAGTTCTTATGAGAGAGAGAGAGAGAGAGAGATTGTATAAATACCCTAAAAACTTATTCCTGATTCTGATGGAATTGAATATCTTTTCTCAATAAGGTTGCCAATCTATTGGCGTGGCCCACAGAGAACGATTTGTAGTGCATGTAACTGAAAGCCATAAATATGCAGGAATGTCTTTGTTATACTAAAACAATTGCAAAGATTGTAAAAATAATTTTTGCTCCAGCCTTCATGTACTTAGTAATTGTGTAACTATGTATTCTGTGTGTAGTTTGTTCTTTGTATATGAGACAATTTATTCTGGGAATGCTACGAGCAATTTCCTATTTTGTTTTCAATACTTAAACTCTAGTTTTTTGCGATTTCTATTTTCACTTAATCATATATTTACTTCATAGTACATATCTTTATACATTAAAATGTTTCAGTACATATTCTATACGTTAGGCTGTTTTTTCAGAAATAGTCTCAAAAGAAAGCAGAGTTAAAAGTATTATATCTGTTTATCTTATAATATTACGATGACATTCTGCTTTTAATGAAGTTCTCTTTTGTTACAAACTACTATATTTTGATTTGTTTTAGGATAGATTAAATTTCATTTTAAAAAATTTAAAAGAAAAGTGATTGCAAAAAGCAGTCGAAAACTCGCACAAATCGATTATACACAGAAGTTGTACAATACAAAAATACAATTTTATCATAAATCCTTTTTCATATTGGTTTTCAAACCTTTCTTCACAAGAAATCAAGTTCTGTTTACTAAAGTTGAGTGATTTAGTAATCTTATGTTTTTATAACTCTATCTATCATATTTAACGTAGTTTTGTTTTTATAAATTAAATCAGTCATTATGTTAATGAGCACCAAAATAAAGTAAGCGCAGTCATAAATTTATTAAAATTTAAATTTAAGGACATACTGCTGAAACTATAAAAAACAATGATTTGATAAGCAATCAAAAAGTCATGCGCATAACATATGTATATTCATACACATAAAAATATTTTTTTTTGCAAATCTGATGAAATCTTGCTGATTAATTGATCTCAGGATTATCGATAAGTTTAATTTATTAGATAAATCCCTGTAGCCATGATTAAACGATGCTTTCGATGATCCACATAAAAATAATACCATATTTAATCATGATGACATATATTACTACTTTCAAACTATTTGCCACTAATTCAGATGTTGTAACCAAAAATATCTAATTTCAAAATGATTGTACACATACATAAGTGTATTTTAATTTTTTTAAAATATGAATATGAATTAAGTAGGAAAAAAATAAATCCCCGCAATATTGAATATTAAAAATTCCAAGAGCGATTTTCACGCATGTTTCTTTTGAAAATTATCTTACGATTTCAATGTCGTAGCGTCAGTTTAAACTTGTGTCTGTAACCAGTTGTTGATAGCAGTCAATTAAATATGCAGTTACACAAGAAGCATCGCTTAACGATTTTATGAGGTTTTCCATACACAATGTACACTTTGTTGTCCGAAAACTATCAATCAAACCGGAAACAGAATTAACTTTCAGAAAAAAACAAAAAAAAAGACTTAAAACACCTCCACTATCTTTGTTTAAAGAGAAAGCGAAGCGGTCATGTTAAATTTTAGTATCCCACCCGATTATTAAATATTTACAGCTAATTGCATGTGTGTGTGTATATCGTGGTGGTTGCGTGTCCAAGTGCATTTGGTGGTATATGCATCACTCGTGGACTGAAGTCATACCCTTGCGTAATCGATTACCTCCTGAAGGTCCCGACGGCTTGGAAGCAGGCGCCACCGCATAGCCTCCTATTAGATGTATACATATCACAGCAACTAAAAGATTCCTCTGCATTTCGTCAAAAATCAGTTTCACTAGTATACAATTTCACTTAAATAAAATTAAGGAAAACAAAATCTTCAAATGGAAATCTTTCAACCGATTCGGAGTATATGAAAAAATCCTTTGACAATGCGCACTTTCATGAAGAATTCATTTCCGCTGAATTTGAATCTAGATTTAAAATAAATGTGGGAGTTATAACCTCACTTTATGATAGTAATAAGAAACCGAATGACAGAGCCCGAACAGGAGAGCAGAGTAGTGAAACCGAAAGTTTGAAATCGAAAGTTGATATCGGCATGTGCGCTTGAATTGACCGCTAGTGGAGAACTGACTTCTTTTGGCTGCAAGTATGAGGGACATCCGACATCTGAGAGCAGAGCGGTAGAGAAAAAGACAAATGAGTGAGAGTAAACAGCTGGATAGAGCCAAAGCGAGATAGGTAAGTAAATGGGCACCAGCAACTCTGCATCTGGCCAAACAAACAAGACAGCTCCCTTGGCGGCAGTTTTAAACTTATCTCCACGTACCATACTCTACTAGTCAAGCAGATCATCTAAAGGCCAGCATATAGCCCAAGAGTGTGAAGCTGCTTTACAATCCGGTTTGTGAATCTGAAGACATGATGCTACGGCGTTGTTGTTGTTTAAAGTTTGCTATGGTATGTATGAATATTACTACGTAACACACACCAGATATTATAGGAGACGTCCGTCACTTTGGGCAATTAGCAGCTGTTTTCGTATGTCCGTATTGCATACGCAATATTTTGCAGCCTATAGTGGGAGTTGTATTCACGTACAGAAGGTTCAGACTGATGTGGCTGATAGACGTTCTCATGTATTAAATATCTACGGTGTATGGGAATGGGAATCAAAATGACAATAGAAAAGAGAGGCTGTATACCACAAGAAGTTAGAAGCCTTGGTCAATAAAAATTGGCTAGTACTAGGTCTTCGGGTGATGCTGTGGGGAATGCAATTGTTTTTCTGGGTCCTTCAACAAACACCAACAGTTGTTAATCAAAGTCACACAATTAAATTGTTCCCATCGAGGCTGCATACCACTCAGGGTATTGTTGTTTGTGTTGGTCAATTGCAAGACAACCAGTTACTTTATAAATGTTTGAATATAATTGACTTTAAAAAGTGGGTTCAAATTCAAAAACTCACAATACTTGACATGAGGATTTTAAGACTTCCAGTTGTCTCTCTCTATAAAAATGAGTACATGCTCACATATTTATGCAAATTTATATGCAAGAACGACGTAAAAAGAAATAGAATGTCAAGGTCAGTATAGCGACTTAGTAATAAATGCACATGCTTGGTTCGATGTAATTAATATTTATAATAAGTATTGATTCTTCTTAAGAGTATAAACAATTAAATATCTTAAAGCACAGACAAAATATAACAATATCATCATATATAACATTTTGTAGCGGGGTTAATTCGGATGTATTTTCTAAATAATGTCAGAGACTGTTTACAATTTTTTACAAACTAAAAAAAAACTAGAATTAAAAACAAAAATCATAAAGCTTAGGGTATACATGCTCATACTCGTATATATGTTAAATCAACATTTTACTTCTGAACACTAATTTTTAATACAGTTATAACAGGCTCAAGGTTGATTAAGGTCAAGATTTAACAAAAATAGCTCCACTTGACCTGAGTTTAATTTACGAATTCTTGGAAACACGCAGTGACTGCCAAAAAAACATCTTCGAGAGAACTTCATTTGATTACTGTGTAGCATCGAAAACTAAGCTCTGTATGAGACTTTCGTTTAAACGATGGAACTTTATGCATGTATTCTACAAACGTACGCAGATGTATGTTTGCATGTATAACTACTTTAGTTATACTGCCACTACAAATGCACATGCTAATGAATTAATTGATTTCTTTATGGCCGTTGAAATTATGAATGGTAATCTACGGTATGCTGTCTAATCTTCAGGAGTCTAATCTTTTCAGGACTGACGATTTTTAAAGATTGCGCTTTTACTTTTGCCAAATGCAATATTTTGAAAGCAAGCTATTGTTTGCCATAAATTTAATAAGATCTTAATACGATATATATATTGAATTGAGAAATTAGTTCCGTAGGTACATCAATATATGTGGTATAACATACAGATAAAATGTTCCACAATTTGAATCTCACAACGCGTTGCACATATACTATTTGCTCGATAATTATAATTTAAGTATATTTGAAGAGAAGAGAAAGCATTTATTTTCTTATTTAAAGGGCTGCTTAAGCTACAAAAATGCCTTGTCTTGTGATGCAATTCCTTCAAAACATTCCCTGCGCTGCATTTTCTTTTTCGAAGTCATCATTTATTATCAAATCAAATAAAAAACGTCTCTATCATATGTTGCCGTTTTGTTATTTTTGTTTTAATGGCGAGCAATTTGTCTACAGACGCTGTTTTGTCAAAAAACAATTATAGCAATCTCAACTAGTTTGAATATTTGTCACAAGGTCTAGACGGCGGTGAACCACAAAAGGCAAGGTTGTTACTGTATAGGAAACTGGAAGCGATGGCCAACTTGCACCGATATGTTTACACAAATGTTCATAAATAAGTTTCCGAATTCCTGCATTTAAATTTGCACACCTGAGTGTGCATCAAGAGATTTGCAAGAAATCTTTTTGCAAATCAGAGATTTTCAACGAAATACTAATAATAACAATAATTATAATATATGTTTGGAGCGACAGTCCACAGAGAGACCAGGGCCTAGCTTGCTAATCAATTACTCGTGTTGTGTGCGCTAATGTAGTAGAGACCTACAGTTCTTTTGCCGACTCCGAACGGCGTAATTTGAGAATCATTTTCTTAGAAAGTTATTACTCTTTGAGTGTTGTCAGCAGCTCGAAAGAGATGGTGCCGTGAAAAATGCGTGTTTAACTGCCAATCGAACCTAGACCGTCGACGTGTGAACGCTCTACTCACTACGCCACGGCGGCCACGACATACAAAAAAATACTGCTCTCTTATAAAACAAACAAGTTCCCTTATATATGATGGTCACATTTAGAACTTTCAAAATATTTTTTTTTTGCTTTGGAAGCAAAATTCTTAACAAAAATGCAAAGAACCCGATCATTGTTCTGAAATGATTTCAGTTCAATGACTGAGGTTCAACTTTGGCTTTTTCTGTTCTGAGAAATATTCTGTCTGATATTTTACCTTGAGCTTGTATATTTTTGGATTAGATTAAAAAAAATGGAAAATAAAAAACTTCATCAATAATTTAGCCATAAAATAAAAACCGGAATAAATACTTGATAAGACAGCGTAGATTGATTTTAATAAGTTTTAAGTATTGCATCTATTCACACATACAGAAATATGTTCAATCAGTGCTTGACTACTTAAATGTTCAAATTGTGTAGTCTTATTCAAATTTTTGAGCTTCATCTGAAAATTTGATAAAACAAAAAAAAAACAATACTCGCTAAGGCAGTCATTTAATTCGTCAAATAGTGGAATATTTCTGTGAACTGAAGAGAAAACCAGAGATTCCAAGAAATAGTGAAATTTGAAAATATTCCGTTTTATTGTTTCTTGCGTGGTTAGTATTATTGTTTATTTGCCTTAAGCTATGATTTTTTCAAATTTCGATTAGAAAAACTGATGTGTGTGTGTTAATCTACGATTCTGTATGCACAACACAAACAATGAACAATTCATTACATATACATCAATACAATAAATACTGCTCAGCTCCTACGTACTAAAATATGAAGCTTGAACAATACAATTTAATTTATATGTATTAAGGTGGAAGAATTGTACAGAATGAGTTTTTTTATATTTTTTTTTATATACGAATTAGCTTTCCGCCGCATTATTTCATTAATAAATGATAACTACTTAAAATGATTTGCAACAAATGTTTTGCATTTGGTGAAAATTATGGTGAATGTAAATTTCATTATATTGCCAATGAAATAATTGTCCAATATACCACAGATATCACATTGAACATGATTATTTATAGGTATTAACCAAAAATGAATAAACTGTAAAACACAGAATGGTTGGCTCCCAAATACATGCTTGGTTATGCTCCAAAATGATGGATGCAATGATCACTGAGTTAAGCAAAGTTTTTGTTCAATAGATAATGGGAAACCCCAGTCCAAACGACGAAGAAAACGTTTCTATTCTGCACAAAATCAATGTAGTCGAAAACATTAAAATGTTGTTCAGAAAAATTTTGTGCCACTGTACAACTGAAAAGTGTGAGATTAAAAAATTATAGGTGAAATGCAAGAAACGGTTTTGTATTCACAGGAAAATGTTTGAGACTATGTTGGCGATTGAAAAAAAAAACGAATGTGTCTAAATAAGGTACGTAAGACACTTTTTTTGTTAAACGTACAAAAATAAACAAAACACTCTACTTTAGATTGGGTTTTGCCAGATGCCGGTACTACGTGTTTAAAATAAATCTGATCATATGGAACCGTTAATCTTATATCGTAAGTTTCATTTTTCTTTTATTTTTATTTACTTGACTACAGGCTTCCAAAATGAATCGTGTTAAGCTAATAAATTTCTTATTTAAAGTAATAATCAATGCTTACTAAGAAATCATTGTTTAAAGGCAAAATGAATTGAGTTTCATAGTGACTCTCGTCAAGTTATGGGTTCTTACAAACTTTCACCTCAAAATGTGGCAGTGTAGAAAGCATACGAATATAAAAATACGAAGTAAGCTTAAGTAAATTACTAAACAAATTTGTAATAGCATACGAATCAACCTTTGGAAAGATCAGCATTTTTGAAAGTTAGATGATTTCTTAAACGATGTGTAACGGAAGCATAAACGTATAAGGTAAGATTGCCTTTTCGTCTTTCATTATAAATGTTGATAAAAAATTAAAAATAATGTTGGGCTGATTCTTAAAGTGCAAATTTAGATTTGTAAAGTTGACAACGATATTTATTAAGACACTTGTAGTAGAAAGTAGCTTAATAACAAAACGGTAAGCAAACGTCATCACTTTAATTTTAAATGTGCTACTATGCTCCTGCTGCAGTGTGTAAAAAATGGTCCAACTGCTTCTAAATACTGCATTACCAACAACAAAAATTCAAACATGGTTATGCCTGTCTCTGGATCTCTTTTTCTGTTTACTAATTTGAAGGAAAAATTCGAAAAACAGAAACCATCCAATGATCCTACTTATATCAGTTTACCTACTTTAAACGAACACCTTGCCTAGGCGCAGGTGTGTGACAAGCTCTTCAATTGATTGGACAATGCAACTTCAAACAAATTTTTATATTTCAAGGCCATCCATCCATCGATTTCATAATGATGTACATTTCATATATGTATTCAAGGTAGTAAAGTAATTTTCGACTTAACGCTATGCCAAGATAAAATTTCTTCAGAGGTGTTGGATTGATTTTAAAGTGTCTTTCGGTTCATTTCACACTTCTTGTCCCACATATGGATATGTCTGTTATGTGCGCTATTTGCATGAATACCACAGTAAATATGTGCTCAATTTACTCTAATTTTACTTGCTGTCAATACTTAATCAAAATATATGCAAACAATTTATTTTGCTTTGATTACATGTCTTTGTGGTTTTCGTAACAAAATTCCAACAATTCAAGTTAGTAATTAATTTTTTTTTTGCTCATTGCTAAGGTTCACCTGGCTTTCACTTTGTCAAAAAAGATTAGATTTGATGATCGATGGGATGGTCACCATTGTTAAATTTATTAACGGTACTCCGCATGAAAAGAAAGACGTATCGTGTTCAATGTATGTATGTACGTTCACATGCATGTGAAGTGGCCTTGGCAATCTTAACATCTCACTTTATGATGTCGTAATAACAAACCGCATTAAATAACTAAAAAAAACTTTTCAACTGGTTTCTCCCACATTCAACATCTTTATTGAGTTTTTTGTTACGTCCAGTTTAGATTTTGAATAGTCTTTGTTGATTCTTACCGTTATCTACTTCATTCTCAGTTGGATCTGAATCAAGTAAGTCTCTGTAGTATTGATCAAATTGTTCCGACTCAACACTCTGTAGTGATTCATCATCTCCTTCTCTAGCTATGTCTTCATCATCTCTTTCTGTGTCATCAGGTTCGTCAATATCTGCATCATCTTGGTTCTGATCATAGTCGGGCACATTAGTGTTTCCAGTTTGTCTTCTATTCGCACGTGTATGCTGTTGATCTAAGACTGTTTTAGGCAGTATATCGTCAATAGTAGGAATTTTTTGATTTGTTTTTCGAAATGGAAACAAATGCCGTTCTAGATAGTTTGCAAATATTTGTTTTGTTATTCTATTTTGACGTTCGATTTCGGTTTCATCCAGTTGCACACCTGAAAAATTAAGTTATATCTATTTAACATATTTGATTGTTTTATATAAAAGCGGGATTTTAAGTATACAAAATTTATTTTAAAAGTCAAACAATGTATAAATATAATTTATGCTACACTTGGTTAGCTGTGCAAAGTTTTTTATTTACACTTATACATCAGGTCCTCCCATTTAGTGGATGTTTCCTTTTTAGCGCTCAAAATAAAAAACTTAACTGTTTCTATTATTTTAATGAATCGCAAAATAATTTTATTGTTAGATAAAATGGCTTGTTTTAATTAATTTAAATGCGATCAAATAAAATTTAAATATATTTTCCCGTTTTGTTATTTTTATTGAATTTCACATGTGTTTAAGAGTGGCTATTCATATTTTTGGTAGTAAATATAATATGCGTATACTTACAAATTCATAAAATTTCTTCTAAATGTGTTTAGACAGAAGTCAATCGCAGTTTTTGTTATTCCCTTTAAGCGTATGAAATTATTGAAAGGAATTTGAATTTTATATTATTGTTTACAACCAAAATTGTTCGAACTTTCGCGCGTTAATAATGCAAGAATAGTAAGAAATTAATCATGAAATAGCAGTTTTGCAATAATTAAAATTACATACAGATTATATATATATATATTTTTCAAATATCTGTATACTTAGAGTGTTCTGGTGACCACGAACGTTTTCTCAGTAATATATACGAATACCAAATGGCAGTATATGAAGTCAAGTAAAGTGCAATATTACAAGTTTTGGAATAGATCTCCTGTCTTACGACACACCATAATCTAGGTTTATTGGACCTGCTTACAGTACTTTTTGAAGCAAAGGTTATTTTAAGGTGGGGTTCTTAGGTGGAGCTTTAAAAGATATCAATGGCTTTTTCTTCTTTAAAAAGATTAATTTAAAAATATACCCATTTTTTAATCACACTTTAAATAGCTTTTAAGGCTGATGAATGGTACGATATTTCAACTGAACCTTATGAGTGGTCCTTGAAATACGTTATTCTTTTCAATGTATCATTTTGCACGAGGCAATCATTGGTCTGATTTTATAGGTCCCACATACTTCTTGGGGCACGTTATTTTGTACGACTGTGTTAAATAATAGTTATTCTTTTCGTACAAAATTTAGTTTAGAAAATAACGATGTCAAAGTAAAAAAGTTATTCCAATTCTTCAGCAAGGAAAACAAAGTATTTGAAATTCTTTTGTACCGCTACATTAAAATTCATCTATCTACATTACACTACATAAAAATTCATGCATCACATTACATTAAAATTCATTCAACCTTTAAAAAAAAATTGTGCCCTTCTGGAAAAATTACTGTGCGTTTTCTTCGGTTTTCGTATGCATATTAACATGGAATTGTAACTAATAATAATGAAACAATCTTATAATTTTGTAAATTACAAATTATCTGTTAACGTACATATTTGGCCTATCAAAATTAATCTGTGTGTGGTTGATTTATATTTAAATAAATAATTTCAAAGCGTGCTCAAAGCAACAAATTGTCTATAGAGCTCTTATTAGAGTCCTTCAGGTTGCACGATGTTCACCATATAACACAATCTGATTTCCAGTGCAAATTGCTGTTCTCGACACTAAACGTGAGTGCCACACAGTGTTCGTTTGTAAAACGATGAGTACCTATCTTATATAATTGGTGTACGAGTGCATTCAATTAAATACCATATTTTTTTTTATAAATATAGAGGATTTATTAACTTTTTGCGTATAGATGTAACAATTTTAACCCCTCAAACACGTCTCTTGTGTGTTTATGCATGAAAAAACTATAGAAAGACACCTGTTAATGGGGTAATTACAATACAACTTTAAACAATTTTGCCTGCAGTCGACATACGGCACAATGAACGCACGCATCGATATGTACTCTACATTCACGTGTAGGTGTAGACTATTTGTGAAAGTATCTTCAACTTTGGGTCAAATTAATGCAATTCATCATGAGGTGTCTGTATACATGTACTTCACTTAAAAGATAACCTATTAGAAAATAGGACTGTGTTTGTACATCTATGATACACTTCTTCGGAGAAAGTTAACTTTTCGTAATGAAAAACGTGTATTTGGAGAGCAACGACGTTCCAATGCACTCCAGTCCCACGAGCGGACACCTCAATTGTTGTGCGGACTCACTTCTGAAGTACTGTCGCCGCGTTATACAAAGTGTCCGAACGTAATGGTGAAGAGTGTTTGCAAAAGCAGATCAGTTACTGTCTTGCTGCAAAATAATTGCAATTTCCATGTTAGACGTTTATTTCAAAACATGTCTTTATATAACTGGCTGTGCTTTGTTGACACAGTAAATGGCAAACTGGAGCAAAAACGAAACAAAAAATTTATGTTGCTTTAGTTTGATTTCATCAGCGAACGCTGCTTTATTCTTTGTACAAATATTGGAGTTATATCTGCATATATCTTTTTTCAACTAAGAGATGATCTTTTGCTTCTTAGACGCTGTAAGTTAATGAGGTCAAGATAGAGAGATATTTTCTTTGTCGGCGACTGTAAAGTGAGTGGTGGGTATACAATTTTCTTAAAAGTCTTATTTCATCAGCATCCAAACTTTGAGTCCGATCTGTTTAAAATTAGAGACATGGGATAATTATAGCAAATTAAGGATATATTCATGTGCACTCCCTGAGATTGAAAATAAAAATTCATACTGTGTTAAGAATCAATCATGAAATGTATCTCTATAATTGTAGTAGCTTAAACGTAAGTCAGTGAAGCGTAATCCAAATTTTCACTCAATATAATCAAATGCACAAGGATAAAAAAGTCCAACTGTAAGAAATAATATTATCTCGATTACATTTTAACAATCTCAGTTAGTCTGCGATTTTGGGTCATTAATTCAAACTCAAGCCATAAGACGATTAATATAATATATATAATAATATATATATGTATATAATATATATATTATTATATATATAATATATAATAATATATATATGTATTTCAGTCAAAATTGAAGATGAAATTCTTTGTAATACACCGAAAGAATGTGGTTTCGTATCATTTAAACAATTCTCAGTATATGTTTTAAGCTGTTGTTATGCTCTTTATTAATAACTCTCAATTCTTATTAATAAAAAGGCTCCGATTTAATTTGACTATGGAATTTATTATGCATTGTGACTATGATATGAAAAAATTATTGCATTTTTTACGTAAGTACGCTTTGCAAAAAAAATGTACAATGATTTGGGAGTTGTTTTATAACATAAATTTTTCAAATGACCACAGCATTTTATTAGCATTATATTTTTCTCTTATTATGAGTTAGTTCCTTATTGCTCTCTTTAGCAGCTACAAAAATATTATTATAGAGAGTTAACAGATCAATCAATAAGACCCGGGACATAAAGGAGGCGCCATTAACAAAAATTATAAATTTAATATTATTTCTTTGTTAGTGACGCCCTCTATATGGCCCGGGACTTATTGAGTGAAGTGTTATTGGGTAGCAACTTAGAAAGAATATAATAATAGTACCTACAAAATAAAATTAAAGGAAAGTTAAAGTTCGATTATTCAAAATTTTTAAAGCTGTTTGCATTATTATGACAATTATGGGTAAATTTTCATCCACGAAAATCGCATAACACCTTATTAAAGAACTTTGCCTATTTGGTTTCAAAGTAAATAGAAGCATGAGTACACAAATCAAACATAAACAATCGATATTTTATAAGTTCAGAAACAACTATGACAATTGTTAGCGCAACAGTCCACAGGGGGACCAGAGCCTAGCTTGCTCATCAACTACTCGTGTTGTGCGCACTACTGTTCTCTCATGAATAGAAGGGACCGACTCCGAACCGCGAAGTTTGAGAAGCTTTCTTAGACAGTTATTAGTCTTTGAGTGTTGTCGGCAGCTCTAAAGAGGTGGTGCCGTGAAAAATTCGAGTTGTTCAGCTGGGAATCGAAGCTAGACCCTTCGGCGTGTGAACGTCGCACTCTACCCACTACGCCATGGCGGCCACTGAAACAACTAAGTAATTGAAAAAGTGACTATGCTCTCTGTAGACCTCAACAAGACTGACATAAAAGTAAGCATTCGATATCACTGAAAATAAGCTATTCTTACATAAAAAGTTATAAGTTGAATATAAGAAGACATCCCGAAGACATTTTTTTTTCTTTTACCCACACTTTCGTTATGTGTCATCCAACAGTACTCAATTGTATATAACAGTTTACTCTGTAAATGCCTACAATCACTTTTATAACTCTTGTATTTTTGCTCGAAGGTTAAATGATTGGGCTTATAAGACCTATCAACCAGCAATTGATGTCAGTATTTACAAGTGGTATAACATCAATTCAAATATTATGATAAAGTACATTCATACGAGTAATAGGCTAAAGTTATTTTATGCAATCTTTGCATACTATTTTTTATTAAAATTAAAAAAGCTGTGCAAAACGTACACGTCAATTTAAATGCCAAAATATCTTCATATGGGGTCTATCAGAGATTTAGGTTCGTTTTAAGGTTGATTGATTATCACTTTTATAATATGTTTCAACGGTTATGCAATTGGGGCGGCTTAGGCTTCTCAACTTATATCCAACCACATATCTATAATTTAACACTTTCTGGTTACTGAGTTGCGGAAATCGAGTACATATTACAGTGAGCGTATATCCCTTAGGAAAGTGTATAAGCGTAAATCGGTTCTTAGAGTTTAACTAATTTCATGTTACACATTTACTTTTACAATAGGGATGACCTCGTAGATGCTGAGTCATATGGTGACAAATCGTGTATTCAAATAAGATGTTTCCTCTCTATCCTGACATCGCACTAGGTATCACACATTTCGTTCTTTTAGGCCTCGCGGCCTGCACCAGGGGCCTTGATATATATTTGTTTACCACTATCTATCGTTACTATCTCCACGACACTACGGACGTTATAATAACGATAATAACTACTGAAACTAATTTCTTTCCGTGCGCAAATTGTTGTCAAAGCAGTCTCTTCCAGCATTGTTATTAGTTTTAGTCTAACCAGTAACACATCACACAAATAAAATATTATATAGCAGAGCAAATACTTAAAGTTGTTAACTTTATTTAAATTTTTTAACTTTATGACATGTTAGGAGAAAGATATCATTTGCTGATTATGGTGATATTTCCAGTTAAAACGATTAACGTCTCAATGGTTGTTGAACTCACTCTTCGTTTAGTTGATATGCAAAAAGATAGTAAGTGATTTAAAGACTTTCCAAGATCAAATATAATGGTTTAAATGGTTAAGATAATTTTGAATACAGTTATGTTAAAATGTCGTTTACGAATTGAAGTTACAAAATGGTTTAATATTTTTTAAAGAATAAATTTTAAAATATTCTTTTATCATTTGTCTTTCTACTAGCCATTTAAAACCTGGATTAAAGAAATCCGACGAATAAGTCGATGCCACTAAGTCACGGCGGCTCACAGCATTGTACCTTCCATCCAATAACATTTTTTTTAATTCTTATTTATCTCAGCATTAAAAAATGTTTTCAAACCTTTTACGCCGTATGACAGATTGTTTAAAAGAAGGATCCAAGAAGCTTCTTTTACATTCATTTACAAGTATGTTATGATTTTGCTTTTTCACTTTTCGATGCAAACCGGTGAGTCTGTATTAAATCTATATAAGTATTCATTTTTATTCCTTATCCTTAATATTTATATTCAACATTTTAGTTAACTTTTGCCGGTACACAGCAAATTACGTAGTTTTATAATAAATTCAAATAGTTTAATTCAATGAATGTATGTATTTATCTTTATATCATACATTGAAAGCTAAAATTATCCTGTGCAGAAATTAAGTCAATATACAGGCTTTTTGTGGTGCTTTTTAATTGCTTTCTTAACAGCCATTTTATAACGAACCAACGTGACAGCAACGATTGCTACAGAGTCGAAAGTCAGCGCTCACCAAATCTACATGTATGTATGTACCAGTGCTTAGCAATGCAACTAGGATAAATCTAGGACATATTAACGCACACCTAAGTAAAGAAAACAGTGTCCTAAAATCAACGAAAAATACGGCAAACATGCTTAGGCACCGGAAAACGGACTCAGTCTTGGGTATGGGCCGAAATTTTTCTGTGGCATACTCGAAGTTCGAATATTCCGAGATACCAACATCACTATGCTTTACAGAAAAAATAGCTTAATTAAGTTTTGATATCAAAGCATCACTTTCTCTGTTGATGTAAAATGTCGGCACTAGAGGTACAAGTATTAGAATGAAGGAAAAACATCTGTGCTGTATTTGGTTGAGGTTAACATAGATATTTCATTATAAGGAAGCTATTATAAACAATGCCGACACATTGTGAAGGATGGCAACGGAAAATTCTAGCTGCTTTGTTATGGTCGATAATGATCTGTGTATTAAAATAAATACTTTTTAAGTCAAATACATAAATGCATAATGCATGTTTATATACAAACGTTGTATATTTATACATGGCATGCTTATACATCCTAAGCGGTTATCCTCTCTTTCCATGAAATCAATTTTGAAATCATCAAAGTTCTCACGGTATACGACAGAACACAAATTGGGAAGTAAGCTAAAAAAAACACCACTGTTGGGTGTGGATTACATGCGGGTACTATCATCGGGCCCATTGTTTGCTAATGCTTATCGTCACGGACAGTGGTAGAGCATTGAGGCGCAGCTGAAAATACCAACTGAGGCGCTCTATTCACCATCCAATGAGGGAGTAGAAATCAGAGCACTCTACGAATTTTTTTGCTACGATAGGACTCGATAAGAAGACCCAAAAAATTAATAACAAAAACGAATCGTCGCAAACCTCTCCATAGACAGAATAGGCGCAAGAGTCAAAGGGAAGACAAATCGTAGACAGACTGAGCCTTAACATTAACACAAGCCCCCCCATTCTCACAAAAATTCAATAGTGGGAACTATGTTCACTAAGCATGATATGAGAGGACAAGTGAAAAGGTCGAAAGTACGAACGACGGTTAAAGCCTAGCAAGAAAACCCGCTCAAAACCCCAGTAGTCCAGCAAGAAGCCCCAAAAAGAGAAGCAGCTGAGTCCCAATACAATATTTGTTGCACCAAATAGGACTGGAGGTTGGAATTGAGAATATAGTATCACTACGGTAAAACTTAATCGGCGACGTTGAATCATTCCTCAGTCAATTTTTTAAAAACTCAAACCGGTCATATTTGGAATCGAATATTTTCATAATTAAAAACAATAGTTTTTATTAATATTATTATTATTACTATTGCTATTCTTATACTATTATTATTACTATAATATATATAATTATTATTATAATAATAATAATTATTATTATAATAAAAATAATAATAATAATAATTATTATTATTATTATTATTATTTTTGTTATTATTATTATTATTATTATAATTATTATTATTATTATTATTATTATTATTATTATTATTATTATTATTATTATTATTATTATTATTATTATCATTATTATTATTATTATTATTATTATTATTATTATTATTATTATTATTATTATTATTATTATTTTTATTATTATTATTATCATTATTATTATTATTATTATTATTATTATTATTATTATTATTATTATTATTATTATTATTATTATTATTATTATTATTATTATTATTATTATTATTATTATTATTATTATTATTATTATTATTATTATTATTATTATTATTATTATTATTATTATTATTATCATTATTATTATTAATTTATTATTATTTGATCTTTAAACAGACGAGAAAAGGTTAAAACTTCATAAAATGAGATAAGAAAACAGACTTCATTTACCTCTTTACAGGTGTACATTTATTCAACTAAGTTTTTTTTCTTTGTATAGTAATATTTGATTTCGTCGCCTTTTTCGCAATTTTAAATTATTTTTTGTCGAAACTTATGGCTTTCCTTGGGAAGCGTAGCGTGATTATTAATTCTCATAATGGCAACTGAGACGATGATGGTAAAAACTGAGCATCGCGCTGTAATTAAATTTCTCACTAAGCAAATCGGTGGCTGTTTACCAGGGTTCCGCACCTTCATTATCAACTGTGCAAAAGTGGTCAAGTAGGTCCAAGAGAGGCAGTGAGAGCATAAAAAACAACCCGCGCTCTGGTGCCTCGGCTACTGTTTGTACGGCAGAAAGCATCAAAAAAGTAGAAAAGCTTGTTCTTGAGGATGCCCGAATAAAGGCGAAAATGATGGCAGAGATCAGCAAGCTTTCAGCTGGTACCATTCACACCATTCTTCATGACCATCTTAACCTTTCAAAGGTCAGTGCAAGGTGGGTGCCACGAATGCCCTCAGAAAAAAGTGAGAATCGCATGCGGTAGGGAGCTTTTGGAGATGTGTAGTGAGAACGCGGACGGTGTTATGGATCGAGTTGTTACTGAGGACGAAACATGGGTTCACCACTATGACCCTGAAAGCAAACAAGATGCCATGCAGTGGCATAAAAAAGGAACAGCCCCCTAAAGCCCATAAAGTCGACAATAAATGGGTATTTTGCAGAGAAAGAGGAAATTCATTTTTTTGAGGGTTTGAAAAAGCTTATTTCAAGATATAACAAATGCATTGATGTTAGTTGAAAAATAAAAACAATTTAAATTGAGTTCACATTTTGCTTCATATCGATACCGAGAATATATTGAATGCCCCTCGTACATGAATGAATGTGAAAATATATTTGAATAGTTCTAAAAATGTATACTCCTTGCTAATCGAATACAGACTAATGGTATAAAAGTTTTGAAACGTGTATAAGGATTGTTACAAAACTGGATTTAGTCGTGTAAAAAGACTCTCCGGATTTCCCTTTTAATAAACATTTTTATTAAAAAAATAACATCAAAAACAAATACGTGTACGTGTATAATTGGTACAGAATAAAAGCGTTAAAACACCACTAATTTTTGAATTGGTAGTTTTTATGAATGTACAAATCAACGCGAGATCATTAATAAAAGTAAGTACTGCTTAAAAGCTTCAAATTTAGTCAGTTAAATATGATAATATGTAAATCAACTTTCCGGTGAATATTTGTTTGTACAAATTAGATAAAAAATGAAATCAACTCAAAGTAGAAAGTGTAATATGATAAATCGTGGTTAATAATTTAATCGAAAAACTACGTATAAACGTTCCAGTAATATGTAAACACCTCTACAGATAAACAAAAATAAATGTTAAAAATTCTGACAGTCGAAAAACGATGTCCATGTACATAGCTATATATATGTATTCATGTATATATATATATGTGTATACATATATACATAAATTTATAAAATTGGAACATTATAATCAAAACTAAAAATACTGCGAAGGTATTTAATTAAGCTCATCAACAGTCATAAAGTGCAATCAGATTGAATAAGTTAGGTACGGTCTTTGAACAGTCACGTGTGCTGAAACGGCTATTAAATTTAGGTACAAAGTTGATAAATCTACAAGACAAGCTGCTGAAATAAATATTAGTATGTGGTTTCCCGTTTTAATAAGAACATGCTTAAAATGATGATTTTTATTGCAACATCCCCGTACACAACTGACCACACTATTGATGATGATTTATTCGCTTTATTATTATAGTTACGCACGGATGCAAATTTTATGATGTTTTCACTTGTACGGCCTCTGGTCTTATCTGCTAAATTTTATAGGCATTTTCATGTAAAATCGATCAACATTTGATATCAATCATCTCTTCTGCTTTCAGACATCTTATTACATTCGTTATGTACATATATATACATATATATACATATATATACATATATATATATTATATATTAGATATATATATATATATATACATATATATATATATACATATATATACATATATATATATTATATATTAGATATATATATATATATATACATATATATACATATATATATATTATATATTAGATATATATATATATATATATATATATATATATATATATATACGATATGTATATTTATATATGACCGAATATATAAAAGTTTTGTAAATCAACTCCGAATGTTATAATGTGCAGATTAATATTTTAATGCACAATTACGATAAGGTAAAACTTTAGTAGTTCAATCATCGCATTTTTCAATAATTGTCTGTAGTGTGGATATCCGTAAGTGTTTCCAATCCACGTTTTTTAGTTTAATAAACAGTTGGAGTGGAGGTAGGATCCAATATTATAGTTAGTTCACCTTGACTTGTAATGTTGTTGTTTAATTGTACATGACATGTGAACAATAGATCTTTTAAAAATATAGTTTAGAAACTACTTTATCGTCTGACGACCAACTTTACAAACTCGTTCCACAGCCACAAAATATCAAAGTTTATACGAATTAAAGTCGTAGACTCATTTTTACATAAATAAATTCTCGGAAACTTATAATTTCAATGCGGCTGTCCAAATACATGTATATTTATTTTGATCAAGCAAAATTTATATTCGGGGACACATATGTACATGAAAATAAGATTCAAGAATTTGCGTGCATTCGGTCTTTATGCGTAGATAGGTAAACCGCTTTGTTTTAATGAGATGCTTCTAATAGTCTTGTCTAGAATGTCATGTTTTTTTTTTCTTTTTTTGTTTTCCTTCATTCTTGAGTAAGAAATGAGAACTGGGACTTATTCGATTAGCTATTCTGAAGTTAGCTTTAATAAAAAAGTTAAATTCAAGAAATATGGCTTTTAAATCGTGTCTGTATGCACACTTTAAAAGATATTTTTGAATGTCATCTTCTCTCAATGTTTCACATTTGATACAACCCGAAAACACTAGACACCTAGTTATTTACCTTATACTTGGTTGACATATGTAACTGTACTGAAAACCACAATCCCTTTTGCATTTATTTAACTTATTTTTTTTAATTAAGTAATAACATAATGAATGATTTTTTTCTGTCATTCAATTCAATTGATTTTCTTTTGTTGGTTAAGTTGGTTAGACAACACATTAAAGATATAAAAGATGTTATTTACAGACTCAACAAATTCATGAATTCTATATTATATCTCTAAAAAACGAACTTATGCGTTTTTGCTCTATTTTCCGGTGGTATCGCGTTCCGACATGACCTAGGAAGTATTCGCTTATTGCCATTGCATTCAGTTGGAAAATATTGTAGTAATTTTGGTAAACACATACCAAAATGACTGAAATAAAAAAAATTATCACTCTTCGGTACATGGCTAGTCAAGTGAGTGTATGTACATCTTGCCTTATTTCAAATAGCAACTGTAAAAATATTTAATTAAGTAAAACTTGTTATACGCGTCCGAGCACTCCCGTTATTCGGGGAGTGTGTGCATTTTCATAACAAACAAATCTCGTATAGGGTCAATAATCAGATAATTAACTTAAAATTTCATATATGTATGTACACATATGTAAAAAGAATTTCTTTCTTAAAAATATTGTGATATATGTGTTAACTTGAAATTGACAAAATAAAACAAACACTGAGGTTATTCATATCGAAAATGGAGAATCTCAATAGATTTAGAGCATTTAAAACTTATTGCAGAAAACAATGTAATATATATTATTTAAAAAAAAACGAGTTTTGGTTTTGTGTGTTCAACACAAGAAAGTCAGTGAATTCATTTTTACATAACAACATAAATAATTTTACAATTTAAAAACGGAAATTCGATTGAAATGGCAACAATTCAAAACTAAAAAAATCTAAGAAAAAAACGTATATCCAGCAAAAATATTTCCACTTATGGTGTCGTTATTTGTGCTTTAGATATTATATTATAGTTGCTGATTTAAAACAAGATTTAATTGTACGAAATCTAATTACGTTAACTTTACCCAATCTTTCGTCATAAAATGCATAGCATGCACGGAGTTACACCTCACCCAAGACACGCTAAGAACTAATGCATGCAAACGAAAAACTATTAAACGCCAAAGGATGCATGTGTAACAATAACTAAACCCGTAAGAAAATAGACCTCAACAACAATATTTTTGGCACATCTTAGAATTAAGAGAAAAAAGTCGGGAAAAATGTTAAATCACGGTTAAAAATTCGTCAAAAAAACAAAGATTGGTTTGAAGCATGTAATATAATAAAACGAATCGAAATTTAATCGCAATCGCATTATAAAACATAAGCAACATTAATTAAGAGAAGATTTTGATGATAGAAGCTCTTAACCGGGAGTGGGAGTCATTTTTAAACACAATAGTGACACGAAACAATCGTTCGGTAATGCAGAGGCCAACCCAATGTACCAATTTTAATCTAATTGACAGTTTTTACTTAATCGAAAAACGACAGTAAGGAAAAATTTGGATGAGCAGTGGAAACGAGTACAGCTCAAATGGCAAATATTTGAAAATTTTTTTGGAAATGTATTACGCAAATGTTATGTGTTTGTCGTTTTCCTTAGAATTTGCCACTCCTAAGTTTAAATCGTTTTGATTAAAATTCCTCACGAGCTTAATTAATATTTTGTTTCTAATATCAGCTTTTCTGTTTTATTTTATGCAATAATGACTACACCTAGTAAAAACATTAAAAGAGACCATACATATGTCAATGCTATAATATGTAAAACAACGAGTTAATAATAATGAAGCATTTTTCAAATATCTACCATATATACTTATACAATATTACGTAAATTTCGGTGTAAGTACACAACTCAAATTGCTTTCATGGAGGATGCTTCTTCTATTTGAGCAACAAGTGAAATAGAAGGCCAAACCTCAGACTTATAAATAATTTAATTCCACGTCTGAAAGGAAAGGAAATTTTTAACGAGATGCAAATGATCTAATAGCTGCTCGGCTAAGCAATTTCGTACATTGAATGGAATGTTAATTTAATTAGCACATAATTTTATTTACTTACATTACGTGCATATAATAAGTGATGAAGTTGTACGTTATAACGTCGAACGTCGTATAACCTTCAAATAATATATTTTGCTAAACTTTCATTCTCAGTTGATTAAAAATCAGCCGGAAAAGTCCGTTTTCTTCTGCATTATCAGCTTGTATTCTATATTATGTTATATATTTTAGGCTTTAAATATAAAATTTTAACTCTTTACTTAGACAAATATTAAAGAATATGGAATTCAATTAGTTATCAGTAATGGCTATTTTTCTTTTCTTTTTTCCTCAATAAAAACTTATTCTCTTAAACTCAAACGCAGTTTGAGGTTTAGAATTGCCTTCATTTATACATATCTTTTACTTTTTTTTGTATTAAAATTTTAATTATCGATACCAGATAAATATGTAACTGTATGCTACAAGCTATCAAGATCAATTTACTACACTCAGTTTTGTTTAGAATTAAATAACCTTTTCAGCATAATTCCTAAAGTTGAGATAAAACGTCAAGATTATGCTTGCATTTATTATATTTATGTATATCAGCATTCTATAAATAAGTTCCTGACTGAATTTTTTGAAAGCTTCGTCACGGCATCTGAACAAACTAGCGTATGTGTAAAAAATGTGAATTCTTTTAATGTCTACAATCAAAGACCTGTAAGTTTAATTAAAATGTATTGATGCTGACCAAACAAAAAGAATAGCGCATTAAATAAATCGTGCGGTCATTATGCTACACACAGAGTAAAATTGTTCGCGAATTTTTAATCCGTGATTGTAAATTCATAGTAGTACAAATACATATGTTTATATGAATCTACTACATTACAACTATACATCCTATAAAAACTAAAAACCGATATATAATTGTAGATAAAAGGAAACGTTAATATTCATTGTAATTTTAAATAAATATAACTTAGGTTCTGTGCACAATGGCATTTCACTTTCAAACATTACAACCAGAAATTGGTTTATGCCAGTTCGCAGTCATTCCTGGGATATTTATTTGATTATTTCAAAAATTTAAGCAAAAACATTCGAATGGAAGCTTGATTTACTACCGGACGGAAGGCGACTTTAGGAAACTATTATGTCAAATAGGATAATTGTAGAAAATACTCACTTGGAAACATATCAAGCTAAGTTTAGCAAATTTAAGCAGAATACCTTAACAGCCAGGAAGGAAAGCACAATCAAAAACATCAAAAGCAACAGCCATACGGAACAGAATAAGGTTCTTAAAAGAGATTCGTATTTTATTTAACCTGCTTGTTTCGATTACAATAAAAAATAAACACTCTCGAAATAAAATGCTGTAAGGAAAGAAAGGTCTTGCAATAGAACTAACATGATAAAAAATATATTTTTTGTGACCAGATAAGTTATATTCGGTTCCTAGAAAGCATATAAGATAATATTGAAAATAAGCACGTTCTTGCGACTGTATTAAATTTTTAATATCATATTAATTATGTCTTCAATCGTTTGATATCCCAAAAATGAAAACATAAAAAAAATTATGACATTTCTTGCCTTAAGATTTGCAAAAAGTGGTAAAATGATTTCAAATGATATTCTCTGCTACTAATGTAACAATTATTTATTAAAATATATTATTTATTAAAATATAAATTATTAAAGCAATTTTATTTTTTATCTTCTTCTGACATTTGCAAAATCTTTAATTTAAAGAAAGATAATTTAATTTAAAGAAATTAATAAGACCATTAATATTGTTTATGTCTAATCAATGTAATTTTTACCCCAACAAATATTTCCCAAAAATTAAAACTAAATAATTTTGAAAGGAATTTATTCTATTTTAAAATTATTTTTAGACTACTTATTTTAATAAAAAGTTGTGGAACACAATAAAAATGAAAAAACACTCTCTCTTCTCCACCATAGAAATAAAGCATTTTATGATTTTCGTCTAAGATTCTCACTTTTGAAAATCCGGTTTATAAACTTTTTTATTCCGGTTTATAAACTTTTTTGAAGCCATATTAGCGACACACCTTAGGTCGATGTACGTATTATTCAAATAGTGCTGATTGAGCTCTTGAAGAGAGCCATGAGATCATATTATTCCGACCCAGCTGGCGGTCGAATTGGACGGTTTTAAATTAATTTGTAATATTACATTGAATGATTAACATATTTGGGCACCAGCTAAAAACAACAGAAAGGCTTGGTACAAAAACGTACAAAGCATTGCAGCTCTTTTGACATGGTACTATAAAAATCGGTTATGGAAACCACTTTACATTGCAATGTCAAATTTGCGATCTTAAACAGCTTTCTGAAATACCCTTGGCACAATAATATCATTACTGCAGCACTTCTGAGATAGCGGACCTGCTCGTATTCCTAATATTTACCTCAAAGGTAGTTTTTGATGATATCTTCGAAATTGACTTATACAGTTAAGGACATTATTCGGCAATGAATTTAAGACACAAAGATCTGGCAACCATCTCAACATAACTTTATTTTGACTTTGATTCTATCAGAGATAGTGTAGGATTTTCAACATAAGTTCAAACAAACAAAACATTTGTTGTAGCAAAAAAAAATGTTTTCCTGTCAAATACTTTTCGTGTGACAAAACATAGGTATTTCTTAATTCAATTTTTACAATTAATGGTTTTTTAATAACTGAGGAATGTAAGAACGTATTGTACTTATCAGCCGATGAGTCCAGAGAGTGTTTCTATAGAGGAGAAAGAAACGAGAGGCCAATATTGCTTGATATGCGATTGTATTCTTACCAATGTAATATTGCAATTTTCTAATTTTAATATAAAGAAAAGTTACTGTACAAAAATGTTTTTATTAAATACTCTAAACATTTAATTGTTATGGAGCAAGTAATCTCACATTACGGTTTCCTTAAAGATTCAACAATATTCATTAGCTGATAAAGTCGCTTTGGTCAATAATAAATGTACATGAATATATTTACATATGTTTATATGTATATGTGTACATGTGCAATTACATATGCATATACCCCTTCCTGAAATGGATGACATCATTGTAAAAGGGATGGAGCGCTTTAGTGGTTAGAAATAGTATAAAATGGACCACCTAAGGTTATTTATAAAGCCTTTCAAAGTTTAATATTTCGAAGCATAAGAATTGAATTTTCGAATTTTTGTAATTTCAAGATTATTTGTTTATGTCAAGGCAAGAAATCCAGCTTTAAAATATTGTGTTAAGTATTTATGTATTTAACTTAATGCTTAGTGCTCAGGCAATCATCGCAATATCTATACGATCGAAAGGTCATTCATATAAATAAATATTGCGACACATCTTTCGCATTTTCAAGTAACCAACGAAAGATTACGGTTAAGGAACATCCAACTCAAGGCTTTGCAGTTGTCGCACTGTGTCGTATAATTTTATGTGGATAGCAATTTTTTAAAAAAAGAGACTCTGATTGAAATTTTATGATGATGAAGTAATTATTAAACTGAAAAAAGAAAGTAATTATGTATTCAACTTTTTCCTTTGTATCTTATATTCATTGCTATTCAGTGAGCACGGTTGCTAGTAACTACACTATGTGGCTATAATACGCATTGAGATATTATTCGATAATTCATACACATATAGAGCACGGCAGACACTTTTTTATAGTTTACTTTCACTCAGTAGCCAGATGCAAATCTCCGATTAAGATGTTCACACATAGTATGACAAGTCTGACTTAAAAGCCGGGCTTTCGTTTTTTTCGGAAGGTTTAAAATAAAAAAGATTTTAAAATGAAATATCTTAAATATATGAGAAAAAACAGTATAAAACGTTATCATATAACCTGTTAAGTGGTTATTTGGCAATATGACGGGCAATATGACGGGCTTAACTTACTAATTATTAAGCTGTGTATCAAGTTTTAAATAGGACACTTTTCTTGAGGGGCACTTGTCTTTTTTTATTCATTTCTGATAAAATTCAGCTACAAATCAAGAAAAACTTGATACATTCCTACATATTCCGGGTATACCGACAATCCGTGAATTATTGCAACATGCTCCATGCATACGCATAATATTTACTCTATCGTTACATTCTCCAAGATGCTTCAACGCATGACGTACATATGCATTCGCACAATTGCAGCCGAACGGCATTCAGAAATGCACTGCACCGTGAATAAGGGCCCACGGTTATTTTTAGTTTCTTCACCTCAACTGTATTGAAATCAAAAGGTTTGGGTTTCACCCAAACGTCCATCTTGCAATATGGGTATTGCATAATATTAAATTATTAAAACTAACTTACCGCGTCTTGATTGTAGATTACTACCACTGTTGGCTTCTGCAATCCACATGAACAATATGCCACTAAAAAAAAACAAACGAATCATCATCTTTGAAATTGTGGCGCGATTCTGACCAAACAATTTCGTGTTAGTAAATAAATTATAGATGTAGTTTCAAACGATAATAATCCAAAATGCAAACTTCCGGAAAATCCTTTGATCACTTTTTAATTTAAATACAACATCCGCGCAAATCGATTTTTCGTTTCCTACTTTCATTGTGCATCGTACTGATCTGTATATTATTTTTATTTCTCGGATTTAAAATTGTTATCACTTTCAAGTGCGAAATAAGTTTCGATACATTTTTGGAAAAAGCTCAAAACACATTGATCAGAATTCTCTTTCGTTTGATCGCGGGTGCACGATGAAGTGCTTTACTTATTTCTCTTAAATTCGTAGTCCGGTTTTTCGAAACAGTTTCTTATCTGCACTTTACTACTAACTCTCAACGATACAACAATCACTAACACAATCGCGATGATACACTAACATATGTACAAAAGTCACCTGCTGGTGTATAAGAAGGTGGCATCAAAGTTGTTCGGATCTGGTCAAAGACGTTTCACTACAATGAGAGGACGGTTGGTATAGTATTTGCCATGTTGAGCGTCAGAAAGCCGTTGAAACACTAAGCTAAGTGAAATGGTCTCGTAGTGGCGAACGATGCTGGCCTCACCAGAAATGTTTACAATTGTTGTGTGTATATCGCGTTGGTGTGTTTGTAAAACTTAAATGCAGCATCTTCTTTCATAAAAAAATGCTCCAGTGAGTGCATTCCTGACTGGGGATAGCTTTGAATAGCTTTTGTCGAGCTATCTGTCCCAGGAATTTAACTATAATTAATTGCACGAACCAGTGTCTTTAGCTTTATGAATTTACTTAAATACGCGAATCTTCTTTATTTAAATAAATCTTTTTTGGCGAGAGTGTAGTATATTTATTAAGCTCAGCATATCAATAAGCTTAGTCTGGAGTATATTTGTGAATGTATTATAATGAATAATGAGTTGCAATATTAACATTTCCAAGCCACATTATTCCACGCGCATCATCATAAGACAGTGTGACAGTGAATCAATTGTCTGCTTTGTTCCTGAAGTAAAATAAATAATGAGATTTGGACTTTGCCACTTTTGTGACTAATTCAGACATTTTCCTTCAAAAAACATTTTCAATGTCAATGGATTAGAGTTTACATATTATGTTGAATATTGATTTTATTCTCATTTAGTATTACATAATAGACAGTTAAATGAACTAATAAATAATAATAAAAAGACATATTTTTTTTATTTTTCATAAAAAACTATGTACAAGCTCCATTTTAATATCATTTCTTATCTCATTTCGCACAAATTATCCCATACAACATAAGTAATCGATACAAACAAAATAAAATTGATGACCATATTTGCACAAAATAACCTTACAACCCTATCTAAGTTCTTTTTCGGCAAAATTCTAAGCCTACAGAAGCATATAATCAGATCTTGTAATTCCAGTAGTACATCACATTAATGAAAAAAAAAACTATTATTATATGAATAATAATAAATACTTTTCCGAGAGATATTACAACTAAATGGTAAATAAAGACATGACAATTTTGAACTTAATTTGTAAACGTACTCTTGGCAGAGGTTAGCAGAAGCTATAAAGTCCTTATTGGAAAACCCTTTATAAACATTATAAATTCATAAAAGGAAAACAATCTGCTTTCTGTAGGTTCATTCAATAGTGTAAAGAAAGAAGCTAAAAAGAACAATGTTAAAAAAAATTAAAAAATAAAGTCAAGTTCGAGTTACTCTGAAGCAGAAAATTTTTGCCTAGTATGTATGTTCTTAACATTTTACCGAGATTAAAGTATTGGCACACATATATATATTCAGTGCTGTGCAAATTACGGTATGTGTATGAGTACATAGTATCCATCAAGCTGGATTCCAAATGTGTGAAAGCTTTGTAAAAAAAAATGCAATTAATGCCGCAATGGTAGACTTATTTTTACAAACTTTAAGTGTAAGCCCTACAAATATAAGAACTACAAGCATAGTTATAAGCGACCTTGACTCAAAATTATCATCCTTGACCAAAAGCCGAAATTTCATGAACATCGAATCATAAAGATTTAAGAAAGAATACACCGAAATGCCTTGTTTTTTGAAAACAAAATGAAAGTTTTTGTGGCGACTGTAACTGCCAAACAACTTCAACCATCTTAAATTTGATAGACAAATTTTTCAAAAATCTTACTACTATACTATTTGCTTCGTATTGTAAAATGAAGCAATTAATGAATAATTTTAAGTTGTTGGATTACGAGATGAAGTAAAATTAAACTAAATATTTTTTTTTTTTCAAACTCAAAATGGCATGGATTCAGCATGTTGTGAACTTCAGAGTACTGAAAGCACAAAAATTAAGTTTGTTAACGAATAGTATTTATGTTTTCCGATTGATTTTTTCATTATGTTTTTAATTGTTTAAGTAAAGTATGAATTTTGATTCTGAGTTGTAAACATATATACATCTTTAATTTAGTATTTATTTCATTGTGGAAAAAGCTTAGTGGAACATTATTCTCAAATTTATATGAAAGCTAAGTATTCTATAACGCGAATCACGTAACGCGGAATTTTCTTGGGGCCAGCTGTAAAATAGAATATTCAAGCACAAACTGAAAGTGACTTGAAGAATTACTTGTATAAAGCTTGAGACAGAAAACAAATATTTGCTAAATAAATTATATCTAAATAGAAAGTAAGTGTGAGTAAAAAGCATGCTGACTTACCCAAACTTAACAAATCTGGTGATTGAAGAACAGACCCATTTAAAGCCAGAAACAACAGCAGTAATAAAAACAGCAAAAGCAGCGACAGAAGCAACAAAAAAGGAGAAGCAACAGCACCCGCAACAAAAGCTGCAAAAGGAAATAAATGTGCATCAATATATAATTAATACAGGACCTCATACAGCCATACCGCCCGTCCTTTAACAATATAAGGATTTGGCGACATGCTGACTTTTACACAAACATACTCAGGAGAGAGTTTCTAATTCACAACTATAAAGAAGTCGTTGTCATCATTTTGGTACCAAAATTGTTCTGTTAAGTCGCATTGCATCGCATTCGGTATTCCAATAGATGTCGCCATAATCGGTTTGTGTCCTCTTCAAAATCGTCCATTGTACGTTAAATGAGTTTGTGTGAGGTACCCATCAATGTCTTCGTTTAAATTCTGTTCGTAGGAGGGTTATTCACACTTAAACTTATTTATCTAATGGCAACATTATTTCCTAAATTGTCCAAATAAAAAATTTATTACAAAAAGCAACCGTTAGTTCATCAATCTAAAATACTACATTCACAAGTGGTTTTGAAGTTGCATGCCCTACATAATACCATATTGCAGTGGTCTAATCGCAAAGAGTGTGAAACTATCTTTTACAGAACACTGCCCAAAACCAAAGAAAAGGTGACCCAGGAACTGCGAAAAGTAAAATGGGCATCTGGTTGGCTGTATGGTAATCAATATTGTGTTGTGATATCCACCACACAAGTTAATCGAAACTAAAAAAGAATTAGTTAGTAGACTACCGCTTTACGGTACCAATAAAGATAATGGTTATCCTGTTTGCTTCAACGTAAGTCCTTTTCAGATGGAAAAGATGAGGGTTTTCGAGAGTCAATATCGGACTCCGAAGTTCCTGTAGAAGATACTCGTATACTATCACAAGGAGGCTCTGTACTCACATTTAAACCATTAAGTCACACTGCTCAAGATATGACATCCAAGTTTTTTAATTTTCTTAAATGAAAAGTGTGGCCCTCGTGGTGTAGAGGACAGTAGCGCGCACAAAATGAGTAGTTGATGAGCAAGCTTGGCCCTGGCCCCCCTGTGGAGTGCCGCGCCAAACATTATTATTATTAGATGAAAAATAAAGAGATTTGATTACTTAGCTTATTTTGAGTATTGTAACTGTAACTGTAACTACTTTCGTTTCGGCTTTTTACCAGCTTCGTCTAGTTATGCACAGCATGTTGGTTGAGACTGTTCTACAATTGTTTAAGTACTACAGTATTCTCCAGCTGCTACTTTATTTAAACTTAAACAGGTGTGTTCAGTCACACTCCATCGAAGCAAACAGGGCACAGGGCATGTACCTTAATAACATACATGTGTTTCAGACTTAGATCGGGCAATGTGTTGTACAAAGCCTGCTTGTTAAGGATTAACAAGAATGATTGAATGGTTACTGTTATACTGCAGATGCAAGCCAAAAGCCCTAAGTTCAAAGTCCTTGACTTATTTCGAGGTTTACTGCCTTTACGTGATCATGTTGCGCGTCCATCTTTGATGACAACATATCGTGTTTCTGAGTGTTAACAAGGCATTGTTTCATGATATTCGCAAGATGTTAAAATAAGTTAGAATGTTAATACGTTACTTTTTAACAGTGAGAGTATGCAGAAATGTGTTTTCTTTTTTAAATTCGATGGTGTTACAGTACCCGTATACAGGGGATGTGTGAGTGGAAATTTATGCGAGTAACCACTGTTCTTATATTAATTTTGTTGGCAGTATAATTCGTGAAAATTACGTCAACCATAATTCATTCCTTACTTATTTCATATGATAAGGTACACGTTAATACTATTCTCTAACATATAATTTCTCCACTTTGTAACACATCAAGCAATTTTTATCGGAAAAAAAACACTTTAAATTATTTATTTGCTTAAAATATATAAAACTTCAAGAATCGTTTAAATAGCGGATTTTTATATCATACATTTATCTACAATAATACCAAATTATGATTAAATTATATACATAAATTAATTTATTTGTTTTCAAGTAATAATGAAAAAAAAACTTTATTTAAAAAACAGTACAATTTAGAGTGGTACAAGTGGTCGCCGTGGCGTAGTGGGTAGAGTGGGACTCCCAGCTCAGCACCAATTTTTCGAATTTTTCACGGCACCACCTCTTTCGAGCTGCTGACAACACTCAAAGAGTAATAACTGTCTAAGAAAGCTTCTCAAATTTCGCCGTTCGGAATCGACAAAAAACTGTAGGTCCCTTCTACTCGTGAGATAACAGTAGCGCGCACAACACGAGTAGTTGATGAGCAAGCTAGGCCCTGGTCCCCCTGTGGACTGTAGTGCCAACAATTATTATTAATTATTAAAAAAAAGAAATGCCAAACACAACTGGACCGTTCGACGACTGGATATCGATGACTGGACCGTTTGACGGCTGGATCTCGATTACCTTTTGTAAGATGCTACTCGGAGTAAGTCACCTCGGTATTCTTAATCTGATGTGTTGTGGATGGGGGTTGAAATGTGAACCGTTGCACATGTTTGAAAATCATTCCGATATTCAAGTGGTTTCTTTGATTTTGGGATCGCTTGGATCATAAACCATAATGTTTATGAATTCCAGATTGTATTGTTTGTCCAACATATTTAAGGATTGGATCGAAGTGTTAACTTATATACAGTACCTCACAAAATTGAGCATACACCTATCAAAAATAATAAACAATTATAGATATGAAGGGACACTAAAAAACAGACCTGGAAGGGGTACAAAATAAAATTGCTCGCAGAACAATACGAGCGGTATATTGTTCGGACAATCAAGTTCACTTTAAAATCTAGGCTTGCAAAGTTGACGGCTGAGGTATCATCCGTAATCAATAAGCCTCTTTCAGTGGAAACCGTTCGCAGAGTCTTGAGAAAGAATAATTTAAATGGTAGGATCGCCCGAAGAAAGCCGTACATTTCCGTAGTTAGTAAGAAGAAAAGATTTGGAGTTTGCTAGACAATATGTAAACCACTCGGGAAGCTTTTGGGAAGGTGTGTTGTTTTCAGATGAAACAAAAAAAAAAATTTATTTGGGTCTGATGGTAAATAAATTGTTTGGAGGGTATTTGAATATTTTAAAACGAAATTTACGAAGTTCAGCAGTAGAATTAGGTCTACCTTCGGTTTTCTACTTCCAACAAAATAATGATCCGAAGCACACCTCCTATTTAGTACGCGAATGGTTGCTTTATAACGCTCCAAAGCAGCTAGAAACACCCAATCGCAGTACTCCATATAACTAAACATTAACATCGACTCATCAAAGTATTCATTATATTAGTTTGCGTTGCTATAATAAAAAAGCTAATAGTCCAACAAATGTCCAATTAAATGCACCGCATTTACTTTTATTTTAAGGATAATGGTATTTTAAAGATAATTTGAGACAAAGTACACGCAGTGAAGACAATATCAACGCCGCTAACGCTTCTGTTCAATTAGCCTAACATCAATCGTCAGATTACGTTTTCAATATTAGAGCATCCTTGTGTTTTTACTGTGATGAATTTCCTTCAACTACAAAATTAAGAAATTAAAGCCATTTAAATCGTCGCATATTCGTTAATTGAGTTTAAAATGTATGTTCTGTTTCATAGAAAAACTATATTTAGCGACGAGGCTTATATCCGCATGATTGGATTTGACAAGAAGCATTACATCCGAGAAAAATCATATGGGCCAATTTATTTAAAATGTGGTTTGAAATTGAGGTTAAACTGCGGCAACGATTAAAAGAAATTGAATTTCGCACATGTTTGTCACTATATGCTTCATATAAATAAAACATTTTTTTCATACCTTAAGTTTTTGTTTTATTTGGGATATATTCGTAGTACCCTTATTGAAAAACCCTTTTTGAAACTTGTCAAAATCTAATAACTAGACCGATTCCACCTTTAACCAATAAGTGCAAGGGACCAAAATATAAGAATAAAGTTTGCATTACAAGAAAGAAACGAATAAGCTTTTAAAAAGGGGTTTACTGTTCAAATAACAATTCAACCCGTATTAGTCCAATTTTTATGATATGTAACAATGTATGCTATTTTGATTGTAAACATTCAATGAATGGATCCATACCTGTGAGTTTTTTTCTTTAATTGTTTTCAATTTGACTATTTACATACATATGTACGTATTAATATAAAATGATACACATTGTTTGGAAATAAAAACCACTAGCCAAAAAACTAACCCTGGGAATACCTTAATTTGATTTTACTAAACCTGCTTCGTTTTTATACTTATTTGCATTTTATGGTAAATAAAAAAATTGTATTCCCTTTGGTTTTAATGAGTTTCTTGACTCCTTGTGAAAGGCTGCGCCTTTGAATGATTTATTTTTGGCCACATAGTATATTCAATTGAATTTAAACTTTTAGAGCATTTCAACCAATCGACTGTTAAAAAAGTAAAACTCTAAAAGCACAGTAAATAAAAATATCGCAAAATCGCATGTTGAGTATGAATATTTTCTTTTATACGTAAAAAATAAACTCGGTGATCTAAAATGAGCCATTTCGTGCAATAAGCGAATCTGAGACTAAGAAACTAATCCAAAAGTGAAAGCTAATTGTATTATGTTAATATTATAAATAATAGATAGGCATAGGCTAAAGAATCCATCTTTTTTCACAGACAGGTAGTTAGGGTCAGCGTCTGCCGAATTAGGTTGAATTCCAGTAAATATCTCAGATATATATATATATATATATATATATATATATATATATATATATATATATATATATATATATATATATATATACGTGTGTGTGTGTGTGTGTGTGTATTTTTTTATTTATTTGTTTATTTATTTATTTAATATATCGAGCGACAGTCCACACGACCAGGGCTTAGCTTGGTCAATAACTACCCATGAATAAAAGGCACCTACAGTTTTTGTTGACTCCGAACGGCGGAGTTATGTATGTTTAATGGGAAACCTGAAAATTGTGGTAAATTCTATACAATAAAATATTGAAAATTTGAAAGAAAAGAAGATTGATGGTCGTAATCGTCCTCTTTTCCGACACATTGTGTTTAATCTTTCTTGCAGCCAAAATATGCTTTATTCTGTGGTATCTTCTCCAGTTTTAAGAAGTAGAATTTAGTTTAAGAAAGCAACAAAATAAAAACCATTAAAATACAACAATCAGATTCTAAGTTTTGACGATTTATTGTGGTATTCTATCATATTTCTGGTATAGTTAGCGAGGCGAACTTGCTCTTTCTCTCTCTATGTCCAGAATATTTTATTCATTGAAAATGCATTTTAGAAATGACAGCACTTAATACGCATATAGATTTTGTTAATTTTAGCAACCATCCCTCCCCTTCTTTCCCTTTTTCTTGTTTTTCATATTAGCATCTAGAAGGATTTCATCGACTTGAGTTCCTTTCGTCCACCTTTGTGGCCGACAGCTTGAATTTTCTTTCGGGGTTTTTAGTTCGATCTCTATTGTACTTTTTTTGCTTTGAGAGGCTTTCTTTTTTCCAAGCCTTACTAAGAACACATCTGTGTCCGGATCCTCACAAGTTTTGTAGCAAACCTAGGAATACATATTGAATGTGTTATGTTAATATGCGAATGTTATTTTCACTCAACGCTTTAAAGAGAGGATAAACAAGTCTTTAATTTTTCGATGAAAAGTAAGAGAAGAATCTTTAAAAAAAAAAAATACCTAATTCCATAATTCTATAATATGCAAGGTAGGACGGCATCTGACATAATTCGATAATTGACTTCGGCCTAATTGGGCTACATGATTGCGCCTAAGTCCACTCCGGACTGTGACACAAAAATGTATACCTTAATAAAACTAGTATTAGAATATATCTTCAAATAGTAGTGACCATACAAGCGAATATAAAATCATATCTATTATTCTATGGTAAAAATAAAATACATTTACAGTGTATTGACAATAAGTAACACTATGTACTCACCTCGATACCTTTTTTCTTTGCTGTTGCGTTTATTCCCCTTAATGTGTTATCTATATCGTTTGGCTGAACTTGGAAACAACAGTTTCTGGAATTATTTGATAATATCCTGCAATCATTAGCTTTTGTTGGCATAGGAAGCTTATTGTATAATGGGATATTTAAATAATCTCCACCCGAGTATAAATCGTTTTCGGAATATTTTATATTACCGCGTACAATCGGAAGACTTTTATTATTTGCAATAATTCCTCCCGTTCTTCGTTTTATTTCATTTTTAATTAAAAGATGTTTCCTCCTTTTATCTAGAAAATGGTCACAAAAATGATTCTGTGTATTTTTGTCCACAGAACAACTATCCCCATCTAGTTTAACGTCACAAATGTTCTCAACAATATGACTGTCTTTTAATACGCGAATGGTTAAGCCACTACCATTAAGATTTGCCTCAAATTCTTCAAATTTGTCTTGTCCATTTTGAAGTTGTGTGGGATGCATAACGCATGAACTCATAATCAAATCTGAGCTGGTATCAATACTTTTTTCTGCAATGGGAATAATATGATATGTACTTATAAGATGATGAAGTTTGGCAAACCTACCCTAAAAGTTTGATTTTGACTTTGATGTTTTTCTATTTAAGGTGTATTTTTGTAAATTGAATTATTGTGGAGGCCCATACTTTCTTACAAGATGTTGCATTTTTCTGATAGCCTTCTCTTTTGCTATGGGAACACGACACACATAAAAAGAGTGAAGGTGTAAACAAAAAAATTAAATGTTCTATTAAGAACCATTGGAAAAAGAAAAAAGAAGAAAGAAAATTGGTTTTCTTAAGAACCAATTTTAATTGGCACATAAATTATATCTTTTGTACTACGTGTATACGAGTATGCGTATTTAAATTAAATAACTTTCCGCTGTCAAACAAGTTAAGTTTGAACTTCGGTAAACATAAGACCGCATATGCACTTTAAAAAAGTGTCTATTGAAAATCTGTCAAAAATTTCAATATAACATATAATTGTTAATTTTTTGTGGCATGTATATTTTTTGTAAAAGGAAATGAGCAATTTAAAACAATAAAATAATAGCCTATCCAACTAACCTTTCTGACATTCATCGTCGCACTCCGAACAGGGACAACCTCTTGGTCCCATATTTCCATTACAAACTCCTTTGCAGCTTTTCTTAGATTTGGCGGTTTGTGTTCGACCTATAATATGAATTTGATAATATGTTTAATTAACATTATATGTATATTTACTTATTTATTATTATTATTATATCTTAAAAAGCAATACGAACTAAACGTAAAGAACTTAGCTACGGTGCTAAGCAATAGACGTATTACCAGTACTAACAAATATTACAATTTAAATTTGTATACACATTCAACTCTAAAATCAGTACAGTAAAATAATGAAAAAAAAAAAGAAAAATAAGAGCAAATTCCATCTTAAACCTATAAACTTGCGCATATTCTTATATTTAGCGACAGACGAAATCGGCCGAATGGCGGTTTTGCATTCAGAAGTTACACACAAAAATCGAACACTTACAGCCTGGTAAACGGGTGTGGGGTTGCTGTCCAAAAACTCTTAAACAGAAATATCGGGGTTCCAAAAGAAAGCTTATCAATGCTTTCTGCTTTCGAAGTGAAACAAGTTTTTGAAAAATTAAAATTAAATTCGTTCTTGTCTATGTAAACCACACGCGTATCTAGCTATGTAAGTATGTGTTGTAAGCAACAAAAGCTTTCCCCTCACTGATATGCCTATAGTTACATACTTTACGATTTCGGGAAAAATAATTGCTTTACTTATAAGATTTGAATTTATTCAAGTAAACAATTTCAATTAAACATTAAGAAGCAAGCTTTTACTTTCAAATCATTGTAATAAACTATTTAAAATTCATAATCTACAAAGCATTACAGATATAATTTTCCATGTATTGAATTAAAATGAGCTTAAGAAATTGTATTCTTTACTTACACCTTTCACAATTTTCCTCGCACTTGTCAAATGGACAGTCTTTTTCTGCGTTAGAGCTAAAATAACGTTTGCATAAAACTTGATCGTTGACGTCATCCTTTTTACAAGGAGCTTTTAGGGTTGTACAAATTGCAGGAGACTGATTTCCAAACGGAAATGGGGAGACAACTGTAGGGCCCATGCAAGCGAGCCTCATTATTAGAACTATATTCCCTGTTTGCAGAGCACCACTCATATTCGAAAGAGACAGAAGTTTTTTATTCAATTCATAAGTCGGACAGAATTCTTCTTTTCGCTCAGACAATGGACTAGCTCCACAATCATTATCAACGACAGTTTTGTCCTTTTTCGAACTCGATGGTTTTTCTATCTGTGGGTCCTTTAAATGTGCATCCCAGTTTGGATTTTTCAAATAAAACTCCTGGGTCACCTTATCAAAAATCCGGTTGACTGGTATCTCTGTTGCCCCAATCAGAAATTTGCACTTATCGGTTTTCTTCTTAAACACATGTAAGTGTAGACGATCAGATTTCTTTATTGGGGATTCAAGAGAAAATAAACAGCATTTCCCACTTTTGCTAGCTGTGTCGATGCAGCCTCCAAATTCCTTATCGCAAATAGAAACAAATACGTGCGAACGGAATGTTAACTCACAGCATGTTGGGTATTCCTCTGGTGCGCACATATTTGGCCTAGTAATTAGGAGATCATCGACAACAAATTCAAACATGTACAGAAAATTTTGAGCCATTTCGTAACGTTGTATCTCAAAACTGTACAAAGCTGAAGTAGAGGAAATGTATTATTGAACAAAAATTTTTATAAACTAATGTTTAGCAAAAATAATTTAATAAAAGGGGTCCTTGGTTTAAAATATTTTATTTACTTTTTAAAAATAATAAAGTATTTTTTTATGTTTTATTTTAAAATGTTAATGAAACTTAACCAAATCAATGTTTTTTTGATTCTTGAATTTGCTTAAGTAAATATTCTATGCGGTTTTTCATTAACGGCTGACCTCTTGATGTTTTCTTTGTAATGACTTTAGTTTTCTCCAATCTCTTTTTCTTATACTGAGCAATTTTTGCGTCCCTTTCAATTTTATCCTTTATTTTCTGCTCCCGAATTTGTTCCACTTTTGTCTTTGTATAATCTCTCTAAAATTGTATAAATACAAGTAAAATTTTAATTTAAAGATTCTGAAAACACAAAATTAAAAGAGAATAATTCTACATATGATTTCCTTACTGGTGTACATTATCAGAATCTATTATCGCATCTACGAACTTTCTTATTTACGTGTGTACCTAATATTTACTATGCTACTGCAATAAAAATCTTCGACTGAACTGGACATTTTTTACTGTCAAAGAAAGATTTTGTTCTGTTCTAGTAATAGTGATAGTATTCACCCAGAAGCGATGAAGCTGTACAAGAATTTATAAAGATAATGTTTGTTTCTTCTTCTTTTTCAATTCTACAAAATGCATTAAGACATGTCTACTAATTATAATACGGCCTACAGATAATTCCACAAAGGAAGTATGATAATTATCTACAATAAAAGTGGTCTGCAAGTTATACTTAAGAAGAACAATCTTGCAACAAATTGTATTCCGTAAGTATGATGTTTTGCGGGTGTGATCCGATGGCATTTTAAAATGTTAATTTCATCATATTACCCACATACAGACGATTCATTTCAAATGGTTTTTTAAACAATTTTTTTTTTGATTTCAGAGAATGGATTTAAGAAGAGAAATGAGTTATTGATCTATAACACAGGCACAGAAATAGGTCCTGGGGCTGTTAAAAATAATGATGTAGTTCTCGCTGTAGAAATATATCAAAGCAAAACTTGAAGAATAAGTCGAAAGTAATTATGTACAATTGTACTTAAACTTCCAGATGATGTGACTGGATTTATGAATCACATGATTCAAAATCACATCCGTATCACTATTTATAGTGTCAACGGAATCACTTATGGAGAAAAGACCATCTACGGCGGCTAACAGACCCAGGGTTTGAGGGAACCTGACTGGTAGTGATAGCTTGAGCAGAGACTATATGGTGCCACGGGAGGTCAGGGGCCCCTGGAACTTCGGTTCCAGCCTGACCGTGCGGTAGGCCCCCTTGTGGGGGTATCGCGGTGGCTGTGGTTTAACACCTAACATCGCGGGTAAAGTCGAGGATAGTGTAATGTGCTGACTTGTCTAGTTCATTATTTAAGCACAACTAGGCAAGACGGTTAGGGGACTATCCCTTCTCAGTGTGGAGTTGCATTCTCAACCGGGCGCTGCGACCCAGAGAGCAGAAGAGGTTTTAGAAAGGCTTCGCATCAAACCAAGGTGGGGTGGTTGCCCCTCAAGCATGATCCCAGTTTGGTACTTGGGTAACTAAGGTGTCTAGTCTTGCGTTACTTACGACTCTTGGGAAAATGGTTCCCCGTGATATAAGCCGTTAAGGCAGGTGGTCACGTAAAACCAAATCCCACATCTGTACTTAAACTTGAAGTAATTAAATGGCCAATTTCATATTGATACCAAAAAATAAATAAATATTCTGATTAACCATAGGGAATGGTTAAATAGTACTGGACTTTGGAAATACCATGCAAGTAAAGCTCTTCTTTATAGATTATTTTTTATGTACAAACCCACTTTTAATGAGACATCTAGAACATATTGTTTCAAATTTTCAACTTTACAGAACTGAAATGAATAAAATAGTAAATTCAAATCAATTTATTAGCACAGTAGACGCTCTCAACAAGCCATTACTACATTTTATCACATCTTGTACATAAAATCTTGCAAAAAATATAGCTTATATATGTACGCATCCAACTTTAGTTCCACCGAAAGCATAAATGACTTGATAAGGCAATAAATAACATTTATTTGATAAGTATAAACATGCGGTATTATATTGTTGGACGGAGTGAGGTTGATGGTATGAATATGTTTGTATGCAGATGCAGTATTTTGTGTGCAATTCAAAATATTGTAAAACATATATCCGAATTTTTATATATCGTTTATAATTTCATCAAAAAGGGTTCAGCAGCTATAAAGGATTAACTAGATTAATACTACACTGATATAAATTTGTTCATAAAGAGGGAAATATTATTGAACGACAACAGCTCCGGATAAGAAATTGCAAAAAGGTTTACAAACACATTTATAAAAAATATGAGCTGGACGTAACATCCATTAGCGCTTACAACATTTGAGCTTGATAACTTTTGCCCAAACATCAAATATTCCCAAAAGAAAGAAATAAAAAAAAATACTTTGGTAAAATTTTGTCTAAATAAAAAACTACGTTTGAAAGATAAAAGCTCATCAAATAGTCCTTTTATTTACAACTTTACAGTACATTCATAATATGTACGTTAAACACATATTCATAAAATCAAAACTTACGCTCTTAGGTTTATTCACATTTGTAAACTTTTTGTTATAACTTCGATTTTGATTTTTATGAACAGTTATTTGAGCGTTTGTTTTATTAAATTTTCCCATTGTTTAATATTACAACGTGTGTACAGCCTTTATCAGCGTTTTGTGTGATTTACTTCAATTGTTTTTTTTTTCTTAACCTTTTTGACGGTTATAATGACGTTTCTAACAGCGTCTAATAACTTATTCATTCCTGGTTTATAACCTTCGTTGAATGAACGCATTCAGACGTTTAACTGTCACCCCTTCCTATTTTTTTTAATTTGAAATAATTTTTTCGACGATTTGTTGAAAATATTACTACTGAGATTACTTAATGTTATTCTCTACATACAGTTTATTGATATGTTTTAATTGAGTCTTCAATGAATTTTGATTTGGATTCTGATGACAGATTCATTTCTTCTCCAAAACTTTCTTGAGCATCAGCCCTTACCAAAGTGTAAATATTTGTTGTGAATTGGAATTATGGAAAATAAGTATTTAAACACTTATTTTAATAAATTCCAGCAAACCGTAACTAACCGGTATATTTATCTGCGATTCACATGCAATATAAAATTTTATTGAATAAAAATAACTTGCACATTCAGTGATATAACATATCTGTCTTAATGCAATTGTCAAAATATAGGCCGGCATACGTGTTTACTCAGTTGCACCAACTGTTCCAATCGCAAAGCATATTTTGCGATAAACAAACAAATCCTTGACCTTCAATGTCCATTTTTTTCCCCATCTAAAGGATAAAAAATAAAAAGGAAAATTTCTTTTCACCTCCTTCTACATTTTTTCCTGTTTCGTTTTCTCCCTTACCAGTGATCCTTATCAAAAATATAATGCCAAAAATTGAGAAAGTTAAAGTGAATGTAAAAGATCGTGTAGAGGACAACTCTATCGATTTAAGTTTGTCTGAGCTTACAGAGGTTCCAGTGAGAGATATTGTAAGTTTCGTTTGAGGATTTACATCTTATGTAATTTTTGTATATACTTTGATACTCCGAAAGATATGGTTTTAAAGCTGGTTGATTTAATAAACATTATATTTCTATTGTGAAAATAAATCTAAATTTAATTGATATTATAAAAGTCGTAGAGCATTAATGAACTAAAACATGACAGTCCTTAAGTATTTCGAAATTGAAATAGTGCACACGCAGTAACCAAACCTGTGTCTGCCATTGGGTTTCGCATTTCTTGGTTTCAACAACTGGTTGTATTAACGTATGTAAATATTTAGTACAAAAGTGTGTTGGCAATGCCATTTGTACCTTGCAAATTAAATTTTTTAAATTATAATACGAGTACCGACTACTTTAATTTCAGGCTTCGTTTAAAAGGGTGACAATATTGGATCTCTCAAACAACAAACTTATAACACTTGGGGTATATATGTTTTTAAATGCACTTGATTCTTTTTGCTACAAAAATGTTTTGCAGAAGAGCTTTGCTACATTGACAAACTTAACTAAACTTGACTTGAGCAAAAATCAAATCAAATTTCTTCCAGAAGATTTTGGAAATTTACGAAACTTAAGGCATCTTGATTTATATAACAATAAACTGGAGCACTTGCCACTTAGCTTCGGCAATTTGACAAATTTAAGGTACGTATGACAAGAAGATTAAATTATAAATGAAAAAGTGACAATTAATTTGTTTTTTGGCATAGATATTTAGACCTGAAAGCGAATCCACTTACACCAGCCCTAGCTAAAGTAGTCGGGCTTTGTTTAACAGCAAAAGACTGTAATATATCTGCAAAAAATACGGTAAGATTGCGCCATGTTAAGAAAATTCTAACTTATTGCTTTTTTTAACCAGGTAAAATGTATGGCCCGAATGCAGGAAGAAGTAGAAAAAGCCAAAGAACAGTTAAATCGTGAACAGGAGACACAAGTAGAGGTAATCGGGGAGGAGACAAAAGATCATGAAACCCAAAAAAATAAAAAAGCAAAGAAAACAAAAAATAAAACGAAAAAATCTAAACTAGAAAATATCTCACCGAAACCAAATACTTCCAAATTGGGAAAATCAAAAACAGAAAATAGCTGCCCACCACCGAAAGATGCTAAACGAAAATCCAGTACTGCATTAAAAACAATATTTACTTTTTGTATGCTTTTAGCAGTGAATATATTTATTATATATATAATAATGTTTAAGAATCCGGAAATAGCCGAGAGGCTAGTTGAATTAATACCACATCAGTACCGTGACTGGATTGTTACTAAATCTGAGTGCTTTCGTTTACGCATTTCGGATTGGATTCACTACTTTCGTACCCCACATGAGCGCAATTGACATTTATCCAAGTGAAGTTACTAAGTACACAAGAAAATAAAAAGCAACATCCAAAGGAAGAGACCATTAAATGACCTCAACAATTAAATGGATTACACAAATATACATTTCAGCCACCTCATCACCATCTCGTCCAACAGTAATACACTACTTTTTAGATAATTTGCCAACTAAAGTTCCGTGAAATAGTACACACACTTAAATATGCAATAGACCAATTAAAACAGTTGATACAAATTAATATTTAATTAATAATTTTTACATAGAGTTCATTTATCAGTGTTATTCAATTAAAGTAATTTACATATTATATTTTTTTAAACGTAACCTGCACTTTTTGCATTTCTATCTTAATATATAAGTTGCGATATATATACCAGTCATTTTTTTCTACAAATAATGCATATTCGTCACATTAATTTAAATATTTGAATATTTTTTACTTTTAAATATAAAGATCGTAAACACAAATTAACATGATTTTAATTTTGTGTTTATTTACACTTAATGGCTCACAATGTATTCAATTGTCTGATATGAAATATAATGTTAACTCAAAGCCATTTCCTTAATTAAATGTAAATTTTGGGGGCAGACCAGGGGCCCTCACTATATACATATCTTAAATTTACCTTTTCGGGCTGCTTCGTCTGAGGGAGACCTCAATTTCTTCTTAAATAAAAAGAAACAGTGATTGCCCAGCCTACGCTATGTTATGATCGTGCAAGCTAGTAGCAGGTGTCATATGCGGACTTCCAGGATCTTCCGGACGTCTTTGTTGACTTTTCTGGCCTGAAACCACCAGGCTAAAAAGCTATCAGATGATTGACGAACGGTTTCAGGAGTTCACACAAAACTGTAAAGAGGATTTTGCTGCTTTATTCAACTTTAGTCTAGATATTATTCGTCAACCTTGACTAAATCGGAGGGGTGGAATCTTTGTTCATTCTCTTTTAAACGAAGTGCGTCATTCTTACTAATCACAGCTTTTATATTCCACAGAAATTATTTTCATTTTAGTCCCAACAGGCTGATTTGGGCTATACGTCTATATATATATAGTACAAAAAATGAAATAATTAGTGTTTAACTCATTAACATAATTCGACAGAAATAATGGACATAATTCATAAGCTTCATATTATAAATCAAGATAACAGAAATATTTCCACATAAGAAAAGACTATACTCTTGTATAAAAAAGAAGACTATAACTCTTGTATAAATGAAAAAAATGACAACAAAGAAATAGTAAAAAAAAAAAAACCTGGAATATAGGAATACTGTAAATAGAATAAATTTAGAGATTGTAATCTATTCATCTAACTTGAACCAGCAGCTATTCTTACCTCACACAAATGCTATCGAGGTTAAGTGAACCTCAGTGAAGTTTCAGTAGCCCAGTGGAACGTGTTTCGGATTTCAGTGAAGAAGAATAAAATCGTGTTTTGTTTTTTTATGTAGTTCTATCATTTCTGTTCTGTTTGAAGCAAAGTTTCGAAAAGACAGCATCATGTTGTTTGTCATGGAATCCGAAGAACATTGAAGAAACTTTCAAGATGGTAAGGACAAATTCGTATGGCTATTTTGAGGCAATAAAATCTACAAAAGATGATATCAAGGCTCATCGAGCTCGGAGAGGGATAGATAGAAATAGATAAGTTTTTATGAAAACATTCACCACCACCGATAGGAAAAAAGAGGTTCAATGCATGTCTTGCCATATTCGGAGCCATGAAGTTTGTGCTTCATTTTAACTATTTTAAAAACTTTTTTTTGTTATCTTTTCTGAAAAGAAGAATTTTGTTTTAACTGTTACTTATTTTTTAAGAAGCGGTCAGCGATTTTTTTGCGAAGTAAATTATTGTTATGTTTTATTTTATTTTTATTTGTTGAATTCAATAATGATATTTTAAGATATAATCTTAAAAGGTAATACCAACTAAAACTCTGTGTATGATACTAAGTATAATAATATAGGGCGGAAGAAAAGTATTAATGAGTAAAGTTAAGTTTATAGTGTTACAATAATAAAACATACAGTGGCGAGCTAAGAAAAATGACAATAAATGGTGAAAAATTTATTTAAATCTTGGAAACTGTGTTCTTAGAGCACAACTTAAAAATAAAACACAAACATTGCTGCCTGTAATATCTATATTAAATGTAATAATAATGATATTATTCGTTTCCGCCATGTATTCAATTTTGCACGTTTTAGCGATATCTCTAATTTTACCTGATTTATTGGTTCATTTACCGATTCTTTCAAATCAACATACATATCATGGTGGAAGGAGGTGTTATTTTTAAAGTAGTTGTGAATATTAAAAAAATAATTCTCAGTGTTATACAGAATAAACATTAAATTCAAATTAAAAATGAAAAAATGCAGTCGAAGTGGACAATAGCATTATATCGCTACTGACCAGAATAGAAGGTATAATGAAGAGGGAACAATACCTTTCCATTCTACAAAATAATTTGTCCCAATTTGTTGACGAATGCGCCTACCCAATTGACGAGAACACTTTTCAACAAGACGGTAACTTGAAGTTTTAGAGACCATGAAGTGGCCAGGTCAAAGCTCGGATCTAAATCCAATTGAAAACTTCTGGGCAATTCCCAAAAGATGCTTACATCTTACGAAGAGCCTCCAAGAAACATGAGTAGCTTATGGGAACTAGTAGTGGAGCAGTGGGCCAATATTTCATCTGCTCATATCGAAAAGTTAGTAGAGAGTATGCCAAAAGAGTAACGAGCGTAATAAAAACAAAGGATTGTGGACGAAATATTGAAAACCGCGGCAAAAAACAAAAATCGGTAAAACGTGCAAAATGTAATACATATATCATATTATGGTTACAAATAATATTATCTATTTATTTTTTGTGTTTTCTTTTTTATATTGTACTCTATGAACACAGTTTCCAAGATATAAATACATTTTTCACTATTCTAAAAAAAATGCTTTTTTTTCATTTTTCTTAATTTTCTTTAAACATTTACTCATTTTTGATCGCCACTGGATATATATATATATATATATATATATATATATATATATATATATATATATATATATATATAGAGTTTTAATGAAACAAAACAAACCCAAGGGATGTAGAGTAGTAGTGTAGAGAAGTAGTTGGTGAGGTTTGTCGGCATGATTCCGATACTTGCGACCTCTCGATTGAGTGATGCAGTTTTTTAGGTCTCAATGAGACGAAGAAAAAATTGAATGGGTGGGGGGGTCTAATTGCCTTAGTTTAGGCGGTATTTGAGACTAATAACTGATAAAAGTACACACATAGAAATTTTTATGTTTCAATTGCATACATTTCGGCGCATAAACGATATACATGTGGTTTATGTTTTGTTAAATGGTTTGTGTATTCGCATAACTTTGTTAGTAAAAATACCGAAAATGTTTCATTTTCCTAATTATATTTCCAAGGCAATTTGCATCTGCACTCATTTTATAATTTTGTAATGCACACAATGCAGAGAATTGCATTGCGTTTGATACAGACTGTTCATAATTATTTTTTTGAATGATTACATAAGAAACCATTTAATTCTAATATTCTTTGCTTATAGCATTCGTTTTGGAATTTTTAATGTCTAATTTAGCTCCTCTGTTTGTCACGCATCTTATCCCCTCATTTCTGCTTACATTTGGGCGATTGTTTCGTTTTCAATGAAATTTACTGAATGACTGTGTTAATTTTGTTATGTTTAACTTCCGACATGTATTTTGGTATCTTCAAATAAAACCTGTAGCTCGAAAAACAGTTGCATTCATCAAGTAAATACTTTCTTAAATCTTGCAGCGGCGGATACAAAAATGAATTGGCGAAAGTTCTCCATTGTTGGACGACACGGGCAACCACTGGCGCAAAGGACTGTAGTCAGATACCTGGGGATCTGGCTAGATCAGTGTCTATATTTTAACAAACATATAGATGCTGCTCTGGCAAGAGCCCGAGGGGCTTTTGCTCTTACAAAGATACTGTTTTACAACAGCCAGCTCGATGCGAGGGAGAAGGTAATCTGCTACTTTTTTGTATAATTGACGCGTGCAAAAGGGGTTGCGAGTACCCTTAAGTGACCGGATCATGTCACAGCTTGGGCCGAAGGTGTAGAGGAAGAGAGGAAGAGGAGGTACCGATGCACATTGGTTTAAAAATGCCTGTGGATTGTAATGAAAAGGAAAAATCGAGCTGAGAAGAGCATTCCAGATTCGTGTAGTGCGGCTAAAGAACGACTCCCTGAACTTGACTGTACGTCCGATTCCAAGAGAGGCGTGTATTGCGGGAGGAATACAACTGGCTAATTCATCTGAGCATTTCTTGTTAAAATTACGATAAAAGAGTGACAACGGCGCGACATTACGTCGGTGTTCTAACGAGTCAATCGACTTCGCAAGATTACTGTTACCTATAAGTTGTATCGCTCGCTTTTGAATTCTATCCAGCAGGTGCAGGGAGGTCTTAGAAGCACCTGACCAAATAGGAACGTTGTACTCAAGTTTTGGGCGTATGTAGGCCTTGTATATTGTAGCCGGATCAGAGGGGGTGAAGTACTTCTTGCATCGTTTAAGGAAGCCTAGACATTTCGCAGCATTTTTGGCGACCTCTAATATGTGATCGTTCTAACTAATTGTTGGGTTGATACACAGCGCAAGTGCCGTTCATAGATAACGGTTGATTATTTCTTAATCGCTTTAACGACAGTAGACAGCACTGGGTTTTGGAAGTATTCAATTCCACTCTATTCTTATTTCCCCAATCGATTATGCTGTCAAGGTCGGAATTTAATGTGTCTAACATACGCTGCCGTCCGAGTCTATGGCCGAAGTGGAGGGACGTGAGCCAAAAAACGAATATGAAAAGCTGAGGGTACTGTCATCAGCGAAGGAATGAATAGGATTAGAAGTAGCAGACAAGAGATCATTTATAAAAATGAGGAAGGAAGGAAGGAAAAAAGGAGGAAGGATAAATGGCCCTCATACGGCCAATGCTCACCTATGGGTGCCCCGTGTGGTTCAACGTGAGTGCAAGCTTGATGTAAAAGATTCGGGTGTTTGAGAGGGCTTGTCTTAGGGCTTGCCGTCGCCTCTACAGAACACCTGAGTCCCATTACATAAAATTCTACTCCAATGAGGTCTTATACAACAGAGCGAACCTGATACGAGTGGACAATTTCCTGGTGAAGTTGATTCGAGGTCACTCTACGAGAGCGATGAACTCGGTTAATAACTTAATCTCTGGGGCGTACTACCCCAATCCACAGTACCACGAAAGGGGTACGTCAAACTGGCTTCGTCCCCCCCAAAAGCGTTTCTCCATTTTGATAGGCATGGTCTTATACAAGACATAAATGGGGTACCGCTCCTGTTTCACAACGACCGTTCCGTCACACAACGAGCTGAGGAAGATCTCCTCCGCTTTAGTATGGTGGTGTCAAGTCGGGATAAGAGAGATGTTGTGTTACAACATCGAAAGTTTTGGTGGTGGTAGTAGTCGTGCAGCGGATGTGATCCAGCTACCTATGGCCGACATACTATTAATGTACATACAAAAAAAAAATCTAAGTATACACATTTGTACATTGAGTGTACTCATGTGTATACAAATGTACATAGGTTAGGTGCATGCATGTTTATATGGGCGTATAGTATATACGCATGTATACAGTACCTCAGAAAATTGAGCATATCATTACTTCATATTCGTGCTGTTTTAAGGCCGACCACTTTTTTGTATTATTTTTTTGGTATACAGGCGACTTTCTACCGGTACTTTTGCGAAAACAGACTACTTTATCAACGAGAATGCTCATAATTAAGCTTTTTGCGAGGGGAAGTCGATACGAAAAATAGGAGAAACTGTAGGGCGATCGCATGCAACGGTACAAAAAATAATAAACAATTATGGATATGAAGTAAGTAATGTAATTTTTAACTAAAAAAGAAAACGTTCAGTTATTAAGTTTTTTCTTTAAAATTTTTCTTAATAATAAGTAGTGAGCATAATGATAATGAACTCCATAAATATATGAAATGTAAGGTTAGGTCGAAGGCCAATAGATTAAGGATAAGTTTAGCTTAGAGTGCCCGTCGAGGGCCAGTAAGTTAGATTGTAGGCAAAAAAAACAAAGTATATCCAACTAGTTTTAAGCATTTTTTGTCTAGTACGTAAGTTTGTCCGGAATTGGAAATCAAAATGTATTAAAAATGAAAAAATAGGCTGTGTAGTTCGTGTCAGATTTTAACATTTTTACGATTCCCAAAAAAAAAGGAAGCGGAAATACAAAAATGTTACAATCGGCATTTCCAAGAAAAGTGGACCTAAAAGAAAGTTCCAGTATAGTTTAATATAATTTTAGTAATAAAAAATAAAGTAGTAACGAAAAACAAAAGAGTGTTTTTAAGGTCAAACTGTTGACTTACAACCAAAGATATTAACTAAATATATCATAACGTTGGTGTATTAAGTAAACCAAATAAATAGAGAATAAAAAAATCAATTATAAACATTAATATAGCAATAAAAAAGGTAACAAACAAGTGTCTATGTGGTGAAAAAAAGAAAAAAAGAAAAACACAAATACGAAAAAAAAGCAGCCTTTCGAAATATCAAAACGTCCTTTCAGTGTATAGAATATCCAACAACCTATATATAAAATGTAAATACCTGAATAAACAGAGGGAAGTGAAATATATGAAAGGCAGTCTGGATAACGATCAACGAAGAAGTCATAGAATAGAACAAATCGACAAAAACAGAAATCTACAATCAACCAAGATGACGTCAGAAGGAGCATCCGCAGCAAGACGTCCCCTTATACTAAGCATAGATCTCCTAATTACGACGGTAACAGGGATAGCTTACACAACTTTATACATCTGGTAGACAGAATATACTAAACCCTCGGTATTTATGACGAGGAAGGACAATTTGTCTTCTTCGATATTATTAAAAACTGTTGTCATCTACTCAAGATTATAAAGTGGCAACACGGGTTCCTTTCTCTTTCTTCTTTCATCACTATTCCCTATCTATCTTTGTGTTCATATCCTTTGTATTTTATAACTGAAATAAAACGCACACGCTTAAATTCTTTCAACATAAACGGACGTCTTTTCATTCATTCTCTTCAAGAGGTTATGGGCCCAGGCACAATAACGGTGCATTAGATATTTGATCATTAAATAAGTGCGTGTTTTGAAGTTCAAAATAGCTTAAAATGTCTGGACAAGTATTTCATATTGAAAAACTCAATAAAGAAAATTTAAATATGTGGAAGCTGCAGATGGCAGCAATTTTAATTAAAAATGATTCTTGGGCATATGTCGCTGGAACATTCGCGAAGTCTGCTGAGGTTATTAATGACGACGTCATCATTAATCATGCAGAAATCGAAGCCTGGGAAGTAGCAGATCAAAAAGCAAGAGCCGACATCATTTTGGCGATGTCACCATCTGAGCTGTGTCATATTAAGCATTGTACTACATCTAACCATGTCTGGGCAAAATTAGAAGAAGTGTACCACTCGAGAAGACCTGCGCGTAAGGCTACGCTTCTGAAACAGCTACTTTTTACAAAAATTAAAGAAGATGAGAATATGATGGATCATTTGAATAATTTTTTTGGAACTGTGGACAAATTATCGGAGATGGAAATCGGCGTGGCTGAAGATTTACTTGCTATTTTACTGCTGTACAGCATCCCGGAAAGCTACGAAAATTTTAGATGGGCCATCGAAGCAAGAGACGATTTGCCTGCACCCGAAGCGTTGAAAATAAAACTTTTAGAAGAATACGGCGCCAGGAAAGAAAAGTACGCTCAAAGTAAGCATTCACAGGAAGCATTCGTCGCAAAATCTTTTCCTAAAAACAACCGTAAGTTTAAACTGAAAGAACGAGAGAAAGAGACAACCACAGCAGATAAGTACAGTTTTCGTTACAATTCAAAATACAAACCGTGCAAATGTAACTTTTGCATTAAAATGGGACATAAAGCATCTGATTGTTGGGCAAAATCGAAAGGGAAAATTTCCAAACAAAGTACTTCAGCAGCAGAAGATGCATTCACAAGCACAGCGATACAATTAGTTGAGAATGAAATTGCACTAACCACTAATGCAAATATATCTAACCAATGGTGCGTTAATAGTGGAGCAACATCACACATGTGCAATGACAGATCGAGATTTGTAACTTTTTTACAAGTTTTTGATCAAAGTGTGCGACTAGCCGTTGACCGAGTAACGCGAAATGGAAAAGAAGTTAAAACAATCATGCTGCATGATGTTCTTTATGTCACAAAGCTGAAAGCAAACTTATTATCAACATCGAAAATAACATCCAATGGATATAAAATAACATTTTGTAAAAACGAAGCTGTGGTTACTCAAAATGATCGAACGGTTGTAAAGAGTTTAAGAAGAGGAGATTTATATTTTGTTACATCAGATACTGAAGTCGCAGCTACAGCATGTGATAAGAATAGCTTAATTGAATGGCATAAGCGATTTGGCCACCTGAACACAAACGACCGAAACAAATTAATAACTTATGAAATGGTAACTGGCATTAATATACAATCCTTGAAAGATATGCCATTATGTGAAATTTGTGCTCAAGGCCAACAATGCTCGATACCATTTCCTAAAAATAAAGGTAAGAAAAGTGGTCAATTGGTGGAAGTAATTCATTCTGATGTATGTGGGCCTATGAGAACAACTTCAATAGGCGGACTTAAATCATTTGGCACATTCATTGATGATAAATCAAGATTTGTGGAAGTTTACTTTCTGAGGGCTAAAAGCGACATTAAAGAAGCATTTTTGAAATACAAAGCCCTATCAGAAAATCAGCTTGGTTCCAAAATTAAAACTTTGCGCGCAGATAACGGGCTGGTATATTGTAGCCCTGAATTTACTAAACTGAATAATGAGGCTGGAATAAAAAGAGAATACACTGTTCCCCGCACTCCTCAACAAAACGGCATCGCAGAAACAATGAACAGAACTTTAGTGGAGATGGCTCGTTATATGTTGGTACAATCGAATCTCCCTAAGGGCTTCTGGGGCGAAGCGATCGCGACTGCTGTTTATATAAGAAATCGGTGTCCAACAAAAGTAATAAATGGCGTAACTCCTTTTGAAGTCTGGTATGGATATAAGCCAGATGTATCACACCTAAGAACCTTCGGTTGCAAAGCATTCGCCCTTAATAAGATTCCAGGAAAAACAAATTTGTATCAAGAGCTGAAGAGTGCATTTTCACTGGGTATTCAACCACATCCAAGGCATATCGTTTATGGGATCCCAAAGCAAAACGAATTATCGTAAGTCGAGACGTTCGATTTTTCGAGGATTCTGGAAGTGTGGATGTTGAGCAAAAACCGCAGGAGTTGATGGAATTTGAAGTTCCTCTTGCTAAAACAATTCCTATTTTTCAGAAAAATGATGCTCCAGTTCAGGAAGAAGAGAATGAATCAATGAAACAGCCAAAGTCCGACTACGAAGTGCCGAAACCGGAAGTAAAGGCTGATTCAGAAGGAAATACTCCGTTGACTTCACATAGACGTGGACCTGGAAGACCAAAAATAATCCGAACAGGCAAAGAAGGAAGACCACGTAGGTGGTTCAACATTGTATAATCTGAAAAATAGGAGGTGGATCTCAAACAAGAAGCCAACCTCACATATGATGACCCAAAATCCGAGTTTTCAAAAAGCTATTCAGGACCATACGCTATCGAATGGATGATCGCAATGAAATCTAAATACGAAGCACTAGAGAACGTCAAAGCCTGGAAATAAGTGAAACGCCCAACCCATAAGAAGGTCATTGGTTGCCGTTGGGTGCTGAGAACAAAATACAATTCAGACGGTAGTATTGAAAAACGAAAGGCACGCTTGGTTGCAAAAGGTTGCTCGCAACAACCAGGGATTGATTTTTAAGAAACTTCTGCACCAGTCGCTAGACAAAGTTCAATACGCATTCTTATGACGCTTTCAGCAGAGTACGATCTTCAACTTTATCAACTAAATGTAGAAATGGCTTATATTATGCAGGGGAAACTGTCTTTCCTTCGTCGGCTTTTTTGGTCACTGTTGTTTTTCAATGAAAACAGGTTATTTTATCGTTATAATCCCAACGTTTCGACAGGGATTGCTGCCTTCATCATGGGATCTTTTTTATTGAAACAATAAAACAAATTATTTTACATACATACATAGTAACAATGCAATTTTACAAATGAACAATAAACTTACATTAATTGTGTTGTTGTTAAAAGTGGATGCGGACGTTGGAGTCTAAATGTTGTTTAAATACTATCTGTCTAAGCCATTACAAGCGCTGAATATACGGCAGATATGTTCTGTACGTCCTGTTTCCTATTCATATTGTTGTTGGTCTTGATTATGTGTAGGGTTTCCAGAGTGTACCTTTTGCTTGTATGTTTTTCCGTTGTTTTGACGTCATCAAGGTCGGATAGATGATTTGTCTGGACGCAGTGATTAGCTAATGCGGTTTTCACTGATTTCTTGTTGTTGATGTCTGATTTATGACCAGCTAGTCTTTGACGAAGAAGCTGTTTTGTGGTACCTATGTAACATAAATTGCAGGATTCGTTGTCTTTGCCCTTACAGTTGATTTTGTAGACAACGTCAGTTTTGCTTACTTTGTCTGTATCTGGTTTGTGTCTGGTAAAAACCGATGCTAGTGTAATCGAAGACTTGAACGCTATTTTTATATTGTCACATCGACCAGCAATTACGTTCTTAAGATTTGTCGAAAATGTTGGGATGTACACCATGCTTTTTTAGATATAATCTACTGTGGTGATTGTCTGTGTTTCGGAGTGTATGTTGTGTTTGTATTGTGTTATTAAGTTCCTAATAACTTGCGTCTGATAACCATTGTCCATAAGGATATCTGTAACGATTCGTTCGTTTTTTTGATGGAACTTACTGTCACTTAGCTTGAACACTTTTTTAACCAAGTTAGAAGCTGTGTTGATTATAATGTGCTTGGCTTGGTTGGAACGATAGTTGTGTAAGGTAAAGCGAAGAGGGTGGACATAACTTCAGCAAAGAAGTGATATGCAGTCGTTACCAAACCGTCGCAGGGATCGCATCCCACCCACGCATATACCACAGAGCAAACGCAGTCAAATAATCAGAGAGAAAAATAAAACTGTACGGTGTTTTTTTTCCTTATTGATTTGGTTCGGCTTCACAGTTGACTAGTCTCCCTGAAGCTGTGTCTTTTTTATGCCAGTCGAAACAAAGATGGTCCTGTTCCCGATGAACTCTAACGTCAAGAAACGCTAATGCGTTCAGCTTCTCATATTCTACTGTAAACTTTACTTTATCATTAAAATTGTTGAGAGCAAGTAGCAAACTCCTTACTCATCCACATATTTGTATATTGCTTTCGGCTTTTGTACCTTTTTAAAACAGACATCTAAAAGGTAGTCCAATACCAAATCAGCGATAGTAGGCGAGAGTGGGTTACCCATCGGCATGCCATGAACCTGTTTAAAGATTTTGTCTTTGTATTGCAGAAAGTTGTTCTCTTTTAAGCAAAACTCTAATATGTCCAGAAATTTCCTCTGATTGAGAAAAAAAATTTTTTTTTTATTAATTAAATACACTAAGTGTGAGTAAAAAAAACTAATGGAGAGTGACGAGCGACCCGAGCGCAGCAAATCGGGTGACTTAAAGACACCGTTGGCTGGTGTTACATCAGGCCACCAAATGAGTGACGATAGCGAGCGTGAAGCTAGCCCAGCAAGCAGCAGAAGCGGCATGAAGAAGAGGAGGAAGAAGATGCAACCGCAGCCGAATCCACACCGAACTAAAATAACGTCGGATGAGGAAGCGGTGGCTTTCAGCAAAGGGAAAGGAGCGACGAAAAAAACATCGCCCCAGAAAAGTGCAGCTGTAGTAAACAGCGAAATGGGAGCGCTCCAATGCGAGTCGGAGGGCAATGAGTGCCGATACCCATACAAAGGGACAACTCCTTTCGGGTAATTGCCACTTCCGACGCAGATGATGAGGCGGAACAGATTAGGGAGGAGGAACAAAAACTATGCCATTTAAAAGAAGAACAGGCAAAACTCGAGGCCTACATATCGAAACTTCGAGCTCAATCAGATTCCCGAAAAGCTGCTGAAAAAGCCAAAAAGAATGAGCAGCAGAAGAAATAATGCAGCAAAAAAGACAGCAGCTGAGGGTACAGAGGCAGAAGCAACAGCAGGAAAATGAACCACTGCCGTCAACCTACAACAGCATCAACAAAAACAACAACAGCAAAGTACAGTCAGGAGGACTACCAAGACATCCAAGGTGGCGCAACAGCAGCAGCAACAAAAACAACATCAGCAACAGCAGCACCAACAAAAGAAGAACCAACAGCAGCAGCAGCAACAACAGCAGCAGCAGCAACAGCAGCAGCAGAAACAGCAGCAGCAGCAACAACAGCAGCAACAGCAACAGCAGAACCCCAAAGCTAATAAGCGAATCCCCCCATTAATGTGTTCGGCATGGAGACATCAAAACTTAAAAAACTATGTGAGTTGGCCCTAGTTATAAACACTTATTACATTAAATATTAGACTCCCCTTAGTCAAACGGTCCAATGCTTATCAAAGGACTCGTATGACATTTTACTAGAGAAGTTGGTGGCATCGAATGCCGAATTATGGACATCCCCCCAGAGGGGAGAGGCCACAGACACTCCTTTCCAAGGGTATAGATCCCTCAGCTGACCCGAAAGAGGTCCTCAAAGAGCTGCGCCAAGTCGAGAGCGACGAGGTCCACTTCGTAGGGGTCAAGCCATTCACCACTGCGGGTGGAAAATGGAAAAAGAAGGCACTTCCCTTCTTCTTAGTTCAAGTCACCCATAACACAAAAATCGATAGCCTACGGAAAATCCGTTACGTAGGTGGTCTAAGTGTTGTATGGGAGAAATTGAACAGATCCAATTACGTACTTCAATGTGCGAATTGTAGAAGGCTGGGGCACGTGGCGGCGAACTGCCATATGGAGTTCCGCTGTGCACGTTGTACATTCAGCCATAACAAAGGGGAATGCCTTTTAGGTGCGGATAAAGTCGAGGATAAGTCTCTCCTCAAATGCGAACTATGCGAAGGAAATGGGCACCCTCAACTTATCGGGGATGTCCAAGAGCCAAAGAACTCCAGCAGAGAATGAAGTTGCCAAGGAACACAAAGAAGGTAGAAGCCAGGCCAGAGACCCGTGCTTTGGCTACCACTGTTACGCGGAACATCTCCTACGCCCAACGCAACACGCAACAGACAGCGCCGAAGATGGCTCCAGTCGCAGTGACCAGGCTACCAGAGGCAGAACCCTCAATAAGGGATGTTATGTCCACCATCCAGTTGATGCAAGCGCAAATGATCGCTTTGCAGAAACAAGTGCCGTGTCATTCTCCGACGCATGCAGACGTGTCGTCGCTGCATGCACTCAAATCAAAAAAAGTTCAGTTTATTCCTCGCGCCGAAAAACACAAACAACAATTAACGCGGTCCGCCCAACACCTCCGCGAGTGTAACAAAAAAAAAAAAAAAACGAAAACCTAATTTAAAGTGCAGTGTAGTGCAGTGAAGTGCATTGGTAGAGCACACGCGGTCCGCTCCCCCCTCTCCCACTCCTTCACAAAACACTGTTGGGCATTCTCGGTCGCAACTCCCGTTTGTTCTACCAGACGGGCTGGGGCGATGTCCGAGTCTGCCTAACATCTGACATAGCGGATTCGGAAGTGTGAATATTTGTTAGTGGACCAATTCAAGTCAATGTACGGGCATAACACCTACATTGATTTGTTTTGCGAAGCTAAACGCAGAATTTACACTTCTGAACTCTGCTCACTTTCACCAACTGCATTGTCGGAGTTGGTTTTCACATGCCTAAGACTGATATGAGGAGGCAATTTCGTGTTGACGTGAGCAACATTCGCGGACTGAGAACTAATCTCTTTGCCGTTAACGTCCACCTCTCCCGCCATAAACCAGCTGTCTTGGCGCTGAGTGAAACACAGGTGGGTGAGAATACCGATTTATCGGATTTGAACCTGCCTGAATATAGCTTGGTGCCCTTATTCTTTTTACACCGCGGTCTCGCCATTTATGTGCGTAGTGATGTTGCTTAGCAAATTCAGCCACAATATGGCCACTGTTCCAATCCGGAATTTAATTTTCTGTGGTTAAAACTCTTTGTCCGTAAGCATTTAATCCACTACTGCTTTGTTTATAGAAGTCCAAACATGGACAGCAACTCAACTTATAACGAGTTTGATGCGCTGTCCGACTCCATTACAAGAATTGTATCCCTGTATCCTCACACTGAAATCGCTATTGCGGGCGATTTCAATGTACACAATTCTACTTGGCTTCGACATTCAGGCCAGACAACACCCAAAGGAAGGTATGTTGAAATCTTCGCTGAGGTAAATAATTTAACCCAGCTTGTGAATGAGCCAACACGAATACCTGACATTGCAGATCATACCGCTAACACCTTGGATCTGTCTCTCACCTCTCATCCGGAAAAATATTCAATTGATATATTGTCGCCTCTAGGCTCGTCCGACCACTGTGTCGTGTCAGCCAAATTCTCGTACTCCTCCCACACAGTTAGAGAACAAATTCCGAAAAGAACAGTATGGCTCTACGAGAAAGCCAACTGGAGCGGACTTAACAACTTCTTTAGGAATTTTAACTGGTCACTATGCTTCCTCGATAGTGACGTGGATGCCGCTACTGATGCGATCACAAACATTATTTCGCTGGGCATGAGCTTCATTCCTCACAGAGTGAAGAGCATCAAGCCTAAGGCAAACGCGTGGTTTGACTTGAGCTGCAAAGAGGCTATCAGGATGAGAGAGTTGAGTTTCCGGGATTATAAAGCCAACCCTTCTGAGGAAGCCCGGAAAAAGTTCAAACGGATCCGTAATGACTGTAATGCATTAATAAGACGTGTTAAATTCTCCTTTGACCAAAAGTTGAGGCAAAAAGTTCTACAATGCCCCAAGGGTAGCAGAAGCTTTTGGTCTTTCGTAAAAAACATAAGGAATTCAGCCTCGTCTTCGATCCCAACGCTCATTTGCAATGACATTCCAGCTGTCAGCTCTTTGGACAAAGCTAATCTGCTTGCTGCACACTTTGCAGCTAGCTCAACGCTGCCAGATAGCACTTTGTCCCCGCCTGTACTTGAGAGCGTAAATTTCTCCATGGGGCAAATCCATTTTCGCACTCGTACAGTAGCAAGAGTACTTAAAGATCTAAACATACACAAATCCGCTGGCCCGGATGGTATACCCCCTGTTCTTCTGAAGAGGTGTTCTTCTACGCTGGCAAAACCACTGCGTAAGCTTTTCCATCTGTCCTACTCTTCAGGGCTCTTTCCGAGTAAGTGGAAAACTGCATTTGTCCAGCCCGTCCCTAAAAAGGGCGAAAGTTCGTCACCCACCTCCTACCGACCCATAGCACTAACGTCCCTTCTCTCCAAGGTCATGGAAACGCTGATCAACCGTCAGCTTATGAAATATCTTGAGTCCCGGAAGCTTCTTAATGACCGGCAGTACGGCTTCCGAAGCAACCGTTCCACTGGTGATCTGATGGCATATCTCACTGAAAAGTGGAACCAATCTTTGCACAATTTAGGAGAAAGCAAGATTGTTGCGCTTGATATTTCAAAGGCATTTGACAGGGTCTGGCATCAGGCTCTTTTGTCGAAAATGCGTGCTTTTGGGATCGATGAGTCTCTTCTTCAATGGATTAGAAATTACCTTTCGAATCGTTCAATACAAGTCGTTTTGGACGGATTCAAGTCGGATATCCACCATATTAATGCTGGTGTTCCCCAGGGCGCTGTTTTGTCTCCGACACTCTTTCTCATTTTTATAAATGATCTCTTGTCTGTTACTTCTAATCCTATTCATTCCTTCGCTGATGACAGTACCCTCAGCTTTTCATATTCGTTCCTTGGCTCACGTCCCTCCACTTCGGCCTTAGACTCGGAACGGCAGCGTATGTTAAGCACATTAAATTCCGACCTTGACAGCATAATCGATTGGGGAAATAAGAATAGAGTGGAATTTAATGCTTCCAAAACACAGTGCTGTCTACTGTCGTTAAAGCGATCACAAAATAATCAGCCGTTATCCATGGACGGCACTTGTGTTGTTGAAACCGAAAGACTTTCCATCCTCGGTATGTGTATCAACCCAACAATTAGTTGGAACGATCACATATTTGAGGTCGCCAAAAATGCTGCGAAATGTCTAGGCTTCCTTAAACGATGCAAGAAGTACTTCACCCCTTCTGATCTGGCTACAATATACAAGGCCTACATACGCCCAAAACTTGAGTATAACGCTCCTATTTGGTCAGGTGCTCCTAAGACCTCCCTGCACCTACTAGATAGAATTCAAAAGCGAGCGATAAAACTTATAGGTGACAGTAATATTGCGAAGTCGATTGACTCGTTAGAACACCGACGTAATGTCGCGTCGTTGTCACTCTTTTATCGCTATTTTAACAAGAAATGCTCAGATGAATTAGCCAGTTGCATTCCTCCCCTTCAAGAATTCACCCGCAATACACGCCTCGCTAGGAATGCCCACCAATTCACCCTCAAGCCCTCTTTCGGACGTACAGTCAAATTCAGAGACTCGTTCTTTAGCCGCACTACACGAATCTGGAATGCTCTTCCCAGCTCGATTTTTCCTCCTCATTACAATCCACAGGCATTTAAAACCAATGTGCATCGGTATCTCCTCTCCCTCTCTTCCACTATACCTTCGGCCCGTGCTGTGACTTGATCCGGTCACTTAAGGGTACTCGCAACCCCTTTTGCACGCGTCAATTATAAAAAAAAAAAAAAAAAAAAAAATGGTCGACTTACACACCAGCTTCCTTGCGCAGTCGGCTCGAGTAGACTTCCTCTACATAAGCAAAGTCTTTGAGAAGATAGTCATCAAGGCTCTGAAAGATTGGGCCGAGCAAAAACAAATTATTCCGGAAAACCAATTCGGCTTTAGGGCGGGGCACGATACAATTCATGCCGCGTCCAAATTGGTTTCCGACATACAATGGAACAGAAACAAGACACTGTGCACAGGTGCCTGCCTGTTTGACATGGAAAAGGCGTTCGACACCGTATGGTTAGAAGTTGGTCAGGCTTGGCATGAACAAAACGTTGCTATATATGATCTATGACACGATAACAGGCAGGAAGTTCGTTGTGAAAAATGGCAACGTAACTTCCTCCACTGTTTTTCACATAAAAAATGGGCTGCAACAATGGGCGGTTGGTTCGCCGATTCTATTTACGATATTCACTAGTGACCTTATAGGTTCCATGCCAAACTTAATTGCGTTTGCCGATGATCTAATCGCGTACAGATCAGGTGCAAAGATTGAGGTCATAAATGGCCTGCTGCAACGTGATTTCGACTTGATTCAACAATATTGCGACGACTGGAAGTTGAAAGTCAACTACCGGAAGTGCGAATCTATTCTTTTCAGAACCCCGTTGTCCAGAGCATCAAGGGACACGAAAAGAAACTGGCGCAAGTTCAGCATACTGGACCCACATTAACTGTTAAAAGTGTGGTTAGATATCTGGGCATTTGGTTGTACCAGTTCCTGTATGGCGGTATCCATGCAGCAATAGTTTTGACCAGCGCTAAAAAAGCCTTCACTATGGCAAGGGGGCTGTTTTACAGCAGCCAACTTGTTACCAGAGTCAAGATCATCTGCTACATGGCCCTCATACGGCCATTTATGGTGTATGGTTGTCCTGTGTGGTTCAACGTGAGTCCTTCCCAGATGGAAAAGATGAGAGTGTTCGAGAGACAGTGTCTTGGGCCTGTCTCCGTTTATATCGTACACCCGAATCCCAGTACAAAAAATTCTATCCCAACGAGGTTTTGTACAATGAGGCAAACCTGATCAGAATAGATAATTTTATTGTTAAATTGATTCGGGGTCACATAGCTCGAGCAATGACCTCAACCAACAGTCTGATCTTTGGAACTTACTACCCTAATGAAATGTACCATGAGAAGGTGCGTCTTAACGGCTTTATCCCACCTGAGGCGTTTCTTTATTTGGACACGAAAGGTCTGATACAAGATAGGGAAGGCTGCCCTATCATCTTTCATGTCGCACGCCGAACAGTAGAGCGATCTCTGCCCGCGATAGAGCAGTCTCTGACAGAGAACGGCTTTTCTTCTGGTGGCTGCATCAGAATCAGTCTTCGATGCCGCCAACTTCTCACACAGAACCAGGGTAGTTGACTCATTAGGGCCAACTTACATAGTTTAAGGTAGCTATAGGGTAGATTAGGAAAAAAAAAACACAAAAAATAACAAAACAAAAAAGCACAAAAAAAGGTGCACCATGGAGTATACGATATATATGTCAAGCATATAAAGTGCATATACTCCCTGGTGCACGCGTCCGCATTGCCTTACGGATATAGTTAGGCTTAGATTACCTAGGTGTAAGATATTTGTAAATATAGTTAAGTTTGGATTAGGATAAGTAAGTTAAGTTAGCAAGTAAGTTCAAAACATTAAATAAGGAACGTCTAAGTTTTTAAATTTTCTTGGGCAACGAAAAACAAAAACACTAGACTTTAGAATTAATAAAAATACAGAAGATGTCGAAAGGCAGAAAAAACGAACATAGATTAGCTTAGAGTACTTGTTTGGAGTCAATAAGTTAGATATAAGATTAATATTTCAGAATAGATATTTATGCTAGTTTTAAGCATTTTTGTTTAGCAACTATGTAAGTTAACGAATTGAAAAGTCTTAATAAAAATGCGTTAAAAACTCAAAAATAAACCAGCACATCGTTCGAATCTAATTTAACATGTTTAGCCATGTTTTCCTTTTCCACAAACTCAAATGAGTTTTTTACTTTATATTGTGAGTTGTTGGTTATGTGTTGTAATATTTGTCTCATAGATGAAGTAATTGGTCTCAGAGGCATGTCTTGCTTATGGATTTTCGGAATATATGCAAGGAATTTGGGCTGCGTATGTAGTCATTTTAGCCAATTGACTATTTGATTGTTTTTCGTCTGAAACAACAGGATGAACAGAATAAATCCCACAGCAACGCTTCAAACGCAAAACAACGAAATAGTCAAATGGCTATACAGCAACAAAGTAATTGATGACAGACAGAAGACTAAAATGACTACATACACAGCCCAAATACCCTGCATATATGGACTTCCGAAAATCCATAAGCAAGACATGCCTCTGAGACCAATTACTTCATCTATGAGACAAATATTACAACACATAACCAACAACTCACAATATAAAGTAAAAAACTCATTTGAGTTTGTAGAAAAGGCTAAACATGTTAAATCAGATTCGAACGATGTGCTGGTTTCATACGACGCTGTGTCGCTTTTTACAAACATCTTTTCACATCTCGATATTAATATCGTAAAGAAACGATGGGATCTCATTGGCCTTAACACAAAGCTTAACCAGAGGAAATTCCTGGACATATTGGAGTTTTGCTTAAAAGAGAACAACTTTCTGCAATACAAAGACAAAACCTTTATACAGGTTCATAGCATGCCGATGGGTAACCCACTCTCGCCTACTATCTCTGATTTGGTATTGGACTACCTTTTAGATGTCTGTTTTAAAAAGGTACAAAAGCCGAAAGCAATATACAAATATGTGGATGACATATTTGGTGTGATCGATCGTAACAGCATAGAGAGTTTGCTACTTGCTCTCAACAATTTTAATGATAAAGTAAAGTTTACAGTAGAATATGAAAAGCTGAACGCATTAGCGTTTCTTGACGTTAGAGTTTATCGGGAACAGGACCATCTTTGTTTCGACTGGCATAAAAAAGACACAGCTTCAGGGAGACTAGTCAACTGTGAAGCCGAACCAAATCAATAAGGAAAAAAAAACACCGTACCGTTTTATTTTTCTCTCTGTTTATTTGACTGCGTGTACTTTGTGGTATATGCGTGGGTGGGATGCGATCCCTGCGACGGTTCGGTAACGACTGCATATCAATTCTTTGCTGAAGTTATGTGCACCCTCTTCGCTTTACCTTACATTCGGCCATCCTCAAATGATCGTGTCCTCGCGATCTGGGCCACGCTCAGTTCTACCCAGGGCCGCATCGCCGTCTCTTTCAACATGGTTCCCATCGTCTGCTTCCTCGTCGGTATCAGAGCTAGAGACTTCATCCATCATGCTCATAGGACCTTCCTTCGGCAGTGCACACCAGGGTATAAGCTTGTCAGAGCTCATTACGGTGTGCATACCTGGGATGTCTTCGACTAGGTACCGGCTATTCGGTAGCACTCGACGTATGATGTACGGTACCCGGAAAAGCGGCTCTAATTTACGATATTCACCTGTTGCGCCTGCTGCCTGCTCTACCAGTACTAGATCATCCACCTCGAACTTGGATGGCTTGCGGTGCCGTAAATCATATCGGCGTTTTTGCTCACCCTGGCTCCTCTCGATGTTCTGCAATGCTAGCGCCCTTCTGCGCCCCATCTCTTTAGGCTCGATTACGGTTGACTTATCTAACTCTAATAACAACTTGTTTCCTAAGATGTCTCTCGGCGTATACACAAAAAGTAGCTCATGTGGACTCGCTCTTGTAGTGCTGTTCTTGAAGGTGTTAATTGCCCACTGAATGGTCCGTAGATGCTCCGCCCAATCCTTTTCTGCCGATTGTGCACACTTCAATGACGCCAGAATTGTACGGTTGCATCGTTCCACCTGGCCGTTTGCCCTGGGAGTTCTTACCGCTGTCTTGTTGTGCTGCACTGCATTGTCTTCACAGTACTGTCGAAAAGCCTTAGAGGTAAACGCTGTCCCCCGATCCGTGCCGCGTCTCGGCACGCCAAAGAAACGCGATGCCTCATTCATCACTTTGAGCACCCCCTTAGAATTAGCAGTCTTCACAGCTCGCAGTATCACTGAAACTATTCACCATCGCAAGCACATATCTAGTTCCACCTTTCCCTCGAGTAAATGGTCCAAGGTGGTCAAGATGCACCGTGTGAAATGGCAAGGGCACCCTTTCAGCATGGTGAAGCTCTCCTTCCCTTGTTCCCCCCTTCCACACATCCCTTGATGTATTCACGCGTGAAGCCTCGCATCCTCCGAAACCAAAACGTCTCTCGAACTCGCATCAGCGCCTTCTCTTCAGCTAAGTGGCCGACGTCGTCGTGACAAAGCTTATGGATTCGCCACCTTATTGCATGCGGCACCACCCAATTCAAAATACCTTCATCCAGTCGAAACAACCGAGGTCCCTTAAGCAGATACTCCTTCTGCAACTGTCTTTTCTGTGCTGTTGATTCGGTAGCCGTCATCTCCTTAATTATGGCCCTCAATTTACCACTGCATAGTGGCCAACCAATCGCTGTCCGTGAGGTGTAGGCTCAGCACCAGCAAGGACGCCTCTTCAATGTCCTTCTTCTCCTCCACTGGGTGTCGACTAAATGCCTCGACATATGCTGCTGTTCGACCTGGTTGATGCACCACCCTTGGGATTATCTTCGGTTTGTTCTTCGTGGCGATGATCGCCTCGCAATATGTCACAACCTTGAAGTCCCATCCTAGCAGGTACACCCGGAATCGCTCGAGGCTATCCACGGTCGCCTACATCTCAAGCTCGTAGGAATGATATTTTCTCTCATCATCAGACAACTTGCGACTATAAAACAGAACTGGGTGCAAGGTTGAGTCTTCTTTCGCCCGCTGAAACAATATTCCGGCCAATCCCACTGCCGATGCATCAGTATGCACAAAGTGCTGACACTCAGGATAGAATATCACCAGAACGGGTGGGTTGCACAAAATCTCCTTTAGCCGAACAAATGCCTCTTCCTGTTGCGCAGCCCATACGAATTCTCGGTCCACCCTTGTCAAATTCGTCAATGGTATCGCGATTCGTGCGTTGTCCCGGACAAACTTCCGGAAGAATCCAGTGAGACCTAAGAACCGACGAACCTCATGGACGTTTCGTTGTGTCGGGAACTGCTTGATCGCATTTGTTTTCCTTTGACTTTTCTTAAGTCCTTCTTTGTCCACCTAATATCCTAGGAATTCGATCCTTGTCTTGAAAAAGACACATTTTCGCACATTCAACTTTAATCCGAATTCCTGTAAGGCACTCAGGAATCTTCGCAATTTTTCAAGACCCTCATTTACAGTTTTACTGGGCATAATGGTATCGTCCAAAAATACCTCTACGTCACCCTTCAACAAACGCGACTTCACCTTGTTCATGCATTCTGGAGCTGGAGCATTTGCGAGTCCAAACGGCATTCTGTTGAACTCGAAACATCCTTCGTCGGTCATAAATGCTGTGAACTGTTTGCTTTCCTCCCCCATAGGAATTTAGTGGTACCCCGATGCTAAGTCAAGCACCGTGAAATAAGAAGATGTTAACACTTCGTCGATTACTGGCATCCGAAACTTACGTTTTCGGGTGATCTTATTGAGTGCTCGGAAGTCGATGCAAAATCTGTCCGTGCCGTCTTTCTTCTTCGTTAGTACTATTGGTGAACAGTACTCCGAAGAAGATGGCCGGATTATCCCCAATTTTAGTAACTCCTCGAATTTCTCTTTGTTGACGGTCCGCTTGGCGAAAGGTATCCGATATGGTTGCACACAAACGGGCTGAGAAGAAGAAAATTGAATTGTGCACTTACCTAGTTTAGACTCTCCCAATTCCTCCAGGTTCAAAGCGAAACAATCCCTGTATAAATCGATGAGTTCTTGTAACTCCTGCTTGTCTTGCTCTCCCAGATCCACGTCGAGCTCTGAAACCACCAGTTGTTTCCTTGATTCGCATCGCCCCTCCTGACCAATATGTTGTTGCGTTGGTTTCTTCAAACTGTCAACGATGCTCAGTTTTTTTTAAGATTTCTCGATTTTTACTTGCGGCTGGTCCAGAAGACTACGCCCAATGATCATCTGATACGGCTGGCTATCATCGGGAACAATTAAAATCTCACACCAAGCTTGCAGTTGATCCACGGAGACCTCTGCGTGCATGCGCCCTAGTGTGGTGCATGCACCACCCCCAAATCCACCGAGGAGCATTTCAAACGGAGTGTACACCAGGTTACTCATCTCTGCGTCCGATTTGCGCAGCGTCACGCAGTCACTGCCAAGATCGACGAACGCAATTACTTTTCGCCCGTTAACTGCTGCTACCTTCATGTACTCCGAACAGTTCCCTTGTACCAACATTTGCGGATGACTCCCTAGATCCCTTCTCAGTCCTGTGCCTTGTTTCCCCCCTGCTGCTGACTCATGGGACAATCCCTCATGCCCCACCTGTTTGCATTGGAAGCATTGCACCTCGTCTTTGACCTTTACCACCTGCCCCGATTCTTGTCGCTCAGATCCCTGCTGTCTTGGTTTATCCACTGACCGTCGAATCCTAGCTCTTAGTCATACTACCCAACGAATCTGTTCTAGAAAGTCGTCCACAGATGTTGGCTTTACGACTTGAAAAGATTCAGCGCAGTCGGCATCTACAATCCCTTGCGTTACATACTTTATCAGCGTGCTTTCCCGGATCTGCCCCCGGGACGCAATTGCATTCATTTGGAACACGTATTCTTCAAGGTCTTCTCTAGGTTTTTCTCTGCGTTCCCGCAAGTTATCATGGATGTCGAGTCATCTTCTGCTGTTGGAAAGTTCCGACACAGCTCTCTGAAATATTCAGCCAGTAATTCTATTGTGGCACCTTGGCTCCACAGTTTAGCAGCTCCCACTAAACGCATTGTTGCCGCCATCAAAACGAGTTCCCATCAAGCCCGTAGATCCGCTGGATGTCTTCTACTTTCTGCACCCAAGCTTTCGAGGATAGTCTCGCAAATGCTTTGGGATCGAACTCTGGAATCATGTCCGAAACATCGCGAACTGAATAGTTGCTCTTTGCGCACCATCCGTCTTCAGGTCTAGGAAAATTGCGCTCTGGTTCCGCCACATGTTGAGATCGAGTCATTATCTCTACCAATTTCTCACGAACCTCCTCCTCCGGCTTCTCCGCTGTCTGCGTCGCACTTAATAGAGGATTTTTGGCATCCTTAAGCCGCTGTAGCAGCTCTTCCTTCAGGCCGCCCTGTTCAAGACCGAGCTGCTTAAGTTCCTCCCGCAGCTCATCCCTTGTCATAACCTCATAATTATTAGCGGACGCTCCTTCACTGGCCATTGCGAAAAAAACAAAAAGAAAACAGCTAATCGCGTTCGCAAAACAAAAAAAAACTCCACCGCTCAAATCACCGCGTGCAAAAAATCTTTTTTTTTCTCCACGGCTCAGCCGACAAGTCCGATATTCGCAAATCTTCGCTCACGCCACGCAAGAACTGTTTTTTCCTCTTTTTTTTCCTGCACTTTCACTGATAACGAGCACTTGAGTTTTAGTATCCCACTTCTGATATGTGACAAACCAATAAAGAAAAAAACACAGTACCGTTTTATTTTTCTCTCTGTTTATTTGACTGCGTGTGCTTTGCGGTATATGCGTGGGTGGGATGCGATCCCTGCGACGGTTCGGTAACGACTGCATATCACTTCTTTGCTGAAGTTATGTCCACCCTCTTCGCTTTACCTTACACAACTATCGTTCCAACCAAGCCAAGCACATTATAATCAACACAGCTTCTAACTTGCTTAAAAAAGTGTTCAAGCTAAGTGACAGTAAGTTCCATCAAAAAAACGAACGAATCGTTACAGATATCCTTATGGGCAATGGTTATCAGACGCAAGTTATTAGGAACTTAATAACACAATACAAACACAACATACACTCCGAAACACAGACAATCACCACAGTAGATTATATCTAAAAAAGCATGGTGTACATCCCAACATTTTCGACAAATCTTAAGAACGTAATTGCTGGTCGCTGTGACAATATAAAAATAGCGTTCAAGTCTTCGATTACACTAGCATCGGTTTTCACCAGGCACAGACCAGATACAGACAAAGGAAGCAAAACTGACGTTGTCTACAAAATCAACTGCAAGGGCAAAGACAACGAATCCTGCAATGTATGTTACATAGGTACCACAAAACAGTTTCTTCGTCAAAGACTAGCTGGTCATAAATCAGACATAAACAACAAGAACTCTCTGAAAACCGCATTGGTTAATCACTGCGTCCAGACAAATCATCTATCCGACCTTGATGACGTCAAAACAACGGAAAAACATACCAGCAAAAGGTACACTCTGGAAACCCTATACGTAATCAAGACCAACAACAATATGAATAGGAAACAGGACCTACAGAACATATCTGCCGTATATTCAGCGCTTGTAATGGCTTAGACAGATGGTATTTAAATCAAAATGTAAATTTCACATCATTCTAGACTGATCTTCACACACGGAAGTACTCAATATTTTGTTTAATTGTGAATTTTGTTTTTTGTGATAATTTTAAGCAACATTTAGACTCCAACGTCCGCATCCACTTTTAACAACAACACAATTAATGTAAGTTTATTGTTCATTTGTAAAATTGCATTGTTACTATGTATGTATGTAAAATAATTTGTTTTATTGTTTCAATAAAAAAGATCCCCTGATGAAGGCAGCAATCCCTGCCGAAACGTTGGGATAATAAAAACGAAATAGCCTGGTTTCATTGAAAAACAACAGTGACCAACAAAGCCGACGAAGGAAAGACAGTTTCCCCTGCATAATAATAATTGATTTGGTCAATTTTAACAAACAACTTTAATTAAATCGGACGGCCTGCCGATTAGATCTACCAAAATGAAACAATTTATTACATACAAGTATGGCAAACATGTATGCTTGTACATGAAACAATATAGCAATTTGCTGAGACATTTAGCACAACAAGAACAAAATTTGAAATTTCTTCTAAGATGCAGAGATTATGGCTTCATACCCAACCACCTAAAGAACACCACAAAAAATACTCTGAAGCTACTGTCACACCCAGAGTCAATTACAGCATTTAGCAAAGTAGAAAGAAAATTTCTTCTAAAAGTACTGAATGTGGAAATTACAGAAATTTGTCACAAATTAAAACGCACAAAGAACATAACAAAATTCCAGGCTGAGCGCATAACAGAACTTATCGAGGGATCAATACACACACTTCTTCAACAATCAAAAGAAAATGCACAGAGATTTTTCTCATAAGAAACAAATAGCCAACGCAAAGAAGATTGAACAGCTCATCACGTCTCATTGGAGAAATTTTCGAATCCATTTTAATGAAAAATGGTTTGTAAGCACAGAATTTCCCATTGAGATCAAATTGCTCCTCTCTCTTGGGAAAAAGATCGCATTACCGATTATGAAGAAAAGCTTTCCTATGCTTCAGCTGATCGCTGATGGTGAGGAGATCATAAGGAATATACGAAATGAAGGAGAGCAAGAAAAAATGCGCGCCAAATACAGAGATAAGGGAATCTGGTTATCTCTGGCCAAATACCGCAATATGCTCCACTCTTTCCAACGAAATCTCCGGAATGACGAGTTCGCCAAATATGTCACAAAAGTAAACAAAGACACGAGAGCTTTTCTTAAGAAGAACAAAAACATAGTAATCATAGCTGATAAGGGAATGTCACAGACGCCATGGAAAAAAGCTCTTATGAAAACAAAATGTATGAACTTTTAGCTGACAGCTTCACTTACAGGTTGAACAGAGTAAATCCCACAGCAACGCTTCAGACGAAAAACAACGAAATAGTCAAATGGCTATACAGCAACAAAATAATTGATGACAGACAGAATACTAAAATGACTACATACACAGCCCAAATACCCTGCATATATGGACTTCCGAAAATCCATAAGCAAGACATGCCTCTGAGACCAATTACTTCATCTATGAGACAAATATTACAACACATAACCAACAACTCACAAGAAAGATTCAGCGCAGTCGGCATCTACAATCCCTTGCGTTACATACTTTATCAGCGTGCTTTCCCGGATCTGCCCCCGGGACGCAATTGCATTCATTTGGAACACGTATTCTTCAAGGTCTTCTCTAGGTTTTTCTCTGCGTTCCCGCAAGTTATCATGGATGTCGAGTCATCTTCTGCTGTTGGAAAGTTCCGACACAGCTCTCTGAAATATTCAGCCAGTAATTCTATTGTGGCACCTTGGCTCCACAGTTTAGCAGCTCCCACTAAACGCATTGTTGCCGCCATCAAAACGAGTTCCCATCAAGCCCGTAGATCCGCTGGATGTCTTCTACTTTCTGCACCCAGGCTTTCGAGGATAGTCTCGCAAATGCTTTGGGATCGAACTCTGGAATCATGTCCGAAACATCGCGAACTGAATAGTTGCTCTTTGCGCACCATCCGTCTTCAGGTCTAGGAAAATTGCGCTCTGGTTCCGCCACATGTTGAGATCGAGTCATTATCTCTACCAATTTCTCACGAACCTCCTCCTCCGGCTTCTCCGCTGTCTGCGTCGCACTTAATAGAGGATTTTTGGCATCCTTAAGCCGCTGTAGCAGCTCTTCCTTCAGGCCGCCCTGTTCAAGACCGAGCTGCTTAAGTTCCTCCCGCAGCTCATCCCTTGTCATAACCTCATAATTATTAGCGGACGCTCCTTCACTGGCCATTGCGAAAAAAACAAAAAGAAAACAGCTAATCGCGTTCGCAAAACAAAAAAAAACTCCACCGCTCAAATCACCGCGTGCAAAAAATCTTTTTTTTTCTCCACGGCTCAGCCGACAAGTCCGATATTCGCAAATCTTCGCTCACGCCACGCAAGAACTGTTTTTTCCTCTTTTTTTTCCTGCACTTTCACTGATAACGAGCACTTGAGTTTTAGTATCCCACTTCTGATATGTGACAAACCAATAAAGAAAAAAACACAGTACCGTTTTATTTTTCTCTCTGTTTATTTGACTGCGTGTGCTTTGCGGTATATGCGTGGGTGGGATGCGATCCCTGCGACGGTTCGGTAACGACTGCATATCACTTCTTTGCTGAAGTTATGTCCACCCTCTTCGCTTTACCTTACACAACTATCGTTCCAACCAAGCCAAGCACATTATAATCAACACAGCTTCTAACTTGGTTAAAAAAGTGTTCAAGCTAAGTGACAGTAAGTTCCATCAAAAAAACGAACGAATCGTTACAGATATCCTTATGGGCAATGGTTATCAGACGCAAGTTATTAGGAACTTAATAACACAATACAAACACAACATACACTCCGAAACACAGACAATCACCACAGTAGATTATATCTAAAAAAGCATGGTGTACATCCCAACATTTTCGACAAATCTTAAGAACGTAATTGCTGGTCGCTGTGACAATATAAAAATAGCGTTCAAGTCTTCGATTACACTAGCATCGGTTTTCACCAGGCACAGACCAGATACAGACAAAGGAAGCAAAACTGACGTTGTCTACAAAATCAACTGCAAGGGCAAAGACAACGAATCCTGCAATGTATGTTACATAGGTACCACAAAACAGTTTCTTCGTCAAAGACTAGCTGGTCATAAATCAGACATAAACAACAAGAACTCTCTGAAAACCGCATTGGTTAATCACTGCGTCCAGACAAATCATCTATCCGACCTTGATGACGTCAAAACAACGGAAAAACATACCAGCAAAAGGTACACTCTGGAAACCCTACACGTAATCAAGACCAACAACAATATGAATAGGAAACAGGACCTACAGAACATATCTGCCGTATATTCAGCGCTTGTAATGGCTTAGACAGATGGTATTTAAATCAAAATGTAAATTTCACATCATTCTAGACTGATCTTCACACACGGAAGTACTCAATATTTTGTTTAATTGTGAATTTTGTTTTTTGTGATAATTTTAAGCAACATTTAGACTCCAACGTCCGCATCCACTTTTAACAACAACACAATTAATGTAAGTTTATTGTTCATTTGTAAAATTGCATTGTTACTATGTATGTATGTAAAATAATTTGTTTTATTGTTTCAATAAAAAAGATCCCCTGATGAAGGCAGCAATCCCTGCCGAAACGTTGGGATAATAAAAACGAAATAGCCTGGTTTCATTGAAAAACAACAGTGACCAACAAAGCCGACGAAGGAAAGACAGTTTCCCCTGCATAATAATAATTGATTTGGTCAATTTTAACAAACAACTTTAATTAAATCGGACGGCCTGCCGATTAGATCTACCAAAATGAAACAATTTATTACATACAAGTATGGCAAACATGTATGCTTGTACATGAAACAATATAGCAATTTGCTGAGACATTTAGCACAACAAGAACAAAATTTGAAATTTCTTCTAAGATGCAGAGATTATGGCTTCATACCCAACCACCTAAAGAACACCACAAAAAATACTCTGAAGCTACTGTCACACCCAGAGTCAATTACAGCATTTAGCAAAGTAGAAAGAAAATTTCTTCTAAAAGTACTGAATGTGGAAATTACAGAAATTTGTCACAAATTAAAACGCACAAAGAACATAACAAAATTCCAGGCTGAGCGCATAACAGAACTTATCGAGGGATCAATACACACACTTCTTCAACAATCAAAAGAAAATGCACAGAGATTTTTCTCATAAGAAACAAATAGCCAACGCAAAGAAGATTGAACAGCTCATCACGTCTCATTGGAGAAATTTTCGAATCCATTTTAATGAAAAATGGTTTGTAAGCACAGAATTTCCCATTGAGATCAAATTGCTCCTCTCTCTTGGGAAAAAGATCGCATTACCGATTATGAAGAAAAGCTTTCCTATGCTTCAGCTGATCGCTGATGGTGAGGAGATCATAAGGAATATACGAAATGAAGGAGAGCAAGAAAAAATGCGCGCCAAATACAGAGATAAGGGAATCTGGTTATCTCTGGCCAAATACCGCAATATGCTCCACTCTTTCCAACGAAATCTCCGGAATGACGAGTTCGCCAAATATGTCACAAAAGTAAACAAAGACACGAGAGCTTTTCTTAAGAAGAACAAAAACATAGTAATCATAGCTGATAAGGGAATGTCACAGACGCCATGGAAAAAAGCTCTTATGAAAACAAAATGTATGAACTTTTAGCTGACAGCTTCACTTACAGGATGAACAGAGTAAATCCCACAGCAACGCTTCAGACGAAAAACAACGAAATAGTCAAATGGCTATACAGCAACAAAATAATTGATGACAGACAGAATACTAAAATGACTACATACACAGCCCAAATACCCTGCATATATGGACTTCCGAAAATCCATAAGCAAGACATGCCTCTGAGACCAATTACTTCATCTATGAGACAAATATTACAACACATAACCAACAACTCACAATATAAAGTAAAAAACTCATTTGAGTTTGTAGAAAAGGCTAAACATGTTAAATCAGATTCGAACGATGTGCTGGTTTCATACGACGCTGTGTCGCTTTTTACAAACATCTTTTCACATCTCGATATTAATATCGTAAAGAAACGATGGGATCTCATTGGCCTTAACACAAAGCTTAACCAGAGGAAATTCCTGGACATATTGGAGTTTTGCTTAAAAGAGAACAACTTTCTGCAATACAAAGACAAAACCTTTATACAGGTTCATAGCATGCCGATGGGTAACCCACTCTCGCCTACTATCTCTGATTTGGTATTGGACTACCTTTTAGATGTCTGTTTTAAAAAGGTACAAAAGCCGAAAGCAATATACAAATATGTGGATGACATATTTGGTGTGATCGATCGTAACAGCATAGAGAGTTTGCTACTTGCTCTCAACAATTTTAATGATAAAGTAAAGTTTACAGTAGAATATGAAAAGCTGAACGCATTAGCGTTTCTTGACGTTAGAGTTTATCGGGAACAGGACCATCTTTGTTTCGACTGGCATAAAAAAGACACAGCTTCAGGGAGACTAGTCAACTGTGAAGCCGAACCAAATCAATAAGGAAAAAAAAACACCGTACCGTTTTATTTTTCTCTCTGTTTATTTGACTGCGTGTACTTTGTGGTATATGCGTGGGTGGGATGCGATCCCTGCGACGGTTCGGTAACGACTGCATATCAATTCTTTGCTGAAGTTATGTGCACCCTCTTCGCTTTACCTTACATTCGGCCATCCTCAAATGATCGTGTCCTCGCGATCTGGGCCACGCTCAGTTCTACCCAGGGCCGCATCGCCGTCTCTTTCAACATGGTTCCCATCGTCTGCTTCCTCGTCGGTATCAGAGCTAGAGACTTCATCCATCATGCTCATAGGACCTTCCTTCGGCAGTGCACACCAGGGTATAAGCTTGTCAGAGCTCATTACGGTGTGCATACCTGGGATGTCTTCGACTAGGTACCGGCTATTCGGTAGCACTCGACGTATGATGTACGGTACCCGGAAAAGCGGCTCTAATTTACGATATTCACCTGTTGCGCCTGCTGCCTGCTCTACCAGTACTAGATCATCCACCTCGAACTTGGATGGCTTGCGGTGCCGTAAATCATATCGGCGTTTTTGCTCACCCTGGCTCCTCTCGATGTTCTGCAATGCTAGCGCCCTTCTGCGCCCCATCTCTTTAGGCTCGATTACGGTTGACTTATCTAACTCTAATAACAACTTGTTTCCTAAGATGTCTCTCGGCGTATACACAAAAAGTAGCTCATGTGGACTCGCTCTTGTAGTGCTGTTCTTGAAGGTGTTAATTGCCCACTGAATGGTCCGTAGATGCTCCGCCCAATCCTTTTCTGCCGATTGTGCACACTTCAATGACGCCAGAATTGTACGGTTGCATCGTTCCACCTGGCCGTTTGCCCTGGGAGTTCTTACCGCTGTCTTGTTGTGCTGCACTGCATTGTCTTCACAGTACTGTTGAAAAGCCTTAGAGGTAAACGCTGTCCCCCGATCCGTGCCGCGTCTCGGCACGCCAAAGAAACGCGATGCCTCATTCATCACTTTGAGCACCCCCTTAGAATTAGCAGTCTTCACAGCTCGCAGTATCACTGAAACTATTCACCATCGCAAGCACATATCTAGTTCCACCTTTCCCTCGAGTAAATGGTCCAAGGTGGTCAAGATGCACCGTGTGAAATGGCAAGGGCACCCTTTCAGCACGGTGAAGCTCTCCTTCCCTTGTTCCCCCCTTCCACACATCCCTTGATGTATTCACGCGTGAAGCCTCGCATCCTCCGAAACCAAAACGTCTCTCGAACTCGCATCAGCGCCTTCTCTTCAGCTAAGTGGCCGACGTCGTCGTGACAAAGCTTATGGATTCGCCACCTTATTGCATGCGGCACCACCCAATTCAAAATACCTTCATCCAGTCGAAACAACCGAGGTCCCTTAAGCAGATACTCCTTCTGCAACTGTCTTTTCTGTGCTGTTGATTCGGTAGCCGTCATCTCCTTAATTATGGCCCTCAATTTACCACTGCATAGTGGCCAACCAATCGCTGTCCGTGAGGTGTAGGCTCAGCACCAGCAAGGACGCCTCTTCAATGTCCTTCTTCTCCTCCACTGGGTGTCGACTAAATGCCTCGACATATGCTGCTGTTCGACCTGGTTGATGCACCACCCTTGGGATTATCTTCGGTTTGTTCTTCGTGGCGATGATCGCCTCGCAATATGTCACAACCTTGAAGTCCCATCCTAGCAGGTACACCCGGAATCGCTCGAGGCTATCCACGGTCGCCTACATCTCAAGCTCGTAGGAATGATATTTTCTCTCATCATCAGACAACTTGCGACTATAAAACAGAACTGGGTGCAAGGTTGAGTCTTCTTTCGCCCGCTGAAACAATATTCCGGCCAATCCCACTGCCGATGCATCAGTATGCACAAAGTGCTGACACTCAGGATAGAATATCACCAGAACGGGTGGGTTGCACAAAATCTCCTTTAGCCGAACAAATGCCTCTTCCTGTTGCGCAGCCCATACGAATTCTCGGTCCACCCTTGTCAAATTCGTCAATGGTATCGCGATTCGTGCGTTGTCCCGGACAAACTTCCGGAAGAATCCAGTGAGACCTAAGAACCGACGAACCTCATGGACGTTTCGTTGTGTCGGGAACTGCTTGATCGCATTTGTTTTCCTTTGACTTTTCTTAAGTCCTTCTTTGTCCACCTAATATCCTAGGAATTCGATCCTTGTCTTGAAAAAGACACATTTTCGCACATTCAACTTTAATCCGAATTCCTGTAAGGCACTCAGGAATCTTCGCAATTTTTCAAGACCCTCATTTACAGTTTTACTGGGCATAATGGTATCGTCCAAAAATACCTCTACGTCACCCTTCAACAAACGCGACTTCACCTTGTTCATGCATTCTGGAGCTGGAGCATTTGCGAGTCCAAACGGCATTCTGTTGAACTCGAAACATCCTTCGTCGGTCATAAATGCTGTGAACTGTTTGCTTTCCTCCCCCATAGGAATTTAGTGGTACCCCGATGCTAAGTCAAGCACCGTGAAATAAGAAGATGTTAACACTTCGTCGATTACTGGCATCCGAAACTTACGTTTTCGGGTGATCTTATTGAGTGCTCGGAAGTCGATGCAAAATCTGTCCGTGCCGTCTTTCTTCTTCGTTAGTACTATTGGTGAACAGTACTCCGAAGAAGATGGCCGGATTATCCCCAATTTTAGTAACTCCTCGAATTTCTCTTTGTTGACGGTCCGCTTGGCGAAAGGTATCCGATATGGTTGCACACAAACGGGCTGAGAAGAAGAAAATTGAATTGTGCACTTACCTAGTTTAGACTCTCCCAATTCCTCCAGGTTCAAAGCGAAACAATCCCTGTATAAATCGATGAGTTCTTGTAACTCCTGCTTGTCTTGCTCTCCCAGATCCACGTCGAGCTCTGAAACCACCAGTTGTTTCCTTGATTCGCATCGCCCCTCCTGACCAATATGTTGTTGCGTTGGTTTCTTCAAACTGTCAACGATGCTCAGTTTTTTTTAAGATTTCTCGATTTTTACTTGCGGCTGGTCCAGAAGACTACGCCCAATGATCATCTGATACGGCTGGCTATCATCGGGAACAATTAAAATCTCACACCAAGCTTGCAGTTGATCCACGGAGACCTCTGCGTGCATGCGCCCTAGTGTGGTGCATGCACCACCCCCAAATCCACCGAGGAGCATTTCAAACGGAGTGTACACCAGGTTACTCATCTCTGCGTCCGATTTGCGCAGCGTCACGCAGTCACTGCCAAGATCGACGAACGCAATTACTTTTCGCCCGTTAACTGCCGCTACCTTCATGTACTCCGAACAGTTCCCTTGTACCAACATTTGCGGATGACTCCCTAGATCCCTTCTCAGTCCTGTGCCTTGTTTCCCCCCTGCTGCTGACTCATGGGACAATCCCTCATGCCCCACCTGTTTGCATTGGAAGCATTGCACCTCGTCTTTGACCTTTACCACCTGCCCCGATTCTTGTCGCTCAGATCCCTGCTGTCTTGGTTTATCCACTGACCGTCGAATCCTAGCTCTTAGTCATACTACCCAACGAATCTGTTCTAGAAAGTCGTCCACAGATGTTGGCTTTACGACTTGAAAAGATTCAGCGCAGTCGGCATCTACAATCCCTTGCGTTACATACTTTATCAGCGTGCTTTCCCGGATCTGCCCCCGGGACGCAATTGCATTCATTTGGAACACGTATTCTTCAAGGTCTTCTCTAGGTTTTTCTCTGCGTTCCCGCAAGTTATCATGGATGTCGAGTCATCTTCTGCTGTTGGAAAGTTCCGACACAGCTCTCTGAAATATTCAGCCAGTAATTCTATTGTGGCACCTTGGCTCCACAGTTTAGCAGCTCCCACTAAACGCATTGTTGCCGCCATCAAAACGAGTTCCCATCAAGCCCGTAGATCCGCTGGATGTCTTCTACTTTCTGCACCCAGGCTTTCGAGGATAGTCTCGCAAATGCTTTGGGATCGAACTCTGGAATCATGTCCGAAACATCGCGAACTGAATAGTTGCTCTTTGCGCACCATCCGTCTTCAGGTCTAGGAAAATTGCGCTCTGGTTCCGCCACATGTTGAGATCGAGTCATTATCTCTACCAATTTCTCACGAACCTCCTCCTCCGGCTTCTCCGCTGTCTGCGTCGCACTTAATAGAGGATTTTTGGCATCCTTAAGCCGCTGTAGCAGCTCTTCCTTCAGGCCGCCCTGTTCAAGACCGAGCTGCTTAAGTTCCTCCCGCAGCTCATCCCTTGTCATAACCTCATAATTATTAGCGGACGCTCCTTCACTGGCCATTGCGAAAAAAACAAAAAGAAAACAGCTAATCGCGTTCGCAAAACAAAAAAAAACTCCACCGCTCAAATCACCGCGTGCAAAAAATCTTTTTTTTCTCCACGGCTCAGCCGACAAGTCCGATATTCGCAAATCTTCGCTCACGCCACGCAAGAACTGTTTTTTCCTCTTTTTTTTCCTGCACTTTCACTGATAACGAGCACTTGAGTTTTAGTATCCCACTTCTGATATGTGACAAACCAATAAAGAAAAAAACACAGTACCGTTTTATTTTTCTCTCTGTTTATTTGACTGCGTGTGCTTTGCGGTATATGCGTGGGTGGGATGCGATCCCTGCGACGGTTCGGTAACGACTGCATATCACTTCTTTGCTGAAGTTATGTCCACCCTCTTCGCTTTACCTTACACAACTATCGTTCCAACCAAGCCAAGCACATTATAATCAACACAGCTTCTAACTTGGTTAAAAAAGTGTTCAAGCTAAGTGACAGTAAGTTCCATCAAAAAAACGAACGAATCGTTACAGATATCCTTATGGGCAATGGTTATCAGACGCAAGTTATTAGGAACTTAATAACACAATACAAACACAACATACACTCCGAAACACAGACAATCACCACAGTAGATTATATCTAAAAAAGCATGGTGTACATCCCAACATTTTCGACAAATCTTAAGAACGTAATTGCTGGTCGCTGTGACAATATAAAAATAGCGTTCAAGTCTTCGATTACACTAGCATCGGTTTTCACCAGGCACAGACCAGATACAGACAAAGGAAGCAAAACTGACGTTGTCTACAAAATCAACTGCAAGGGCAAAGACAACGAATCCTGCAATGTATGTTACATAGGTACCACAAAACAGTTTCTTCGTCAAAGACTAGCTGGTCATAAATCAGACATAAACAACAAGAACTCTCTGAAAACCGCATTGGTTAATCACTGCGTCCAGACAAATCATCTATCCGACCTTGATGACGTCAAAACAACGGAAAAACATACCAGCAAAAGGTACACTCTGGAAACCCTACACGTAATCAAGACCAACAACAATATGAATAGGAAACAGGACCTACAGAACATATCTGCCGTATATTCAGCGCTTGTAATGGCTTAGACAGATGGTATTTAAATCAAAATGTAAATTTCACATCATTCTAGACTGATCTTCACACACGGAAGTACTCAATATTTTGTTTAATTGTGAATTTTGTTTTTTGTGATAATTTTAAGCAACATTTAGACTCCAACGTCCGCATCCACTTTTAACAACAACACAATTAATGTAAGTTTATTGTTCATTTGTAAAATTGCATTGTTACTATGTATGTATGTAAAATAATTTGTTTTATTGTTTCAATAAAAAAGATCCCCTGATGAAGGCAGCAATCCCTGCCGAAACGTTGGGATAATAAAAACGAAATAGCCTGGTTTCATTGAAAAACAACAGTGACCAACAAAGCCGACGAAGGAAAGACAGTTTCCCCTGCATAATAATAATTGATTTGGTCAATTTTAACAAACAACTTTAATTAAATCGGACGGCCTGCCGATTAGATCTACCAAAATGAAACAATTTATTACATACAAGTATGACAAACATGTATGCTTGTACATGAAACAATATAGCAATTTGCTGAGACATTTAGCACAACAAGAACAAAATTTGAAATTTCTTCTAAGATGCAGAGATTATGGCTTCATACCCAACCACCTAAAGAACACCACAAAAAATACTCTGAAGCTACTGTCACACCCAGAGTCAATTACAGCATTTAGCAAAGTAGAAAGAAAATTTCTTCTAAAAGTACTGAATGTGGAAATTACAGAAATTTGTCACAAATTAAAACGCACAAAGAACATAACAAAATTCCAGGCTGAGCGCATAACAGAACTTATCGAGGGATCAATACACACACTTCTTCAACAATCAAAAGAAAATGCACAGAGATTTTTCTCATAAGAAACAAATAGCCAACGCAAAGAAGATTGAACAGCTCATCACGTCTCATTGGAGAAATTTTCGAATCCATTTTAATGAAAAATGGTTTGTAAGCACAGAATTTCCCATTGAGATCAAATTGCTCCTCTCTCTTGGGAAAAAGATCGCATTACCGATTATGAAGAAAAGCTTTCCTATGCTTCAGCTGATCGCTGATGGTGAGGAGATCATAAGGAATATACGAAATGAAGGAGAGCAAGAAAAAATGCGCGCCAAATACAGAGATAAGGGAATCTGGTTATCTCTGGCCAAATACCGCAATATGCTCCACTCTTTCCAACGAAATCTCCGGAATGACGAGTTCGCCAAATATGTCACAAAAGTAAACAAAGACACGAGAGCTTTTCTTAAGAAGAACAAAAACATAGTAATCATAGCTGATAAGGGAATGTCACAGACGCCATGGAAAAAAGCTCTTATGAAAACAAAATGTATGAACTTTTAGCTGACAGCTTCACTTACAGGATGAACAGAGTAAATCCCACAGCAACGCTTCAGACGAAAAACAACGAAATAGTCAAATGGCTATACAGCAACAAAATAATTGATGACAGACAGAATACTAAAATGACTACATACACAGCCCAAATACCCTGCATATATGGACTTCCGAAAATCCATAAGCAAGACATGCCTCTGAGACCAATAACTTCATCTTTGAGACTACCGTGCTTATGAACTTTCCAGGTACGTCGGCCAAATATTACAACACATAACCAACAATTCACAATATAAAGTAAAAAACTCATTTGAGTTTGTGGAAAAGGCTTAACATGTTAAATTAGATTCTAACGATGTGCTGGTTTCATACGACGCTGTGTCGCTTTTTACAAACATCTTTTCACATCTCGCTATTAATATCGTAAAGAAACGATGAGATCTCATTGGCCTTAACATAAAGCAGAGGAAATTCCTGGACATATTAGAGTTTTACTTAAAAGAGAACAACTTTCTGCAATACAAAGACAAAATCTTTAAACAGGTTCATGGCATGCCGATGGGTAACACACTCTCGCCTACTATCGCTGATTTGGTATTGGACTACCTTTTAGATGTCTGTTTTAAAAAGGTACAAAAGCCGAAAGCAATATACAAATATGTGGATGACATATTTGCTGTGATCGATCATCAATGATAAAGTAAAGTTCACAGTAGAATATGAGAAGCTGAACGCATTAGCGTTTCTTGACGTTAAAGTTCATCGGGAACAGGACCATCTTTGTTTGGTCTGGCATAAAAAAGACGCAGCTACAGGGAGACTAGTCAACTATCGTTCCAACCAAGCCAAACACATTATAATCAACACAGCTTCTAACTTGGTTAAAAATGTGTTCAAGCTAAGTGACAGTAAGTTAAATCAAAAAAACGAACGAATTGTTACAGATATCCTTATGGACAATGGTTATTAGGCGCAAGTTATTAGGAACTTAATAACACAATACAAACACAACATACACTCCGAAACACAGACAATCACTACAGTAGATTATATCTATAAAAGCATGGTGTACATCCCAACATTGTCGACAAATTTTAAGAACGTAATTGCTGGTCGCTGTGACAATATAAAAATAGCGTTCTAGTCTTCGATTACACTAGCATCAATTTTCACCAGACTCAAACCAGATATAGACAAAGGAAGCAAAACTGACGTTGTCTACAAAATCAACTGTAAGGGCAAAGACAACGAATCCTGCAATTTATGTTACATAGGTACCACAAAACAGTTTCTTCGTCAAAGACTAGCTGGTCATAAATCAGACATCAACAACAAGAACTCAGTGAAAACCGCATTAGCTAATCACTGCGTCCAGACAAATCATCTATCCGACCTTGATGACGTCAAAATCCTGCAAACGGCAAAAAACAAACAGAACACATCTGCCGTATATTCAGCGCTTGTAATGGCTTAGACAGATGGTATTTAAATCAAAATTTAAATTTCACATCATTCTAGACTGATCTTCACACACGGAAGTACTCAATATTTTGTTTAATTATGAATTTTTTTTTTTTGCGATAATTTTAAACAACATTTAGACTTCAACATCCACATCCACTTTTAACAACAACACAATTAATGTAAGTTTATTGTTCATTTGTAAAATTGGATTGTTAGTATGTATGTATGTAAAATAATTTGTTTTATTGTTTCAATAAAAAAAGATCCCCTGATGAAGGCAGCAATCCCTGCCGAAACGTTGCGATAATAACATTGAAAAACAGCAGTGACCAAAAAAGCCGACGACGGAAAGACAGTTTCCCCTGCATAATGATAATTGATTTGGTCAATTTTAACAAACGAAATGGCTTATATTAGTGATGACTTAGAAAATGAAGATTTGTACATGGAACAAGCTGAGAGGTTTGTGCAAGGTAAGAACGAAAATCTGGTTTATTCTTTAAAAAAGGCTATCTATGGTTTAAAGCAGTCTGGCAGAAAATGGTTCATAAAACTCGAACAAGAGCTAATAGACGCTGGTCTTCAACCAATGAATACTGAAAAATGTATGTATACTATGCGATTCGCTGACGTATTTTTGTTGGCTGTTATATACGTTGACGACATTATCATCGGCACTAATAACGAAAGTGCCTGTTCAACTTTAACACAAGGATTGTCACAAAAATTTAAGATGAAAGAGTTGGGTGAATTGCATTACTGTTTGGTTATAGAATTTCGTCAAAATTTAAATAAAGGAACTGTCATTATGAATCAAAAGAAATACATACAGGACATTCTAATAAAGTATGATATGACAAACGCAAAAGAAGTAGCAACACCACTTAACGAGAATTCAAAATTAACAAAAGAGATGCGGCCGAAGACTGAAGAGGAGAGAGACGAAATGGGAAGTATTCCATATACCTCGTTGATTGGATCGTTGATATACCTAGCTGTGTCAACTCGTCCAGATATCGCTCACGCTGTCAGTTCTTTGAGTCAATACAACAGTGATCCTGGGAAACAGCATTGGAAGGCAGCTAAGCGAGTTCTTAGATACATCAAAGGCAGAATTAACCATGAACTTGTATTTAAGAAATCCGGTCCTAGTTTAATTTTATACGTGGATGCAGACTGGGGAGGAGATATTGATGATAGAATTTCATATACTGGCCTTGTCTTCAAACTAGCAAACGCTGCTGTGACGTGGAGTTCAAAGAACCAAAAATCTGTAGCTTTGTCAAGCACTGAAGCTGAATATGTGGCCCTTCCGAAGCTGCAAAGGAGGCTGTCTACCTTCGTAATCTTTTGCAAGAAATTGGACTCTAACAAACGAACAGCTTTACGACGATCTTAGAAATTTAAAAACCACTGTCATGAGTTTTACAACAGTATTAAAGAAATTTTTTTTAAATAACAAATCTAGAACTGCTGCTGCATTAACCCCATTGGAATAGAACAAAACTGCAAGGTAGCTCTTCGAAACTTTGTAAGTAAAGCTCCAGAACTAATGAAGGGGCTTCTGCATTGCAGAAACCTAACAAACTTAGAGGAGGCAATGCAAATCTTGCCAGAGAAAGGATACGCATATTCGGGAGGTATTTCTAGATCAAGTTATTACATCCAGGAACAACACTCGGGTAGAAATCTTCAACAGCAACATCACAATACTTTATAAATAAAGCTCCAGAGCCAATGAAGGGGTTTCTGCATTGCAGAAACCCAGCAAACTTAGAGGAGGCAACGTAAATACGGTCAGAGATAAGATACTCATATTCGGGAGGTATTTCCAGGAACAACACTTCGGTAGAAATCTTCAACAGCAACATCACGATAACTTTTACAAATCAGAAATTTCAACAGCAATATTACGATAAGTCTTACAACTCAGACGAAAGACCCTACAGACTAGTGATGGGCACATTCGAATGATATCTCGAGTGATAATCGAGTATTACAGTATCTCGAGAACATCTTGATTCTCAATTAAATATAATCTATATAAAAAATATTTTACGATGATTATTGCACCGAGTAGTGGGGTAATACTTGAGTTCTTTTCCCTTGCGTTTTTCTTTCATTCTATGTTCCTGATGAGTATTTATCGACGAGAACTATTTGTTACTTGTTCTTGCACTGAAATAGGACATTTATTGAGTAATCTTGTGTTAGTAGCTTGTAACTAGTTAGTAGTCACTCGAGTGATTAGTATTCACTCGAGTGCTTAGTAGTCATTCGAGTGATCATTCGATTATTAAAATATCTCGATTACTAAACTCTTGATTCTTAAAATCATTCATTATGCCCATTACTACTACAGACAACATACTTACGGAAACATCACAGATAAAAACCAGACTTCAAGAATAATCACTATAACACCATAGAACAAATAGACACACTATTGGCCGTAACCTATAATAAGAACCACGTAAAATTCTAACAACTAGCACACCCATTTACGTTAATTGGAAAGAAAAATTCTCATTGTTCAAAGAATTTGGGCCACAAGTTGAATATTTAGAGAGTAAATTCCGTGACAACTTTGACTTTAATAAAAAACAACATTTTACTGCCAACAGAAGCCATTCTTGATTTCAAGCGGAGAATTCAGAACAGTAGATAAAAACGATATCAACATTTTTTTCAATAAGGATGAAGAAGAAATAACTTACCAGAAGTACAAAAAACAAATCTCCACCTTAGAAATCTACAATGAGTGTAGAATCGATTTTAAATCAAATACGAACGCAACACCTGAATAAAGAAGAGAAAAAGTCTTCATAAAAGTAGTTACACAATATTCAAACATTCTTTTTCAAGAAATAACCGATCTATCTCTTACAAGTGAGATTTAATATGAGATAAAGACTAAAAACGGAATTCCAATTTACACCCGTAAATATACCATAAATACCCCGAGATCGATCAAAAAAAAGAGCTTGAATCTCAGATAAATGAGATGTTCTTCTTCTTCTTGTTGTGGCGCTACAGTCAGGGGTGGACCTGGGCCTCAACCAACATGCCTCTCCAGCCAGCACGATCTTTCGCCAGCTGTCTCCAGTTGCGCACTCCAAGTTGGCAGAGGCCTTTTTCCACTTATGTGCACCACTTTAGCCTAGGTCGTCCTCTGTTGCGTTGTCCCAATGGCTCGCATTAAAAGACTTTTCGGGCCGGAGCAGTGGTGTCCATACGCTCTACATGGCCTAGCCATCTTAAGCGTTGTATCTGTAGACGCTGTACCAGGCGCATGTCGCTGTACAGCCCATAGAGTTCGTCATTAAATCTTCCAGATGCCATCAACGCAAACAGGACCAATGCCATCAACGCAAACAGGACCAAAAATCGCACGCAAAACTTTTCTCTCGAAAAGACTAAGGGCTTCCTCATCCGCCTTTGTTAGCGTCCAAAATTCCGCGCCATATAGTAGGACGGGGATGATCAAGCTGTTATATAAAGCGAGCTTAGTCCCTCGAGAGGAGCTTTATTACTCAATTGCCTCTTGAGCCCAAAGAAACAGCGATTGGCAAGAGTGATTCTGCGTTTGATTTCGGTACTGATGTTTTTGTCCCTGTTTACCCCGGAGCCGAGGTAGACGAAGTCCTTGACTACCTCGAAGTTTCTGCTGCCTAGTGTGACGCTCCGTCCGAGACGTCGATGTTGTGTGTCCTTCCTTGATGACAGCATGTATTTCGTTTTGCCCTCATTTACCGCCAGACCCATTTTTGCCGCTTCCGCTTCAATGCCAACAAACGCCTCATTGACTGCTAGCAAGCTAGCAATTGAACTGACTTCTGGAAGATCGTGCCTCTGGTGTTGACTTGTGAGTTACGCACGATCTTCTCGAGAATGATGTTAAAGAAGTCACATGACAGTGCTTCGCCTTGTCTAAAACTTTTTTGACATTGAAGATCTCGGTGAGTTCGGTACCGACCTTGACGGAGCAGCGAGAATTTCCATCGTCATCCTACACAATCTGACGAGTTTGGTAGGAATGCCAGAACTAAACATGGCACTGTATAGCTCGTCTCTATGCACACTGTCATATGCAGCCTTGAAATCGACGAATAGGTGTTGAGTGTCAATTTGCATTTCTTGGGTCTTTTCCAGGATCTGCCGTAATGTGAAGATCTGGTCTATTGTGGACATCCCTGGCCTGAAACCACACTGATAGGGACCTATCAGGTCATGGACAAACGGTTTCAGACGCTCACACAATACGGCAGAGAGGATCTTGTATGCGATGTTCAGGAGACTAACCCCTCGGTAGTTGGCGCAGTCAAAGGGGTCTCCTTTCTTGTGAACCGGGCAAACTACGCTGAGATTCCACTCATCGGGCATGCTTTCCTCCGACCATATCTTACAGATGAGCTGGTGCATGCACCCAACCAGGTCATCTCCAGCTGCTTGAATTAGTTCTGCGGACAATCCGTCCGCTCCAGCAGCTTGGATATTGCTATCTTCACCTCGTCTAAGTCGGGGGGACGGAATGCTTGTCTATCATCGTCCAAATTGAGTGGAACATTCTGCCTAATAGCGGGGTTTGGGCCGCCATCGCCGTTAAGGAGTCTGCAGAAATGATCCTTTCAGATTCTCAGCACAGACTGCGACTCTACTACGAGTTGTCCGTTTTGGTCCCGGCAGGCCGTGGTCCGAACCTTGTATCCTCCGGATAGCTGTTTTACCTTTCGGTAAAACGTTCGGACGTCATTCCTGCCATAGCACCCTTCCATTTCCTCGACCGCGCGCTTCTCATGCTCCTTCTTATTCCTTCTGAGAAGCCGGTGCTCTTCCCTTCTTCTCTGTTCGTAAAGCTCACGAACAGCTCGCGTTGTTCGATGCAGCGTCGCCTTATAGACGTCTTGTTGAGCTGCGTGTGCTTGCCTGCACTCGTCGTCAAACCATGGGTTCCTTCTGGGTGGTGACGTGAAACCCAGCACATCAGTAGCAGCATCTTTGATGGCTTCTTCTATGCTTAGTGCAGGAAGCGTCGAACTCTGAGCGAGTTTCAGGGAGACTCTGTCGGCAAAGTTCCCAGCAATCAGCTGCGATTGTAGCTTTTCGACGTCAAACCGTTTTGGCCTTTCTCGACTCCGCTGCTCTCTCGATATACGGGTTCTTACCTTGGCTACAACAAGGTGATGATCCGAGTCAATGTTTGCACCTCGGAAGGTTTGGACATCGAGAATACAGGAGGAGTGTCTGATGTCGATCGCAACGTGATCAATCTGGTTGACGGTTGTTTGATCAGGAGATCGCCAGGTCCCTTTGCGAATGTCCAGGTGTGGGAACCGCGTGTTAGCCAGAGAGAGGTTCCGGCCCGAGGCGAAGTCTAACAACCTGAGTCCGTTTCCGGATGTGTTGTCGTGCAGGCTGTGTTTACCGATGACTCCAGCAAAGATGTCCTCCTTTCCCAGCTGAGCGTTGAAACCTCCTAGAACGATCTTGGTGTCATAGCTGGGGCATCGATCGTATGTTCTTTCTAGGAGATCATAGAAGTCATCCTTGATGTTGTCATCCTTCTCCTCTGTCGGGGCGTGAGCGCATATTAGGCTGATATTCCCGAATTCAACCTTGATGCGGATTGTCATGAGGCGTTCGCTGACGGGGTCGTATCTCTAGACTTTTTGTCTAAGTCTGCCTCGAACAACAAATCCGCATCCGAATAAGCGCTGCCTTCTCTCTCTATAGCAATTGCTGTAGTAGATATCGCAGTTCTTCATCGCTTTAATGCCAGGCCCATCCCATCGCACTTCTTGGATGGCGGTAATGTCAGCTTTGTAGCTGTCAAGGGCCTCCGCAAGTTGTTCGACTGCACGTGGCCTGTTAAGGGACCTCACATTCCACGTGCAAAACCGAAAATCATTGTCCTTAAAAGGTATGCTGGGGTCGTCAACAGTTGATCCTTTATTATCCGAGGCATGATGTTGTCTATGAACTTATGATTTTTTTTACGTGGTGAGGAAGTTACCCTCACGCACAACCCACAGACTGGTAGGCCAGGCCCATTGTTTAAATCCTCGGGCAGAGGGGCTCGCTGCATACATTAGTTCACCATACAAAGGGTGTTTTGATGGCTATCCAGGGGGCATCTCCAAAATGAACAAAGATTCCTCACTTCCGAAAAATCTGCGGTTGATAAGTCTCATCCCTTGCATAAGCAAGGTTTTCGAAAAGATTGTCAATAGAGTCCTGATATAGCGGACGTAGGACAACAAAATTATAGCGAATAACCAATTTGGGTTTAGGGTGGGACATGCTACTGTACATTCCGCATAAACATTTAATGGAACAAGAACCAGCGCACCGGGGCCTACCTTGGAAGAAGCATTCAAGATAGTTTGGTTAGAAGGCATCTTGGCCCACAGAGGCGACCAATAGTTGTGAGAAGTGTGGTGAAATACTTGGGCATTATGCTAGACCGGCCGCTATGGCGTAGTGGGTAGAGTGCAACACTCACACGTCGAAGGTTCAGGTTTGATTCCCGACTGAACACCTCGAATTTTTCACATCACCTCTTTCGAGCTGTTGACAACACTCAACATCCCAATTATTATTGTGCTGGACCGGCCAACGGTGCGGTTCAACTTGAGTTCTTCCCAGGCGGAAAGGATGAGGGTCCTTAAGATGTACAGAACCCCAGAATCTGAGTACAGGAAGTCATATTTCAATTAAACCTTGTACAACTCAGCAAATGTAAACAGGCTGAATAATTTTATTATTAAGCTGGTTAGAAGGCATGTTGCAAGAGCAATGAACACTGATATTCGGAGCTTACTACCCAAACAACGCATATCATGAGAGCGCACGCCGATGTAGATTCTTTCTGCCGAAAGCGTTCTTGTATCTACCAACATGGCTTAGTACAGTATGCGGAGGGATGTCCATTTCTCAACCATTTCAAAAGACGGACAGTGGACAAGCGGCTGCTCTTTAAGAACAACGTAGAAACCCCAAGTCCGAGTAATCTTCGGTTCAGCAGATCCATCCCTATTCACGACATTAAAGATCGGGAAAGAAATAGGCAATTTTATTGGTGGCCAGAGCCACATTTGTTGGTCCTGTTTCCGTCAGCTGAAGCTTTAGTTTGTCCTCCTACGGCAACTTTCACTTAGTATACGGTAGAATAAGTTAGAATTGGGTATAGGTTATAAAATAAAAAAACAAATTTTGTAGATTTAATTATTGTAGATTAAGATAGTTGTATTTAGGCTAAGAGTTTTTATTAGGTTAAGGTTTAACAACAAACTTAAAAAATAGTTTTGTGAGAATATAGCGTATATAACTAGTTAAGTATTTTATATCTAAGCTTAAGAAATTAAAATGGTTAAATATAAAATACATTTTAAACAAAAAAAAGAGTGCGACACTCAGAAGCAGAAATTTCCGGTTGGATTCTTGGCTGAACGCCTTACATTTTCACGGCATCGAACATCTAAATAATACATCGAACGTCTTAATAATACCATATCTGGACGTATTAGATCTCTAAATTTAGGTAAAAATATACATGTTTAAAAGCCATAAAATATTATAGCAAATTCCTTTCGGAGAACGATAAAGACATTTCCCATCACAGTTCAGGAAATTAAAATAGAGCTGATTCAACAAAGGATACACACCTTTTGAACATAAGGTAGAACCTTAATTTAAGAAATGTAACCACAAAAACGTGCATGAAAGGAGTATTCAGGAACTTCCAAAGTATTCACGTGGATCAATCCAAATAGTAATTAAAATATACGAAAACATGTCGGTTTTCGATTAGCTCTACCTGGAAATGCCCTAGTCTTATTGTTAATGTTTAGGCTGTTGAAGTAAACGGCACGGGAATATCTGCAAATAGATCTCAAGAACTCAAGAAACAGGCTTTATAACATTAAAATTCTTGAAATAAAAATAGATTATACAAAACCGTTTTGCTAATAATTGTAATTATATTCAATCTAGTTGCATCGCGCCGGATACATGCGCTGCATTTAATATGCTGACACAACGAAATGGTCGGAGGAGCGTATGCTTCAAGCGAACATCATTCGTAGGTTTAAGTTTAGTTGAAATTGAAAATTGTCAGTATTAGGTTCTTTTAGGACATAAACTCCTTGAAAGTAGTAAACGGTTTGTGCTTGTAAGTCGAACGGTCGGGGGATCTTGGCCTCCCCGTTAGCGTTTTTTTATGAATCCCCTTAACGGATTCATTAACTGGGGCCCAAGCAGGGACCTGATTAAAAATAACCCTATCCATTCTTCCGACGGTAAGGCTCGAGTTTGACCGTTCAAATATCAACACTGAAAGCCTGTTACCATTTGAGCACAGCGATAAATCAAGCTCGTGCCGACTTCCGTCGTACCCATGAGAACACCTCGGAGATCGCGGCGGATTAACGGATAGTGGTTGCGAAGACAATCGTGCCATGAGTAGGTCGCTGCGGAAATAATCGCATTAATGACCAAAAGGGACTAACACGATCTTTCCTTAAGTCAGTTCTAAATAATAACAACTTATTAATTTCTTTTTTCCTTACGAATTGCAGGAGCAACGTAGTAATCAAAGTGCATATAGCGTGAGTTGTGTTTCCATAAATAATATAAAAAAGAGAAGAGAAAACAAAAAGAGAAAAAAATATATATAAAAAAGAAGGAAAAAAAAGCTAGGTTATCAATGTGCGTTAGTTTTGTACTAAATTAAGTAGAGGCGTGTGAGATTGTGCAGAGAAAAAAAAGAGAGCAAAACGAGAAATATAAAGTCAATGGAGAATCTGTGAATAAAAAAAAATTAAATTTGAAATTGTGTGATACGCATAGTGCTAATGTCCGCAATATAAAAAAAGCGAAAAGAAAAAATTAAAACAAGGATTAATTGTATCTCCTACGGGTTTTGTGCTAAGAGTGGTAAGGTATTTTAATTTTTTCCCTTGACTCATTTAAACACAATGGACGCAGTTACCGGTTTAACTGTTGTGGTGAATAATATACTGGCACAATTAAAGGGGATTGATGGTCGGCTTTTAGGCTCTGGAGAACATTCGAGAGGCTGGGCCTGAAACCATCAATCGGCCAGCAGAACTTTGCCCTCCCTCGGAATGAGGTTGATTTGAGGGAGATAAGCAGACTGCCTGATTGTGTGAAGGATCTCCAGGTTTTTGACCGAAACCCAACGCAATGTGTATTATAGATACATGTTGTAGAAGGGATCCTGAAGGACTACGAAATTGTAAGGACAAAACCACTATATAGAGCTATCCTTCAGCATATCCGTCAGAAAATCAGGGGTCCCGCCGGGCTAATCTTCTATAATACAAGTATATTTGACAATGAGTGGCAAGAAATCAAACAATGTCTCTAACTGCATTATGCACACAAGAGGGATATGCGCACATTAAAGCATCAGCTCAGCCAGTTATCCCAACGTGACACCAAGCTTGATGAGTTCTACTCCGCGGTTAATCACCAGCTTTCCCTAATGATAAATAAGATCATAACCAAACATTTAACAGGTTTCAACAGCAAGTGCGGAACAACTCTCCTCATGACAACGTGGTTGGACCCAAAACCACACGAAAAAATGGATGTTGACCGATCCGTGCAGTCGCGTCATCGACCGCAAGGAAACAACCCATTCAAGAGAAGGGCTAGGTCGGACACTTATTCAATAAATAAGTGGCAAAGGCTGTAGAATATAGAATTGACGAACGAAACCCCCCTGGAGGACTATGAGGACGCTGCGCAGTACGCTGCTGAAGAAGAGTTAAATTTTATGACCGGAGCCTGTCCAGCGTACCCTATTTAGAGTAAGGGACGGGCAAAAATTGAAATTCCTTGTTGACACGGGAGCCAACAAGAATTTCATCAGCCCCTTCGTACAAAAGAATCTGGGTCTAGAGTATTTCGATGGTATCATAGGAGATGATACGTTGAAGGAATTAGAAGCCGTAATAGATCGCAAGAGGAATGTGTTAAGGATCAAACCGGAAGTCTAAATACCACTTAGGGAAGAACTTTCTGCTCAGGTGAATGAAGCGATTAATGAAGACCTTCCACAAGAGGTTAAGGATGAATTAGAGGAGCTGTTAGGAAGTATTGCATACTGTTTGGTCCAATTGATGCCAAAGAGCTCAGCTGTTCAGGCAGAAGTAAGAACCAGCACCGATGAACCCATATGTGCGAAAAGTTATCCTTATACAGCTTGTCTGAGGGAAGTCGTTAAGTAGGAGATAGAGAAACTCTTAGAGTAAGGGATTATCAAACCATCGAAAAGCCCTTACAACTCTCCGATCTGGGTCGTTCCCAAGAAACCGAAACCAAACGGTGAGAAGCAGTATCGGATGGAAGTCGATTGCAAGCGATTGAATAAAGTAACGATTCCCGACACATATCCGATACCAGATATAAGTGCGACGCTCCCCAGCCTTGGCAACGCAACCCATTTCACTACTCTCGATTGGCATTCAATGACAATTTCGGTTGATGTTCTTTCCTTCCCTGATTACAAAATGCCCAATAACTTGACAACGGATGCGTCAAATCTTGCAATTAGTGCTGTTCTCTCGCAAGGAGAAGTTGGCAAAGACAGAACGATAGCCTACATTTCGCGATCCCTCAGTAAGACTGAGGAAAATTACGCGACAAACGAAAAGGAGATGTTGGTCATCGTTTGAGCTCTGGACAACCTACACTCATACCTGCACGGAGCGAAGAAGATTCGTATTCATATGGATCTCCAACCTCTAACCTTTTCATTAGGAAACCGGAACCGCAATTGTAAGCTGAAGCGCTGGATGGGTTGGATAGAGGAATATAACTACGAATTGATTATAAGCCAGGTAAATCAAATGACATAGCTAACGCTCTTTCCAGACTAGAGTCACAAGTAAATCACTTACCCCACTCAGCACTTCCTGAGTCAAGACTAAGTGGAAGTTTGGAAAATAATGGCTCTTTAATCGATACAGTCGGTGAGCACGATTCCTCCGCGGAAACGACAGTGTCTGCAGCTCAGGAAATAAGCGAACAAGTTCCCCCAGCGAACGCTGAAGTGGACATTGACGCACCAACAGATACAGCTTCTGAGTCGGTGCATAGTGCAGACCAAGATTCCTCAGACCTTATTCCCCATGTGGAGGTTCCCCTTAACGTTTTCCGTAACCAAATCGTCATAAAGGTAGGAAGGGGTTTGGAAATCTACGAGGAACCTCATTCCGGATACTACGGATATACCAGATATACGTAACGGCAGAAATTTTGGGGAAATCCATACTAACAAATATCTTAAAAACCAAGCTAAGACTAAATGTCCTAAACGGCATAAAAATTAATGACTCCTGAATAGCCCTACTAGAGAAATTCGTTGGTTATAAAATACGCATAACACAACGAATTGTGAAGAACGATGATCGAGGAACACAAGAGAGGAACGCAGGAGAGCACACAGGAATGCTAGGGATAATGAAGAGGAACTCCTGGAGAAATATTATTTTCCCAGGATAAATAACTTGATCACGAAGTATAAAAAATCGTGTGAAGTCTGTCTAACCAACAAATACGACATATATCCCGTGAACCCTGAGCTCCAACATACTCCTGCGCCGTTGTATCCATGTAAAATACTACACATGGTTGTTTCCCATCAAAAATAAATCTTCCATATATCTAAGGGAAAAATTGATCAAAGTTCTACACTACTTCACGGTACCCAGAGTGTGAGTCACTGACAACGAGCGGAGTTTCCTCAGCCTGATTTTAGTCAACTTCATCAAGATGCTGGATATTAAGATGAACCAGACTCCTGTAAATTGTAGTGAAGTAAATGGGCAACTAGAGAGGTTTCACTCGACGATCTTAGAGATCTACAGATGTCTGAGAGCCGAATATAAGGATTTGCGACTAAAGGAATTGTTTAATATTGCGGTAGACCGATACAACAACACTGTTCACTCTGTGACGAAACGGAAGCCATCCGATATGTTCTTTAATAGAACCTCTCGGATAAACTACCAGAACATGGTGAATTCCCGTGCAAGGGTCAACGACCAGCTCAGAAGAAATATATAAGGTAGGCAGAGGACGGATAATAAAATGCGTAACTTAAAGAGAGCTTTGCCTAAGAAGTTCCAAAAAGGCAAAATAGTCTTTACTCGCTTTAAAAGGCTCCAGGGTAAGCATAGGCCCCCGACAAGAGATCGTGGCAAAGAATAATAAGGTGACGGTTGTCATATCAGCAGGGAGTCCCATATTAAGAATATATCCTGAACCCTTAGCACAAATAATAAGTTCGTAAGATTAAATTTTAAGTAACTTCAACATACTGAGCATAGCACAGGTAAATGGCAATACTTATCTTCTAACATAGTATTTAAGTAAATGCACACACTCTACAACTAAACGCACAAAAATATGCCTATGTATATACATATAATTAATGCACATTTAAGGATGAAGGAAACGTTATTAAGGAATAAATTGATTGATAATGAATGATTTAAATTATATTTGTTAAGACATTTTATTGCACTTACCGATTCAAGCTAGCCGTTAGTTCTGTTATTTTAAGTTGCTTGTTGTTTATAAGTGAGTGTAAGTGAATGTTTTAAGTATTTTACGTTTCAAAGCTCAGAAAGAAAAAGAAAAGTGAAAAAGAAAAAAGAAAAGGGATAAATGTCCGCTCCCATATCACATGAGTTTTATAGTTTCCGTTTGAGAAAGCTGCTACTGTTACTTTCTGGATACTCTTCTTAGCCGCCGTACGTGGCTATGAGATATTTAACTACCATGCACCTAGTGTCCCAAGCAAAGTAGTCACGGGATGGATAGTGGACGGTCATTTCAAGTTTCTGCACGTTATCAATCTCGAAAAATTCGCGCATCTTGTTGACGCTTTAAACAGGTCCAGTGTTGAGAACATCAAAGGGATGGGACTACGAACAACGATTAAATACCACCTACAGCAAACGAGAAACAGGCTAAACAAGTGCGGAAAACTAGGTCAATAGATTAGCTCGGATTTTCATGGAAGTGTATTGCTGGTAGCCCGGACGCAGCTGACTGGAATCAAATCTTGAGACGATATCAGCAGATAGTGAATAACAATAACCACCGATATAAAATGAACGCTTTTCTTTTCAGCACCATCGGAGACATAACGAAGAAACCGAATTCGATGATAGACCAATTCAAAAATGGGATCAGGACGCTTAACACCAGTGAATACGAACATTATATCCTAAATAGTATTCTAATCCTAAAAGAGGAGGTAAACAAAGTTGTTCGAGTGCGCCAATTAGCGAAAAACATCCTCGTCAACACGATCGGTCGGTGGCTCTATTGGTAGAGCAGTAATGCTAGTGAACTGACAATCCCGTGTTCGACTCCCGAGGAAAGAAACATTTTTTTTAGGCGACTGGGACGTCAGGCCACCATACAAGTGACGGTAGCATCCGCGTGGGTAGCAATTTTAACTTCGAAATTCCCTTTTCGTAAAAAAAAACAACTTAGTTTTTTCTCTTGGACAACTTCGTCCGCACTTTATTAAGTCTAAAACAGAACTTAGCTCCAGAAGATATTCATTTAAAAATGTAAATGTTAATTTGCTATCTTTGCACAAGTGATCGATGGTTCCACGAATTGCATTTTCGCGTTTCGCAATTAGTGCGGATGTGCCGCAGACGATTGGCTTGCAATTCGTGGGGTCATTCGATCCCTTGTGCATTACACGTTTATTATATTATATTAATTTTGGGAACCTTCGCTGCGATCGGTGTTTTGATGTTTGTTGCGGTGGGAACCGTAACTCCTCCCCCGCTAGATTAAGGCTCCGACGAAATCAATATTTTATTTTCATTATCCCCTTTTTCCTTAAGAATATAAAATAAAAATACAATGAAAAGAGCATTAAGACTTAATAACAAAATGTTTAATGTATGACTTTTTGCAGTTTTAATTGCTCTCTATTATTAATGTCTTCTAAATATAACTCTTCTAATTTAATACTAGGGATTACATTTGTCTCATTTATTTTCGTAATGAAATTTGGTATTATAATATTTTCATACACTTTGTTTTCGAAATGTTCATATGTTGTATTATTGACAATAATTTTGCAATCTTTAAATTTAATAACATAGTTTCCTTTTACCTTTATGGTGCTTTTATCGCAGTTTTGTTTAATTATAGTTTCTTCGACATTCTTAAGTATAACAATACCTTTTACAATTTCTTTTATTTCTTTAACACAACTTACAGTTTTTATAAAAAATGCTTCTTTAAAGGTCATAATATTTCTAAAACAGTTATCTTTGACTATAATGAGATTGCGTTTAATGTTACCTTTTACAGGAAATTCGTTAATATTGTTATCCTGATCGGTTAAAATTTCTTTATTTTCGATAGAAAGTGATCTATTATTTTTATCAGGTAGGGGTTCTATTAAGGTTTTAGTATATGTTTGATCAGAGAAATATGGTATAAAGAGAATTATGATAATTTGGTCTTTATAAATAGTGACTGAGATTTTGATCTCGCTTAGATTACTTAAATCATCAATCATAGTTAACTCTTGCTTACCTAAAATGTTTCTAGTTAAAACGCCAAGTTTGCTCGAGAAAAGTATCTGTTCTATATCATCTATGTGATTTCTAAGCGATATTATGTCTTGGTTTATTTGGTACATATATTGCATAGTTTTAACTTCTTCTTCCAAAGTCTGTATTCTTCCTGCCAAGTTTTGACTGTTTAAGTACTTTTCTATAACATGTTGTTTTCTAATGTGGGATGTAATGTTTTCAATTTGTTCTAATATTTTTCCGTTGATTATTACCTGTTCGTTACTTTATTTTGTTAATTTGTTTTCTTGGTCAAAAAGCTGATCTAACTTTTTTGTTGTTGCGATTTCATCTTCGCGATCCATTGTGCCTGCGATGAGTTTCATTCCTGTCCCTAATATATTCATTAGTGCTCGTTTGGTCTTTGAATGTGGTTTGAGGTTCGTTAACTTGGCTTCTAATAGTATTAAATTTTGATTAACTGTGTGATACATTGGTTCTATTAGTTTTGATTTATTTTCAAATGCAAAAATATTATCTCTTATTTGATTTTTAGTTGTTTCTAGTGCAGTTACGTTGATAATATGTAAAAACTTTGTATAACTCTTTATTATTTTAACTCTATCTAATTTAAGTGTTACAAATCCGTTATTGTTGTTAAAGTCACTCAAATGTATTTCCTGCGTTGTTGCAAATGATGATTTCATCACTACTATTATTACTGCAATAGCATGTAGATTAATCATAATTGTAGTTTCTGAAAAGAGAATTTATTCATTTAATCGTTTTTTCTTTTTCTTTCTCGGGCTTTAATTTTTGATTTTATTGTAGGATTCTCAATGTCTTGAAATTTCTTAATTTCTTTTACATGAGTTTTGTAGTATTTGTTTCCATTTCTCACATCTATTAAGTGATCTTCGTCCTTTTTCTGCATTTCAAGTTTTCTATACTTGGAGTGATTCTTTCCTCCTCTGATTTCTTTAATGAAATTCTGTCCTTCTGATAGCGTATAATCCTTACGGTTTTTATTTAACTTTTCGATTGTTTTCTGTTTCTTTTCTAAGATACGTTCACGGATTTCCTGGTATTCGCGTTCGTAAATTTTTCCTGTTACGAAGTCAAAAGGTTTTCTGTTGGTAGTTGAAGGTATTGTGTTGTTGTAAAATGTTACTATTCTTGAAAGTTTATCCTCTACAGTCCCATCGTTGTTTACATTGTCATGTTTTAATAATCGTATGTGTTCATTTAAAGTGTTATGCAATCTCTCAACGTCGGCGTTGGAGGTGTGATTGCTGTTTGAAGTTTAATGAATCTCCACATTAAGTTCTGATAGGAATTGTGTTAAGGGTAGGGCTTTAAAGCCTAGTTCATTATCAACTATGATTTTTTGTACTGTTCCAAATTGGCTAAAATAAAACGAAATGGCTCGTTTGAACTCGATCCATGTTCTACTGGTGATTTTGATTGCACAAGCATGTTTGGAAAATTTATCTATGATAGTTAAAAAGAGTGTATTTTGTAAGGTATAAAAAACATCAACATGAACAATTTCGAGAGGCTTCGATGGCGTTTCTATTATCTTGAATAATGGTTTACGTGGATTCCGCACATATTTTTCCGTATTGCAAACATCGCAATTATTGATAAACTAAAAGAAAAGGGTTAATTCTTGAAAGACTTCTGATATACCCCTATGATTATTTTTTAAGTGTTCCTTCTTTATAATATCCACCAATCTTGCTTCATCCGGGTTACATACCCTAAACATTCCTTATCGCGTCAATCTATCTTTTCCACATAATGCACGGGTGCAATCACCTGCATTATGTTCGCATTCTGTTTATTCTAATTTTCATTTCATTTTCCGGCGCAGTGCATCTCAAGCTACACGCGCACATGAAAAAGCTGACTAACCAGTTCCCGCGGTCCCACAGTGACCCGGTACGCTGAAACTGCAGAATAGCCAATAGATGTAAGGGAGTGGATGAATCCCACTGAGTTGTTTTTGAGTGATTAAGTGTCATCGTCATCGTCATTTGACACCCCACGAAGCGAAGAGATAACATCCCAACATACTTGAGGACGAACACCGGCATCGGGACACCACGATGCATGTGGGAACAACAGAATACCCTAATTCCCAGAATAGGACCAACGCACAGTTGTCCTGCACACAGATGGACAACTACGCGTAGCAGGTGTATTTTTAGATATAGTAGAATAAGATAGGAATACGTACATAAGTTAGTCTTAAGATAGAACTCAACGGTGAAGGACATTTAACTCCTCTCCGAAAATAAAGAAGATTAACAAGAAAAGATTCTCGCGTCTTTATTTAATAAAAACTAAAATTGGCGCAGTCGGTAGGATACCCGGATGTATCCAAACTTTAATACATTGTTTTTTTTTAAAAACTTTACCGGGTACCATACAATTAAAGCAGGACGCAGAAGTCCCAAAAAATAAGAAAGTAATTTTAAAACAAACAAAAAAAAAATAAAAGTTGTGAAAAGAAAAAAATATAACACAAATTAGTGCAAGTGTACTTAAATATATAGATATGCTCTTGTGTTAAACAATACCGGTGTCCTATTTATCAAAGCTAAAATAAATTGGAAAATTGAATTGCTGAGTGAACAAAGTGAACATTAAACGATTTAATTAATAAAAACCAAAAAGAAAAAACATTTTGTTAATAAACAAGGAAGCAGTGGACAACAGCCGAAGACCAGTAAAGCATCACCAGAAGCAGGGGCGCTAAAGCAGATAAAATAAGTACGTTTTCTTATCTTAGTAATAGTTATTAAATTGTGTCCAGGTTTATTTTTAAGAAAGTAATTTAGTTGTAAATTAAGTTGTAGTTTTGTATACGGTTTTATGAGTGCACTTGAAGAACAACTTCAATTAGCTCACGAGAAATCGCGTCATCTTTCGAACATTATTTGCAATTTCTTTTCAAGCGAACAGTGTGAGGAACGGCAAAAGATGCTTTCCCTCGAAATTGATCCGCTCAAATACATTTCCAAGCTCCCAGAATTCGCAGGAGACTATAGGGACCTCCAGAATTTTATCGATCACATCGATAAAATTCACCCAATCTTATTAAAATACGACCCATTTAGCCAAAGCATATTTTCTGATGCTATAAAGGCAAAACTAAAGGGTAAGGCTAGGGAAGCCATCGAAATAAATTCCCATGTAACAACATGGAAGGACATAAAGGATATTCTTATAAATAATTTTGGTGATAGGCTTAGCTTAGAAGAGTTATTCGATGAACTTAGAGCGGCTAAATTCAAGACAAATAGTGTAGATTACTACAATGACATTAAAATCATTTTAAGAAGACTCAATGTCAAAACAAAGTTGTCAGGAGAGTCAGAAATCCTTATTTCCAATAACATAGGAAATAATAAAAAATCGGCGTTAACAATTTTTAAAAATAAATTGCCCGAACCAATGCGTTCGCTCATATATTGCAGGAATCCAAATACTCTTGAAGATGCTATGAACATACTTCATGAGAGTGGATATGCATTTTTTAACCCTGCAAATAAAAGCATAAATGCACGGGGAAATCCACAACGGAATATGAGCAATAGAGCACCCCCAAACGGTTACAACAGCCAATTTATGCCAACATATACGCAGGCATCACAAAATAACCAATTGCAGACTTTCAATAACCAGCCTGCAATATCATACTATCCTGCCCAACCTACCCCAGAACCTATGGAGATCGGCATGTTTCAAAGACGTGAAGAGCAAAGAAACTTTATCTCCCCTTCATCTTCCCACTCAAATAGAGATCGCACTCGGAACGTTTCCTTTGGATCTAATCGCGGGCCCCAATCATCCAGCAATTTACCAACAAGAAACTTCAATTCACAGGATCGGAGGAAACAAAATTTCAATGCTTATGCAGAAGAAAATTTTCTCTTAGATGCCTCACAGCTCGACTTCCATTTATAACAGTCGAAGGTAAAATAAGACCCCTCAAATTTATTATTGATACGGGGGCAACCCACTCAATTTTAAACGCTGGATTATGTTCTCCCGACAAAATACAACCTCTGAACAATCCAATAAGCGTAAAAACTTTAAGAGGTAATGTTGAAATAACGCAAAAAGCCGTCATACCACTCTTCAAAGAACTGGGCGACCCAAAAAACAAAATAGATCTGTACATTTTTCCCTTTCACGACCACTTCGATGGGCTACTAGGAAATAATGTACTTATACCCCTTAAATCAAAAATAGATTTGGGAGAAAATACGTTATCGACAGGTGATAAAACGGTAAACATATATTTCAAAGGAAAGAAAACAGAAATTCCTCAGACAAGGAAAGTCAACGAAATAAAAGTACCGGTATCACAATCCAACGGATTAGTATATTTGCCAAAACAAACATCTACAGATGGAACTGCAACCATTGTAGAAGGGATATACGAAGCCGAAAATAGTGAAACTTTGGTTCAAATAGAAACAAATAGCCAACACATGGGAGAAGAAAGACCAATATTTCATCCCATTACTAGCGAACTAGTAAATGAGCAAAATTTTAACATTATAGAGAGTCGCGACAAAAAACCATTATCGGACCAACTTAGACTTGGCCACTTCAACGGCGAAGAAAAGTTCGAATTAAATAAGGTAATTAACCAATACAAAGATGTATTTTACCAAGAAAATTCGAATCTTTCGTTTACTAACGCCATTAAGCATAGGATTCGAACAACCAACGATATTCCTATACAGAGCAAGAGCTATAGGTATCCCTATGTTCACAAGGCGGAAGTCGAGAAACAAATTCGTGAGATGCTTGGGGATGGAATAATCAGACCAAGCAACTCACCATATTCGGCCCCAATATGGATCGTACCAAAGAAGGTCGATGCTAGCGGGAAAACTAAATGGAGACTTGTTGTCGACTACCGTAAATTAAACGAAGTCACTATCGATGACAAATATCCCATCCCATGTATCGATGAAATTCTCGACAAATTAGGAAGATGTCAATATTTCACAACTCTGGATCTAGCCAAGGGATTTCACCAGATTGAAATTCATCCAGATGACATTCATAAGACAGCATTCAGTATTGAAAGTGGACACTTTGAGTTTCTTCGCATGCCATTCGGTCTGAAGACAGCACCGGCAACTTTCCAACGTCTTATGAATGAAGTTCTCAGAGAGTTTATTAATGTCTATTGTCTAGTGTATATGGACGACATTATCGTATTTTCCACTTCCCTACAGGAGCATTTGATGGCATTGGCAAAAATTTTCAAAAGATTGAGAGAAGTCAATTTGAAAGTACAATTGGACAAATCAGAATTTCTTAAGAAAGAAACTTAATTCCTTGGCCACATTGTCACTCCAAATGGTATAAAGCCAAATCCAAAGAAAATTGAATGCGTCATGAAATACAAGATACCCCAGACAAACAAACAAATAAAGCAATTCTTAGGTCTCACAGGATACTATAGAAAGTTTATCAAAGATTACTCAAAAATCGCGAAACCTATGACACAGTTTCTTAAGAAAGATACGAAAATTAACGTTTCCGATCACGAGTACGTTAAAGCATTTAACATGCTCAAAACTCTTTTCATAAATGAACCAATATTAGCCTATCCTGACTTCAGCAAAACATTTGTATTGACTACCGATGCAAGTAAATATGCTTTAGGAGCAATTCTATCCCAAAACGACCATCCTCTTTGTTACGCTCGCCGTACACTGAATACACACGAGATAAACTATAGCACCATAGAAAAAGAACTTCTAGCTATTGTATGGTCTACGTCTTATTTCCGTCCTTATCTTTTCGGACGAAAGTTTGTGATAGAAACTGATCACAAACCTCTCACGTGGCTCTTCAATGTAAAAGAACCAAATTCGAAACTTGTGAGATGGCGACTCAAATTGTCTGAGTATGATTATGAGATAAAGTACAAAAAAGGCACAAAAAATATGAACGCAGATACTTTATCACGAATCGAGGCAGCCGAAGCCAATATGCTTGAAAACGAAGGAAATATTCCTTCTAGCAAATCGTGCATAAATATTTTCAAATCACAATTCATCATAAAAAAATCTCAATCGGGATCAATGAGAATTAAGAAGCTCACACGTTTCGGCAAACAGCGTGTATACATATATTCTAAAACACTAGATGAATCTACTGCTACCACTTTGTTGAGAACACATTTTAATCTGAACGCTTTAAATGCATTGTTAGTGGAAGATGAAGAGTTCTTCCGTACAATACAAACAGTCTTCGAAAACCAGTTCCAGCATAATACAAAGTTCAAGATAATCCGATGCTTTAAATTAGTAGAGGACATTCTCGACGAAGAAGATCTACGTAAAATAATAGAAACCGAACATTTACGAAATAACCACCGCGGAATCAACGAAGTGTTCAGCGAACTAATTGCAAACTACTACAATCAAAAGTTGAAAGAACGTATTTCTCATTTCATCAATAATTGTGAAGTATGCAATACAGAAATATATGTTCAAAATCCTCCAAAACCACTGTATAAGTTAACCGAAACCCCTTCAAAACCACGCGAAATAATTCATGCAGACGTATTTTATAGTCTGAATAAATCTTTGTTCCTTACGATCATTGATAAATTTTCGAAACACGCGTTCGCTATACAAATAAATGGAAGGAATTGGATAGAGTTTAAAAGAGCTCTTTCACACTACTTTAGTCAATTTGGAGTAGTGAACAAAATTATAGTGGACAACGAATTAGGATTTAATATAATAGCCAACAATAATGGCTTCATAACATTAAAACTCGGAAATATACCAATATTCAGCGGCTACTATAAAGTACTCCACGTAATCAACATCTCTGATTACGAAGACGCTAGGGACCACATCCAATATAGCATAGAAATATTAGAAAAAAAGGCCTCTTTAATAAAACCAATGCTCGAAATTTGTAAACACAATTTACAAAGCTTGGACCTATAAATAAGGTTACTCAAACCACAAGATAGGACAAAAAGAGGATTGTTTAATATAGTAGGAAAAGGGTTAAAATTTCTAGCGGCAACTTTAGATGAGGACGATGCTGTAGAAATTCAGACTAGGCTAGAGTTTTTACAGAAGAATAACCATAATCTCATAGCTTCGAGCAACGAACAGATAAACATTAATACCAAATTCTCCAAACAAATAAAGGACGTAGTTAGTCACCTCACTAAACAAGAAATGCTTATAGAAACGCACATAAACAATATAACGAACGTAATGTACAAACAACTTAATAATCTTGACAAGGAAATTATATCTTTACAATATGTTCACACCATTAACTACATCATAAACATTTTGAAAAACCAGATAGACAATATAGAAAAAATCATTATAACAAGTAGATCAGGAGTCCTGTCGAAAAACATACTAACACTAGACGAGATCAATCACGTTCGCGATATCGAAGTATTGCAGCAAATAAGAACAGCTGTTTCATTTCATAATAAACAAATAGTTATAATAATTCTTATCTCGCAAAAATCAAATATAATGTACTCAAGGATACTCATAGAACCATTACCAAATCATAGCCAAAAAGCAATTGTTTTAAAAGAAAACGAGGTCTTAATTGACCAGTTCAATAATGTTTTCAGTTCAATTGTGCTAAATTGTTTAAATAAAAACTTAGTTATTTAGGATGATTGTATTAAAAATATTTTAACAATGAAAGAAGCCACTCGTAAAATGGAACACTATGAAAAAACTGGTATAGTAGAAATTAAAGACGGCCTAATTATTACCAAAAATATAAAAAATTTTAGTATTAGCCAGAATTGTAGTTCCCTGAACATAAGCATTCTAGGAACTAAACTTATAAAATTTCACGACTGTTGTATTAAGTTAAATTACACCTCCTATTCAAACGTAGATAATAAATTCATTCAACACGTTACTTTGCCACATTTTTTTACAAATATTGTTGAGAAAAAGACCCTTCTTCTTCTTCTTCTTGTGGCGCTACAGTCCGGGGTGGACCTGGGCCTCAACCAACATACCTCTCCAGCCAGCACGATCTTTCGCCAGCTGTCTCCAGTTGCGCACTCCAAGTTGGTTGAGGTCCTTCTCCACTTGTGTGCGCCACTTCAGTCTAGGTCGTCCTCTGTTGCGTTGTCCCAATGGCTCGGATTTAAAGACTTTTCGGGCCGGAGCAGTGGTGTCCATACGCTCTACATGGCCTAGCCATCTTAAGCGTTGTATCCGTAGACGCTTAACCAGGCGCATGTCGCTGTACAGCCCATAGAGTTCGTCATTAAATCTTCTCCTCCAGATGCCATCAACGCAAACAGGACCAAAAATCGCACGCAAAACTTTTCTCTCGAAAAGACTAAGGGCTTCCTCATCCGCCTTTGCTAACGTCCAAGATTCTGCGCCATATAGTAGGACGGGGATGATCAAGCTGTTATATAAAGCTAGTTTAGTCCTTCTAGAGAGGGCTTTATTACTCAATTGCCTCTTGAGCCCAAAGAAACAGCGGTTGGCAAGAGTGATTCTGCGTTTGATTTCGGTACTGATGTTGTTGTCCCTATTTACCGCGAAGCCGAGGTAGACGAAGTCCTTAACTACCTCGAAGTTTCTGCTGCCTAGTGTGACGCTCCGTCCGAGACGTCGATGTTGTGTGTCCTTCCTTGATGACAGCATGTACTTCGTTTTGCCCTCATTTACCGCAAGACCCATTTTAGCCGCTTCCGCTTCAATGCCAACAAACGCCTCATTGACGGCTCGCTGTGTTCGTCCAATCACGTCAATGTCATCAGCGTAAGCTAACAGTTGAACTGACTTCTGGAAGATCGTGCCTCTGGTGTTGACTTGTGAATTACGCACGATCTTCTCGAGGATGATGTTAAAGAAATCACATGACAGTGCGTCGCCTTGTCTAAAACCTTTTTTGACATTGAAGGTCTCGGTGAGTTCGGTACCGACCTTGACGGAGCAGCGAGAATTTCCATCGTCATCCTACACAATCTGACGAGTTTGGTAGGAATGCCAAAACTAGACATGGCACTGTATAGCTCGTCTCTATGCACACTGTCATATGCAGCCTTGAAATCGACGAATAGGTGGTGAGTGTCAATTTGCATTTCTTGCGCCTTTTCCAGGATCTGCCGTAATGTGAAGATCTGGTCTATTGTGGACTTCCCTGGTCTGAAACCACACTGATAGGGACCTATCAGGTCATGGACAGATGGTTTCAGACGCTCACACAATACGGCAGAGAGGATCTTGTATGCGATGTTCAGGAGACTAACCCCTCGGTAGTTGGCGCAGTCAAAGGGGTCTCCTTTCTTGTGGACCGGGCAAACGACGCTGAGATTCCACTCATCGGGCATGCTTTCCTCCGACCATATCTTACAGATGAGCTGGTGCATGCGCCCAGCCAGGTCATCTCCAGCTGCTTTAAATAGTTCTGCGGACAGTCCGTCCGCTCCAGCAGCTTTGTTCGACTTTAGCTTGGATATTGCTATCCTCACCTCGTCTAAGTCGGGGGGACGGAATGCTTGTCTATCATCGTCCAAATTGAGTGGAACATTATGCCTAATAGCGGGATTTGGGTCGTCATCGCCGTTTAGGAGTCTGCAGAAATGATCCTTCCAGATTCTCAGCACAGACTGCGACTCTACTACTAGTTGTCCATTTTGGTCCCGGCAGGCCTTGGTCCGAACCTTGTATCCTCCGGATAGCTGTTTTACCTTTCGGTAAAACTTTCGGACTTCATTCCTACCAAAGCACCTTTCCATTTCCTCGACCGCGCGCTTCTCATGTTCCTTCTTCTTCCTTCTGAGAAGCCGGTGCTCTTCCCTTCTTCTCTGTTCGTAGAGTTCACGAACAGCTCGCGTTGTTCGATGCAGCGTCGCTTTATAGGCGTCTTGTTTAGCTGCGTGCGCTTGCCTGCACTCGTCGTCAAACCATGGGTTCCTTCTGGGTGGTGACGTGAAACCCAGCACATCAGTGGCAGCATCTTTGAAGCAGAAAGACCGGAGCTTTGGCAGGCTATTTACAACACCAAAATAACAGGGCCAGCAAAGGAACTATTACTACACAATCGACAAGCAACGTGGGACCAAGCCAAGGACCTCCTGAAGCAGCACTTTCGGCCTCCAATAAATTACAAAGAGATCTCAAGAAGAATAACGTATCTAAGAGTAAGTTCAATAGCAGATCTTAACCTAAAAGTAGAAGAATTAATTCAGAATGTAAATTTATTTGCAACATATGAATGTCAAATAGAAGCCAAAAACACATTTTATGTACTAATAGTAAATAGAATTAAGCAATTAGCTATAGGGAACCTATCCAGGGACATAAAAAATATTTACGATATCCATAGAATTAAAGAAGCTCTATATAGTTACATAGGATATGATTAAGGAAACATAGAAAGGGAGTTCAAAAGAAAACAATACAATGGCTCAAATACTTTTCGACATAAAAACTCTAACCCCAGACAGCAAAACCAACTAAATAGCTCAGGTTCAGCTCACATAGGCAGACAATATAATTCTAGGACGGAACAATCAGGGCAACACAGACAAGGCAACAATGACAATAGAAATAATCAAAATACAAGATACCAGACGTTTAACCCTTCAGGGCAAATTAGAAATGCAGTTCAATATCCAACGGCAATGTCTATCGGGCAAATTTCGAATGAGACGGTTAATCAGACTAATCAGGAGGAAGTTCATAACATCGAACCTGAATTTTTTTATCAATTAGGCCTCGGAGACAAAATATTTACAGATTTAACGATTAACGAAACCAAACTAAACACTAGTAGACACGGGTTCTACAATGAGCATAATTAATTCCAATACGGTAGACTGCAGTAAATATAGATTATTTGATAGAATAAAAATGCAGTTACAAACGATAAATAATGTAACTACAGAAATGGTAGACAGAATTGTTACAAGCATACCTAAAGAATTCAACTTTAATCCCAAGGGTGCTATAAAATGGTACAAGAGATATTTAAGAGACAAACCCTATGATGTCCTCATTGGTATGGACATACTGAATAAAATAGTCAAAACCCTGGATTTTGAAAACAAGTGTCTCATACTAAATAATGGTGCCAAAATACCCCTTTATTCCGTCAATCCTATAAGAGAGTTCGATTGCATTAAACTAATCTCTGATAAGAAAGAAATAGACTTAAGTCACCTTAACGGAGAAGAAAAACAGGAAATTCAAGGATTGTTAGAACAATTTAAAACATTAATATATAGAGAAGGCGATCAACTAACAAATACAAATTCTATCACACACGAAATTAGAACAACGACAAGTCAACCAATCAATTCGAAACTATACAGACTGCCCCAAAGCACCAGGAAGAGGTACGGATGCAAGTAAAAGAGATGGAGAAGCAGGGAATCATAAGAAAATCGAACAGCAGATACGCTTCCCCCATCGTACTAGTAGCAAAGAAATCAGATGGCACGGGAAAACAAAAATTTCGCCTGTGCGTAGATTACAGAAAACTGAACGATATTACAGTAGACGATAAATATCCGCTACCGAATATCGATGCTATACTCGATAAACTGGGACGCGCCCAGTATTTTTCGTCGTTAGACCTCGCGAAAGGATATCACCAAATCAAAATGAATCCAAATGATATTCCCAAGACGGCATTCGTAACTCCTGACGGATTATTTGAATACGTAAGAATGCCATTTGGTCTTAAGAATGCGCCAGCAACCTTTCAAAGGTTGATGAATGACATTCTCAGGGACCAAATCAATAAAATATTCGTTGTCTACTTAGACGACATATTGGTTTTCTCAACCAGCCTCAAAGAACACATACAATCTTTAAAGATTGCGAAACTTGCAGAACATAACCTAAAAATTCAATTTAGCAAGTGCTCTTTCCTCATAATACTGAATAATACTGAATTTCTAAGGCATGTCTTAACAAGTGAAGGCATGAAACCCAACCCCAATAAAATCAAATGTATCCAAAATTTCCCACTACCAAAAACAGATAAGCAGTTGAAGGGCTTTCTAGGAGTAACAGGTTTTAACAGAAAATTCGTGAGGGACTACGCGAAGATTGCGAACCCTATGGTAAAATATTTGAAGAAAGGCAAAAAGATTAACATCAACGACCCAGAGCACATTGAAGCCTTCGAGACTTTTACTAAACATCCTATATTGAAATTTCCAGACTTTAGTAAACAATTCACAGTATTTACCGACGCCAGAAATTATGCGATAGGAGCCGTATTGACGCAAGGGGGTCAACCAGTATATTACGCGTCGAGATCTTTGAACGATCACGAGAAAAACTATGCGGTCACAGATAAAGAGTTCCTAGCGGTTGCTTGGGCGGTCACATACTTCAGACCATATTTGTGGGGAAAAAGGTTTAAAATAATTACAGACCATTTACCAATAAAGTACTTAAACAAGAGATACACAGGCATAGAATTTAGCCAAAGAAACCAAAGATGGTTACTTAAACTTCAGGAATTTCAGTTCGATATTGAGTACGTGAAAGGGAAGGAAAATAAGATAACAGACTTCCTTAGTAGGATAGCAGAAGAAATTGAAAGCGCTGAAAATCATACAATAAACAATCTATCCGATAACGCTACATTCCACTCACAAGAACAACAATTATTAGATCACATACCCATAAAGGAAACAGTAGTCAATAAATATAAAACCCAACAAATACTAGTTAACGATGCCGACAAGGAGATAGAAATTCTCCACAATAGAAGAATAATATTCGTCGATATGACTAAAAACGAAGAATATTGGACAGATTTGTTAAGAAGATTCATAAAACCAGGTCTGATTGGAATATACACTGAATTGTCTTATCACGAATTCAATAAAATTCAACGGCTGCTAATTGAATTGTTCTACCATGACAGTAAGATAAGACTTATAAAAGCTTCTCTTAGAGCCAGAGAAATCAGAACTCTAGAGGAAACCCAGAAACAAATCTCGTTATACCATACCAGGGAAATTATGCACAGTGGAATAATAGAAACATATCATAGCCTCAAGAATAGAATTTACTATCCAAAATTAATTAAAGAAATCACAAAAATTATTAACAATTGTAAATTATGCTTAGAAACAAAATATGAAAGGAATCCAATAAAGCCCAAATACGAAATAAGCGAGACACCGGGCAGACCTAATGAGATCCTTCATATGGACATCTATTACTTTATGAAACACCCGTTCCTTACTTTTATAGATAAACTCACTAAGAAAGCATACGCCTACCACCTACCAAACAAAAACTGGACAAAAAAAATAGAGGTACTAGAGGAATATGTCTCAAAGTTTGGCAAACCCACAAAAATAATAACCGACAACGAATTTAAAGCAGAAAATTTCAAGGCATTTCTAAATGAACACGGAATCAAACTACATTTTACCAAACCCAACACTCACACTGGCAACAGTAATATAGAAAGATTTCACTCCATATTGCAAGAAAAACTAGTTACCATGGGAAACCAAGATATATCCCTTGTTCAGAAAGTTCACAGGGCAGTTAATAATTACAATAATAGGTATCATTCAACTTTAAAAATGTCCCCGGAAGAAGCGATGTATGCAGACGTAGCTACTTTAGTAAGGCAGATACGGCTAGAAAAAGGGAAAAGAACCCAGAAGCTAAATCAATGTAGGGAAGAATATAAAGAAATAAGAGAGGTCATACCAGTCAAGAACTACAAAAGAAACTATTATAAGAATGAACCTAGATATAGAATTAAGAAAAGGGAGAAAGAACATCCGATAAATATTAAAAGACCACGTTTATTTGCAGATGACGATATCAACGTACTTGATACTCGCGACAATGACGGCACAGACCACAGCGACATTGACAATTGACCAATTGACAACAAATAATGGATATGCCATAATTAACATGGGACAGACTGAAATAATTCAAACTACTAAAACTATATTACATATTATTAACACTTCGTAGAAAATACTAGAAAACTTAAAGTAGACGATGATCCAATTATAAAACGCCAAATAGGATCACTGTACGCTAAAGTAACCGCCATAGAACCAAGAAAAAGACAAAAAAGAGGGCTAGTCAATATTATAGGAACAGGATAAAAATGGTTATTCGGGACGATGGATGATAGCGACAGGCAAGAGATTGCAGATCACCTCAACACTCTAGGGAAAAATCAAGAGAATATAGCAAGTCACCTTAATCAACAGATAGAAATCAATGGACATCTGAGTGAAAGCATATCCTATCTTAAATCGACAATAGAATCAGACAGAAAAGAATTAAGCAAATCATATGTAGAACTAATAGAGAACGAAAGAAGGTTTATCCTACAACAGCTAAAATTAGATCAACTAGTAAGATTGAGAAAGTTAGAAGAACTAAAAAACGCAAAAGCAGATATTCTCAAATACAGTATAGATACTTTAGTATTAGCTATAAAAATTCCAGATAAATACCAGATCGTGAACCTTAAATTAATAACAGCAATTCCTACAGGCAATAAAACAGAAATAGAAGAAGATGATCATTATTTTTTAGAAGCAAATAAGACAAAGTTTGAATTCCTAAATAATGTTCAATATGCAAAAGATCTTAAACCTCTTAGAAGCTGTATTGTAAGCAAAAATTGTAAAACAAAACAAAACGAACTAATGGAAATAAACGAAATTGATGATACCACTATTATTTGTAAGAATCTACGAGATCAAGAGATAATAAATAATTGTGAGGATAGGAAAATAAAATTAAGCGGAAACTATCTAATAGTTATTAATAATTGTTCTATCAAGATAATGAATAAAACATTTTCTAATTCCAATGTAAAATTTAAAGAAAGATTTTATTGCTATGATGAGATCAATTATAACTTATTATTATAAGAAATATCGAAAATCTGAAACAAATAAACTTACTTAAAATTCATAGAAATGTAAGCTACTCTGCAATCTCAGCCGTAACTTGTATCCTGATCATAATCATAATTTTCATTTTAAAATTAGTACGAAGAAATAAAAACTTAACGATATCAATTAAAACACTTCGCGAAAATAACCACCCCACTCATAAAACTCAGGAGAGTTTTGATCTAAAGAGATACCCTAAACATTCCTTATCGCGCCAATCTATCTTTTCCGCATAATGCACGGGTGCAATCACCTGCATTATGTTCGCATTCTGTTTATTCTAATTTTCATTTCATTTTCAGGCGCAGTGCATCTCAAGTTACAGCTACACGCGCACATGAAAATGCTGACTAAACAGTTCCCGCGGTCCCACAGTGACCCGGTACGCTGAAACTGCAGAATAGCCAATAGATATAAGGGAGTGGATGAATCCCACTGAGTTGTGTTTGAGTGATTAAGCTGGAGGGAACAGTTGTAAAGTTATTTCTTTTAATAAAATTGTTTTTTTTTAACAACGTGTCGGAACGTCTTTTGTAAGTTCCGTGACATCCTCTAATAGCTTAACACACCGGATTAATTTAAAGTTTTTACCATTTGCGAAGTATTTTATATATATGTTTTTTACCATGTTAAAGAAATCTTCATCTTCTATTAGGATAGCGTTTAAACCATTTGGGTTAAAATGATTTTTTAATAAAGTAATGGCAGTGTGTTCATCTATGTTCTTCGTATGTATTGTTGTTCGTAGTCGATCAAACACATTTAACTTTTTTTATTCTTACAGATCCTGAGTGAGTTTTTGCGATAATGATCTGATTCTTAAAAACATTTAAGCATGATTTGCTTGTTGGGATAATGTCCTCTTCCTGATTCAAGTTTACTTCCATATTTGGAATTCTAGAAAGTGCATCTGCATTGATATTTTTTGTACCTTTCTTATATTTAATTTGGTAGTCGAATTCAGACAACTTCAGTCTCCACCTGATTAAGTTAGAGTTTGGTTCTTTAATAGAAAATAACCATGTTAACGGTCTATGATCAGTTTCTATTAGGAATCTTCGACCAAATATATAGGGTCGGAATTATTTCGTTGTCCAGACGATCGCTAGCAACTCCTTTTCGATCGTACTGTAATTGATTTCGTGCTCATTTAGAGTACGACTTGCATAGCAGACTGGATGGTCTTCTTGCGAAAGCACAGCACCAATAGCATACTGGCTCGCATCTGTAGTTACGGTTTAAGTTTTCTTGAAGTCGGGGTAAATTAAGATAGGTTCGTTAATTAAAAGTGTTTTTAAAGTTTGGGAAGACTGGATGTATTCAGGATCGAAGATATTTATTTTGGTATCCTTTTTTAGGTATTTGGCCAGGGGCTTAGCAATCTTTGAATAATCCCTAATAAATTTCCTATAATATCCAGTCAAACCAAGGAATTGTTTTATTTGTTTTTGTGTTTTGGGGATTTTATAAGTTGTAAGCATTCTATCTTTTTTTGGGTTTGGTTTAATACCGTTTGGAGTTACAACATGCCCTAAAAATTCAGTTTCTTTCTTAAGAAATTCTGATTTGTCTAGCTGTACTTTTAAATTAACCTCTTCCAATCTTTTGAAGATTTTCTTAAGCGAATCTAAATGTTCCTGTAGCGAAGTGGAGAATATAATTATATCATCCATATAGACTAGACAGATGATATTAATGCATTCCTTTAATATATTGTTCATAAGGCGTTGGAACGTTGCCGGTGCTGTCTTCAGACCAAACGGCATACGAAGAAATTCGTAATGCCCATTCTCTACACTGAAAGCCGTCTTATGAATATCTTGGTCATGAATTTCAATTTGATGAAATCCTTTAGAGAGGTCTAGAGTGGTGAAATATTGGCACCTTCCCAGCTTGTCAAGGATTTCATCTATACACGGTATAGGATATTTATCGTCGATGGTTACCTCGTTTAATTTTCGGTAATCAACCACGAGTCTCCATTTGGTTTTGCCGCTAGCATCAGCTTTCTTCGGCACAATCCAAATTGGTGCCGAGTAGGGGGAATTACTGCTTCTAATTATTTTACTTTCCAACATTTGTTGTGTTTGCTCTTCGACTTCCTTTTTATGTATGTAAGGTAGCGATAGTTCTTTGACTGTATGGGAACGTCATTGATCGTTCTTATCTCATGTTTGATGGCATTTGTGAAACAAAGGTTATCGTCGTCCTTATGAAATACATCTTCGTATTTTTTTAGAACTTTCACCAGTTCGTTCCTTTCTTCCTTGTTTAAATGGTCCAATCTCAGTTGTTCTATAGGAGTCCGTGGGTTTGGGTGATCGATAATACAAAAGTGTTGGCTATCGTAGTCTGAAAAGTCTTGTGTGTTATAATCCTTAATGTTGTTGACTATGTCTTCAGTTAAAGTAGTTTCATCTGCTCGTATCGGTTTGTGTTCAAACGGGGCGTACAGTTTCTCGGGATTTTCTTCTGTTCGCGATGGCCTATTAGAGGGGTTTAACTTTTCAGGAGAGTGCTTATGGATAGCGGCTTTGTTGTGAAATTTTAGTTTTAGTTGATTGCCTGCCATTATAAGTATTTCATTTTCTAAATCTATTTTTTATTTTATTTTTATTTGGCATCATTTTAACAATTTCTATAGTTTACAAAATTTGTTTGGAGAGATATGGTTATTGTACCTTACTACTACAAAATTCATCAAATTGGTTACAATAATTTCACAGATCTTTTTATACATTTTGAAGGAAAAAGCCATTATAAAAAACCTTCATTAAAACATAATCAAGATATTTGTCCATTGTAGGGACAAGAGAAGTGGTGTTAGGACTATATAACAAAAGTATTGAAGTCGAACAAAAAAGTATATATGTATAATATGCGTAAAATTATAAAGGAAAGTAAGTACATTATTATATAATTATACTAATGACACAAATGAATTGTAAAGATATACATATAAAGGAAGAGTATGAAAATAAATATAATCATAAGAAAAATAAGTAATTGCACATATGAGTAAGAATAAATAAAATTTAAGGGAAATGATTCATTCTATTATTAAATAAATAAATACATAAGTAAATACATAAATAAATAAATAAATAAATAAATAAATAAATAAATAAATAAATAAATACATAAATAAATAAATAAATAAACAATAAGTAAATAAATATATAAATAAATTAATAACTTAATAAATAAATAAATAACTAAATAAATAAATATAAATATACATATAATAAACACAAAAATAAATAATAAAGAGTAAACAAATAAGAATAAATAGATGTAAGGGAAAAGAATAGAATACAATGTTTACTAGATTGCACAATAATTTAATGCGTCAAATTGGAAATATAGGGATTTTGTGAAGACAAACACGAGAAGTTATATTTACATCTTAAATTTTCAAGTCTTTCTGCTACCATATCAATGCCAGCCAGTTCATGTAAATATTTGGTAGGGAAGAACCATGGGAGGTTTAATATTAATTTAAGCAATTTGTTTTGTGCAGTCTGTAGCTTTCGCAAGTGACTTATCGCGCAATTACCCCAGACGGAAATTTGTTTGCATTGTTCAGTCTCGAATTTCTGCAAATAAAAGGATAAAGGATACGAATAGTTTTATTAATTTTTTTTATTATATATTGCACGTGAAAACAAAATGTAAGACGCTTGTCCAAGTAAATGCCAAGGTAATTTACGTTAGGTCTCCATTCCAACTGAACTCCATTGATAGTAGGTTTGTTGCTTGGTAGTAGACAAGCTTTTCTTTTACGAGTAAAAAAGATAGCTTGTGTCTTAGAAGCGTTAATTTTGATCCTCCAGTTGTTACAATATCCTTCAATTACATTTATGGCAGATTATAAGTTGGTTTCAATATTGAAAGCAAGTACATCTGATGAATAAATGCAAGTGTCATCGGCAAATAGAGCGATGCTACAGTTAGTCAAACTGGGAAAGTCAGAGGTGTACAGGTTGTATAAAATAGGACCAAGAACGGAACCTTGAGGGACTCCAGCGTTAACTAGTTTATTTTCAGAAGAGCACGCATTAATGGTAACTTTAAAACTTTGTTGAGATAGGAAAGACTGAATGACTTTTACAAGGTACATAGGGATGTTAACACTTACTAGTTTGTGAATCAAAGCGTCATGCCAAACGGTATCAAATGCTTTTTCCATATCAAGTAAAACCATGCCAGTACTTTTGCCACCCGACAAATTAATTTTTACATCTTGTGTAATACGATGCACTTGGTGGGTAGTGCTATGAAGAGCTCTAAAACCGAACTGCTCTGGAGGCAAGATAGAATTGGTCTCCACAAAGGAGATCAGTCTTTTCTTTATTAACTTTTCGAAGCATTTACTAAGAGAACTAAGTAAGCTAATTGGTCTGTAGCTTGAAGCTAGATTTGAGTCTTTATCGGGCTTTAGTATTGGGATTATTTTTGCAGATTTCCATTGATTTGGAAAATAACCAAACCTAAGGCACGAATTGAAAATATCCATTAGTTTTACAAGAGCATACTTTGGGAGATTTGTCAGACAAACATTTTTAATACCGTCAAAGCCAGGGAATTTCCTTAATTTTAAGTGTTTTACCTGAAGCTTAAGTTCTTTCAAGGAGATTGCATCGTAGTTTGATACGCATTGAGATTGGACGAAATTTATGGAATGCTCAACCGCAGATTTAATTTCTGAGGATGAATTCGCATTATAGGTTGTCGTGTGATTTAAAAAGCTATTGGCTAGTGCATTAGCTTTTCCTGAACAAGAAAGTATCACCGAATTATCTATTTTAAGTGGCGGAACATAAGTGCGATTCTTCTTAATCACCTTAACTATGTTCCAAAATGGTTTGCTTCCTTTATCTAAACCTTGAAGTTTTTCGTTCCACGATTCATTTCGAAAATGAGCAATGGCATATTTTACTATTGAGTTCATTTTTTTATACTCAATACAATAAAAATCATTTCTCGTTCGCCTCCATCTGTTTCTACATGTATTCTTGAGCTTAATGAATTGAACGATGAAGTGCGGTAGGACATTCGATGCCTGCCTTAGAGCCATTTTTTAGGGACTGACTGATCAAAGCTCTCTACAATGGCTATTGTAAAGTTCTTGACGTTGTGTTCTATATGACTTTGACTAGTATTTTGTGTCAATGTGTTTTCTAGCTTGGATCATATCAGGCTCTTAAACAGCACCCAATCGGCATTTTTAACATCAAATATATAGTTTGAACAAGGTAATGGGGAAACAATAGTACTACATTTAACAGGTAAGTGATCAGAACTGAGTTCATTGAGGGTAACGGGAGGCGTGACAAGGTCGGGCATGTTAGTTAGGAATAGATCTAATGTGGAAGGGTTCCGATTCATATGAGACGGAACATAGGATGGATCATTGGGATAAAGGATATCGAAGGGATGTCTTGAGTTTAAATCAGCAAGAATGTTGCCCCAAGCATTAGCTCTGAGGCAACCCCAACGTCTGTGCCTACAGTTCAAATCACCACCTATTAAGAACAGATCATTGGTGTTAATTAATCTCAAAAAATCCCTTCGGAGTTCAATGCGTTTTTGCGGTGAAGATGATCCGCCTGGAAAGTAACCGCTAAAAATTTTTAATGATAAGCCATTTGTAAAGGGAACTTCAATACCAATACTTTCAATAAGCTTAGTACATATAACAGGTATTACTTTGTGTTGTATAGAACGTTTTATAAATACAGCAACACCACCACCACTTCTCTCGTCCCGATCCAAACGATAGCATTTAAACATGGAGTTAGATAAACGATCAACCGAATTTAGCCAAGTTTCTGACACTAATGCTATATGAATATTATAAGAATTAAGAAAAGAAAAAAATTCGAACTGTTTTCCTCGAATGCTTCTAGCATTCCAACAAATGTAAATCTATTTTTGACTTGGAAGGGATAAGAATATTATTACCTATAAGACCGTCAAAACGATTACACGAAACGGTGACAGGGGTAAATATACATTTCGACTTTATCTTTGAAGATGTAGTTTCTCTCTGTCCATTATGAACTTGGTTCCTACGAGGTTGTTGGTAGTTACCGTTTTGTTTTCTATAGTAATTTTGCGGATGATTGGACTCTTCTCGTCGCCGTTGGTAGTGTTGGGTGCGTGATGGATGCTGCCCAAATTGATTACTATGTCGATTTCTGTTCCTTTCGGCTAATCCAATTTCCATGGGTTCTGGTGGTGGTTGATAAAAGGGGTTACTATTGAGGGGTTGATAATGCCACTGTTGTTCTGTATTATTGAATTTATTGGTCCTTGTTCTGGTATAGTTGAAAGGAGATCTAATATATGCACTACTTGGTTGCAGTGTAGTGGAGCTCTTTTCAGTATTATAGTAAGCATAGCCTGACTCGTGAAGAATGTTAATTTCTTCTTCAAGGTTTGGAGGATTTCTACAATGCAGAAGTGAGCGCATTGACTCTGGAATCTTATTCCTGAAAATTACTAGTGCTGAGTGTTTATTGTTCTCTTTGTTACTCGCTGCCAGTTGAGCGTTCTTTGCCAGTTGTCTAGTTTTTATATTGAGTCGACGTAAGACTGTCTTGATTTCATTATAAAATGCTACGCTATTTGTCTTGAAAGTTATAGACCTAAGTTTGTCAAACAGTTCAACTATACTTAACCTATCGCCAAAGTTACTGTAAAGAATTTGCTTCATTTGAATCCAATTGGTGACATGGTTATTAATTTCTATTATCTCTCGGGCCCTGCCCTTTAGTTTGGATTTTATAATATCCGAAAAAATGCTTTGTCCTAGCTCATCATACTTTGGCATAAGAGGGTGTATTTTGTCTATCAGGTCGACGAAGTTTTGAAGTTCTCTGAAATCCCCGTGGAAATCAGGTAACTTCGTAAGGTATTTTATAGGATCTATACTTAAACTAAGCATGGTAGGGGTTGGGACTGTTGTACTCGTGTTTTCAAAAAATTGCTCGCTATCTCTGAGATTCTGTTCGACTGTTCACGAACGTAATTAATTTGTTCTTCGAGAGACATAGAGGTTTGAACAATTGTTAAAACTTATAAACGTAAATAAGTATCTAAGCTTAGATCAAATTATTGTCTAAATGTAAAATATATTGATGTATTTCCGACCTTGCTGTTCCGCTTTCTACTCCGCTTGCTGTTCCGCTTGCTGTTTTGCTTGCTGTTGAACTCCCAAGTGTAAACGGGATTTTATTTTTGATTTTACTATTTTCAGTTTGTTCACTATCTGTTTCTGTCTATTTGTTCACTATTATTTTGTGCTTTTACTTTTTGAAAGGTTATTAGATTATCTTTTGTAAATCCAAACAGGGTTTCGAGCGCTTTGCACCTTTGCAATATAAAACTTCAACACTTTGCACTTTTCCTGAGTTGAAAAAAAACGCTTTGCACCTTTGCAAATTTTAGATTATTCTTTGTTAGTCCGAAATTTCGTAATTGCAATATAAAACTTCAACACTTTGCACTTTTCCTGAGTTGAAAAAAAACGCTTTGTACTTTTGCAAATTTTAGGTTATTCTTTGTTAGTCCAAAATTTCGTACGTTTTGCACCTTTGCAAAAAAAAGTAACGAATTTTAAACGATTTGCACCTTTGCAAGTCAAAGAGAAGAGGGAATTTTTTATTCCCGCCACGAAACGTTGATACGTAAACGGTTTTCGCTATTGATACCCGCTTGGCGATCCTACCGACTGCGCCAATTTTAACTTCGAAATTCCCTTTTCGTAAAAAAAACAACTTAGTTTTTTCTCTTGGACAACTTCGACAACTCCAAGAATTGCATTTTCACGTTTCGCAATTAGGGCGGATGTGCCGCAGACGATTGGCTTGCAATTCGTGGGGTCATTCGATCCCTTGTGCATTACACGTTTATTATATTATATTAATTTTGGGAACCTTCGCTGCGATCGGTGTTTTGATGTTTGTTGCGCTGTTAACCGTAACTGCTAGCCCCAAGAGCCGGAATACCGATACAAAAAACGGAGGAAGAGAACGTAGCCGCAGCCCAGTCTAACGAAGTGTCGTACAACTACATTGACATCAGACGAAGAAATGGTCGCATCGAACAAAGGCGTTTCGGTGTCGATCAAAAAAAGCAAAGCGATCAAAAACAAGAACAGTCTGCCACATGGAAGGTAGCCCAACAACAACTGTCGCAGCAACAACAAAAGAAGCAGCAGAATCACCAACAAAAATAACAACAGCCACAGCAGCAGAAGCCCAAGGAACGCTGCCCTCCAATTAACGTCTTGGGCATGGGGACCGAAGAACTGGAGACCTTATGTGAGATGGCCTTAGCAAATAAGACTTACTTCCTTGGCAAGCTGCTCCAAGTTGAGAGCGACAAGGTCCATTTCGTAGTGGTTAAGCCTTTCACCACTGTGGCAGCGAAAGCGAAGAAGAAGGCACTTCCCTTCTTCTAAGTTCAAGTATCCCACAGCACCAAAATTGACAGCTTATGAAAAATCCGTTTCGTAGGCGGTCTGTGTGTAAAGTGGGAAAAACTAAACAAGTCTGACCACGTAATTCAATATGCGAAGTGCAGACGGCTGGTGCACGTCGCGGGGAACTGCAATATGGAGTGCGCTCGTGCATATTCAGCCACAACAAAGGGGACTGTCCATTAGAGACGAAAAAAGTTGAAGATAAGACGCTCCTCAAATGCGTACTCTGTGGAGAAAATGGACAACCCGCAACCTATTTAGGGTGTCCACGAATTAAAGAACTCCGACAGAGAGTAAAAGAAGCAAGAAACGACAAAAAGGTAGAAGTCAGGCTAGCGGCCCGTGCAATGGTTACCACCGTTATGACTGGTGTCTCCTACGCCCAAATGGTGTTAGGCAGACAACCGGCACAACGGACAGTGCCGAAGGCTGCCCCGGCTCAACTGGCCAGGCAACCCGAGGTAAAACCCTCAATAAGGGATGTAATGTCGTCCATTCAGTCGATGCAAGCGCTACAGACCAGTTTCCTTACGCGGACAGCTAGAGTAGATTTCCTCTTCTCTCAGCTGCCTGCAAACAAGCGCGCTCAGATGTAATGGGCTCACGCGAGGTAAGAACCCTTATGAATGTAAATTATGTACTCCAACAGTTAATCAAACATAATTACAAGCTAGCTGTAAACTTGCATTGGGGCAATAAGATTCGGGCTGTAAGTTCCAACAACCCGAGCATGTTCCCGCAAGTAAATAAAATCTTTAGGATCAAAGACCATAACGACATTCAGAGCGTTCGACTTGACAGAACAACAGACAACGCGAACCTACTTACTTCAGTTGAAATGGATCCTGATAGAGCAGTGCTTGACAACGACTTTTTCATAGTTGAGGATCCCCAGAAGAATGTAAAAGCAATTGGTGCTGTTTTCCAAAGAGACTCGTAGTCTGGATCACGACCTGGAAAACAGAGCCTTGCTAAACCATGTCTATCTTCAGAACGAAATAAGGCAATGGCGATCCGAGAGTCCTGGTTCCATCAGTTCAGGCAAATAATGTCGTCGCCAATGATGGAGACAACTCCATCCTTATTTCTAAAGACGAACTCCAAGGTATCCTCAATTCACTGAAGAAGATGAAGTCAGTGGGAATAGATGGGATACCAAATATTGTTCTGCGCCATCTGCCCTCTGAGGCGGTGGATGTATACACAATAATTGTCATTCAAGATCTAAAAGAATTGGTTGAGGAAAAGTAAATAATGCCGTATAACCAATTTGGCTTCAAGGCGGGGCATGACACCATTCATGCCGCGTCAAAATTGGTTTCCGACATTCAGTGGAATAGGAACACAGCACAGGGTCCTGCTTAATTGACATGGAAAAGGCATTCGACACCGTATGGCTAAAAGGTCTCTTCCTATATGATTTATTACATGGTAACAGGTAGGAAATTCGTTGTAAAAAACGGTAACGAAATTTCGACAAATGTGTTTTCATATAAAAAACGGGAGGCAACAAGTGGCGGTGGGTTCACCGACTTTGTTCACTATATTCACTATCGATTTTTGTTTTTTCAGATTTTTTGGCATATTCTATTGAGTGTATAATGTAATATTATTTTAATTCTAGAAAAATACTTAAAACTAGCTTACATTTATCTTAACAATAGTTCTTTACTAAAACTTACTCACCATTAGGAAGTACTCTGAGCTATTCTTTATTAAATTTAAAAATTGCCTAATATAATTTGTTTCCAAGAAAAAGTAACAAAACTTGGATTCGTTGCTTTTTTCTAAGCCTAACCTATCATAAATTTAAACTAACGATCTTATAGGTTCTATGCCTAATATAATAGCATTGCCGATGATCTAATCGCGTACAGATCAGATCCGAAGGTAGAATAAATAAACGGTTTGTTGCAGAGTGACTTCTATCCGATTCAATGATTTTGCGACGAATGGAAGTTAAAAATCAACTAACAGAAGTGTGAAACTTTCCTATTCAGAACTCCGTTGTCCAGAGCCTCAAGGGACACGAAAATGAACTGGCGTAAGTTCGGCATAGTTGACTCACTGGGACGGCTATTGACCGCGAAAAGTGTAGTTAGATATCTAGGCATCTGGTTGGAACAGTTTCTATATGATGGCATCCATGTAGACACTCTCTGACCAGGGCTTGGAATGCTTTGGCAAGAGGACTGTTTTACAGCAGTCAACTTGACATGGCCCGACCAATCATGGTATATGGTTGTCCTGTGTGGTTTAATGTGAGTCCTTCCCAGATGGAAAAGATGAGGGTGTTCGAGAGGCGGTGCCTTCGGGCCTGTCTCCGTTTATATTGATCACCAGATTCCCAGTACAAAAAATTCCACCCAAACGAGGTCTTGTACAACGAGGCAAATCTTATAAGAATAGATAATTTTATTATTAAGTTGATACGGAGTCACATTGTTCGAGCAATGACTTCTACCAACAGTCTGATCTTTGGGGCTGATTAACGGGGTAGTTGAGTCTTAGGCCAACTCACATAAAAAAAAAACACAAAAAAAATCAAACAAATAAAAGAAATAAAGAAAAATAAAACAAAATAAAAAAAAACAAAAAAATTAAAAATTAAACAAAAGACTCACCACGGTGTATTATATATATGTGTTAAGCATATATATATTATATATATTATATATATATGTGTTAAGTAGATATAAGTTTAGTTGCTATAGAGTTAGGTTTAAGGTTTTTATTTTTAAAAGTTTGCTTTTAGTTAAAAGCTAGTATTAAGTATTAGCTAGGATAAGCTGAGAAATTGTTGTCCCAAGTTTTTCTTTTTTCTTTGGTAAATATTACACTCAACAGTGAATTAAAAAAAAACTGAACTTGTTAAGAGTCAGTAAGTTAGAATTAAGATCAGTAGATTAGATTAATAATAGTTTAAGTACTTTTGTATAGAATATAAGAAAAAGAAGGAAGAAAAGTGAATAAAAACTGCATTAAAAAAAAGGGATATAGAACGACTACGAGATCTTGCGCACAGAGCTATGGTATCCTTCCTAATAGATTGTTTAGTAATTATACTGTATAGTATATAGTATAATTATATTGTATTGTATATAGCCTTCGTTGGTCATTGATCCAGCCGTCAACACTGAGCAGACAACACAAGCGGAACGCCCCGGGTTCCATGTTGGCGCCCAACGTCTTCCATTTCTGACGTCACTAATAATCTACGGGACATAGATTTTTAAGGGGGGAGGAGTTAACACGACTAATCCCCTTAAGGGATTAATTAACTTAATAAAGGATGAAAAATGCATGAAATCTTTATTCGAATCGATTTGATAATTTAATGTTTGAAGACTATTTCATGCAAATGTTGACCTTGACTGCGCCTCAAATGGTCCATCCGCTTAGTCCAATTTTGGCATACTCTGTCCAGCTATTTCAATGCGTCAATTGAAGCGGGCTTGTCTGTATAGACATGAGCTTTAACATAGCCCTTTAACATGCGCGTGCTGTGTGGCATGTGGCACCGTCTTGTTCAAACCACATGTCATGCAAGTCAAGCTCTTGCGTTTTGGGCAAAAAAAAATTGGATATCATCTCACGGTAGCGCTCACCATTCACATTTACGTTACGATTCGCATCATCCTTGAAGAAGTATGGTCCAATGATGCCACCAGCCCATAAACTGCACCAAACTGTGACTTTTTCTGAATGCATTGGTAGCTCTTGCAATGCTTCTGGCTGATATTCACTCCAAAATCGACAATTCTGCTTATTTACGTACCCATTGAAACAAAAATGAGCTTCGTCCATTTTTGACCATAAAATAGAAAAAAACTTTCTTACCAGAGCACGCATTTTGCATTTGAGTTAAAGGATCAATTCTGTTCAAAACGGATAGTGATACAAAACTCTGGCTACTCGTGCCTCGACCCTGATAGATGCTTTTGATGTAATAATTTGGGAGATTCATACATCATTGTTTCATTATTTCTCAACTGTGAGTGTTTAAAGTTCCAAATAAGTTTCCTTCGCATTGTAAACATTAAACCCAACTCATTTTTTTAAATTAATCGTACCTATAATACGATTGAGAATACGATAGTCATAGAAAATATTGACATATAAAGACCACTCTTCGATATTCTCTTTAAATCTATTTGCAATATTAACTATTGTTGACTGACTGCGAGCTTTTTCAGGTTCACATGTCAGTCTTTTCTATGGCGGTGAGATGTATATGATTATTTCTGAGATGATCACAATACAAATGCCTTACTCCGAATTAAATATTGGTTCGGTAAAGAGGCGTTATCAGAATTTTGCCCTTAAAAAGAATTTCAATATAAAGTGAAACTCCCAAGCTAATGGAAATATAATCGGTCGACAAATTAACTTAAGCATCCTTAGAAAAATTTTTTTTGGCTTTTCTTCGACTTGAATCATGTATAAGACTTTAATTTTAAATTAAACAATATATTTCAATATTGAATTAGAAACATACATGTATGTTAGCTTACCACCAGAATAATAAATGCTTCCAAAACCTTTCCATTTTATCATTAAAGGAAGCAAACCGCTTTCAATTCATACATAATATATAAAATATATATGAATTTATGAATTGCTTCTGCATTTGCATCTGTAGACAAGTTCAAGTTCAGAACGGATGAGTTATATAATTCATTTTACTGTCGCTTTATATTATTTCTTGCAGTCCATTAAGTTAAATTTAAATTTGGGCATCTGGTAGGTCAAAGACTACTTTGCTGAAGCAATGTTTAAGGCTCAAAAATCTCCAAAACCGCAAAAGACTACAAAACAATTTTTTTTTTAAACTTGAATTTATTGTATTTTTTTAGTTACTTATTAATAAGTAATCGTTAACATATACATAAGTTGCAATTTATAATACATAATTCTGTTCCGGGCAATGAAAAGTTTTTCGAAAATTGCAGCAAAGTTTCTGCACTCGTTGACTTGTCATCAATTTGTTCTCCTAGCTGAAATTCGTACTGAAAATTTTTACTGAAAATGTACTGAAATCATTTTATTGCAAAGAAACCTACTTTAAAATAAAGACTAAGCAAAATTTCAGTGCGAAAGAACAGTATCTATCTTAGTTTTCTTCCAGCCGGTGGAAGGTTACGCAGAGTTAACAAGTTTTAAAAAATAATACGACATCTTCGACTTATTAAATAACAATAGAAAAACAATAGGATGTAACAAATTGTTCCGCCTAATTTTTATTGGAATTGGAATATTATATTCGTACGTAAGACATATGGTCGCCGAGGAGTAGTTGGTAGAGTGCGACACTCACACGCCGAAGGTCCAAGTTGGATTCCCGGCACCTCAAATTTTTCACGGCATCACCTTTTTCGAGCTGCTAACAACAGTCAAAGAGTAATAACTGTCTAAGTTTTTTTAGAGCTTCTCAAACCTCACCGTTTGGAGTCGGCAAAAAACCATAGGTCCATTCTACTCGTGAGAAAACGGTAGCGCGCACAACACGAGTATTCGTAGTTGATGGGCAGGCTAGGCCCTGGTCCCTCTGGTGACTTTTACGCCGTCCAATTGTTAATTATTATTATCATTGTTATTACATAAGACATACTATATTCATACATATACATACAAATTAAACGAAAATGGTATCGTGTGCATTTACATTTAAGCAAGACTGTTAAAATTGATATTCAAAATCATATACAAACGTATACAGGTAAAGTTGTATTCTTTCTGTACAGAACCAGACGCTTGATGTAGCAGTACACCATTAAAAGAATAATTAAAAAAATGTACATATGTTGCAACTCCACTGAACTCTTACATTTGAAGTGAAAAAATGACTGCAGTCGTTCATCTAAATTTCAGAACTCTTGTATATTTTAAGGGACAGTAGGCGGCATATTCGTTACTATTTATTATTGCTCTTGTTTTCGAATATCTCTTCATTAAGTGGGGGCTACATATGAGAGATACAAGTAACAGTGTAGCGATCAATTAGATTAGTGTCTATATAGTAGATATGTGTTATGTGAATGGCTCAGTTTCAATTTAGTCTTCACAGTAGCCGGTATGGCGAACGCGCGGACGATCGTTCTATCAGTTTTGTTTATATGTTCACCCCACGCCATTCTGTTGTATAATTTCGATTGCGGTGATGGAGAGTGTGATAATAGAATTAGACAAAAATATGAACCGACTTGGGATAGTTTAGACAAACGTCCTCTTCCAGACTGGTATGATGAGGCAAAAGTGGGCATTTTTATTCATTGGGGCGTCTATTCTGTTCCTAGCTACGGCTCGGAATGGTTTTGGACAAATTGGCAAGGTAATACTAGTTGAACGACAAGAGAATAAAGTCAAATAAATATTTATTAAGGTACCAAGGAGCCATCTTACGTGGATTTTATGAGCAAGAATTATAAACCAGGATTCACATACCAAGAGTTTGCTAAGGACTTTACTGCGGAGCTTTTTAACGCTACTCAGTGGGCACTTTTGTTCCAAGATAGCGGCGCAAAGTAAGCCTACATTAAAATGAAGAGAAAATTCAAAGAATACAGTTAATTTGTTTAGATATGTTGTATTGACGAGCAAGCATCACGATGGTTTTGCGTTGTGGCCGTCGAGTCGTTCATTCAGCTGGAATTCCAAAGATGTTGGGCCTCGTAAGGATATAATAGGTAAGTATAAAATTTCTTAAGATGAAAATTTTTAAAATTTTTATTTTAATTAAGGGGAACTTTCATCAGCTATCCGTCAGAAGACATCCCTTAGATTTGGGCTGTATTATTCCTTATTTGAGTGGTTTAATCGGCTTTACATTGCTGATAAACTGCATATTTTCCTCGAAAATGAATACGTTAAATATAAGTCGTTACCAGAATTGCATGAGTTAGTTACCCAATATGAACCCGAAATTATTTGGTCGGACGGGGATTGGGACGCACCGCCTCCATATTGGAATTCCACAAATTTTATTGCTTGGTATAGATATTTGTGTCCCTTATTAATTATATTGAAACATTTTTCTGTTTTGATGTAGGTTATACAATGAAAGTCCTGTTCGTGACACCGTTGTTACAAATGATAGATGGGGATTTGCAACGCACTGCCTCCATGGTGATTTTTGGACATGTGAAGATCGTTACAATCCAGGTGAATAAAGTTATCTTATCCGTAATATTCTAAAATAAAACAATACAATATGATATGCATTTCTTTAAATACATTTCATAAAAATCTAATTAAATAGTATAAATATTTATGTTTGTAATTTAAGTCAATCTAAAACTGTTATTTGACATTATAACAATTACTTACACTGTTAACTTAAAAATCGTAACAGCATATAATGATAAAAGGAGGTGTGAAAATCTTAGCAAATTATGTCAGTGTCAGACACTTAAGCACAAAAAAAAAACAGTTAGGATTTAATTATACTTCAGTTTGTATATCGAGGGAGCTGATATAGAAAAAAATGTGTCAGCAAATCTATTTATATAAAGATAAGCAATTTTTATTTACCGTCATGACGTTCCCTTTTGTGTTCTGTCTGGTCCCAAATAAAGAATATTTACCCATCACAGAAATTCACGGATGGCTGAAAAAGAATCAATTATATTAAGAAATTTGTAAAATTCAAATTTAGCAAGCCAAAAGAAAGGGTCGAGAAAGTGCTTAACGATAATATACAAATTAACATATTTACTTTAAACACTGTTACCGTACTGTCTTCCCTTACCAAATCTCAATCAAAAATTCTCGTGCGTAAATGGCTAAGAAATTCTATGCCATTACTTTTTTAGGCACTCAGCTTATAAATCTTCTTTAAATTTATTTCTTTTTACCACAATGAGAATGTTGAGTTAACTTAATAAAGTGACCGCGATAGTTTGATAGTTAGTGAAAGAATCATTTGCTAATTAGAATCATTTGCAAAGTTGTCTAGTAACTATTAGAAAACCCTCTTAAAAACAATAAAATTAAGTGCAAGTGAACTTAATTAAATGCTTACACATCTTAATGGTTATCAACGGACACTTTTTCCAATTCTTTTTCAAAATAAGTTGGAATTAAATATAAAAGAGTTTTGCTATATGAAATGCTCAACTGTAAATAATTTAAATATTTTCTCAAGTCTGTGTCTGCCTGCAAAATATCTTTTTCATTACTTCTTAAATCCTTTAGAATTAATAAGTCAAAAATATTTTAATCAGGAGTATTGCAACCGCATAAATGGGAAAATGCCTTCACAATTGATAAAACCACTTGGGGACATCGATTTGATACCACACTTGCTGACTACATGACATCGAAAGAAATCATTGAAGGTATTATTTTGAACATATGAAACTGTTCTACTGTTACATTTTATTTGTAGAGCTGGTAACAACAGTAAGCTGCGGTGGCAACATTCTTGTCAATGTTGGGCCAACAAAGTACGGTACAATTCAGCCAATATTTGAAGAGAGACTACGGGATATGGGCAGATGGCTCAAAATTAATGGTGAAGCTATATATTTCACTAAGCCTTGGGTTTTTCAGAATGACACTGCAACTCCAGGAGTTTGGTATACGAGCAAATTGCAATCAGACGGTGATGTCGTTATTTACGCAATAGTCTTACAATATCCCTACGATAAAAATGAAATCACTTTGTGCTCATTAAAAACATATGTTGATGGACCTTCTAAAATCGTGCTCTTGGGAATGCAAAACTATACAATAAAGGTAAGATGCCTTTTTAATTAAAAAATATAATTTCTTTAAATTCTTACCTTTGATTTCAGTGGTCGGTAAATAAATCATGTTTGACTGTTAAATTCCCACCAAAACATTTAATCGACAAAAATAAAATTGATTTTGCATGGACACTTAAAATAATAAAAAAATAATGCGATTCAAACCAACCTTTTTTTATATAGTTTTATTTTTACAAAGTGATACAATGTGTCATTTATTGAAACAGCGTGCCCGCCGTGACGTAGTGGGTAGTGTGCGACGCTCACACCGTGAATTTTTCACGGCACCACCTCTTTCGAGCTGCTGTAAACCCACAAGGAGTAATACTGAATAAGAAAAAGCTTCTCCGTTCGAATTTGGCAAAATACTGTAGATCCCTTCTACTCGTGAGAGAACAGTAGCGCGCACAACACGAGTAGTTGAATAGCAAACTAGGCCCAGGTCCCCTGTGGACTGTCACGCCATATGATTATAATTATTATTATCATAAACTTAGAAAATCGTAAAGGCTTTGTAGAACACATAGACAATGTCTGTCGTGCTCTAAAGCACAAAAACGTATATGAAATGACCTTTTGGGTATTTTCTCTTGCTTTACGGCATAAGGAGAAGATTCCAAAACAAAATCTAAAGGTTGAGTCTAAAACCTATAAACTGGCCGCTTAAAACGATTGAGCTATGAAGCCTTGCTCTTGTTCTTTATGTTAAAGTTTGTGGAAATGTTCTTACTAAAAGCACATATAAAAGTGTTTTTTCACTTAAAAGCAACTACGATAACTCCATATTAATACAATGTCTACTATTTACTCTTTTGCTTAAATAAACAGTTAAAAACTAAGAGTACGTTAATAAACTATGCACTATAAACTATATATAATTTTGCTAATATTTACAGTTTTTTACGGTATTAATTTATACCATATTAGGATACTGTGTGTATTACTTAATAAATATATATACTGTGAGCGTCGAAAGTGAGTAAACAAATATCTGATTACTGTATAAAGATGAATATTGGGTCAAAACAACAAGAAAACTCAAATTCCATTGATACACAAAAACAGCTTTATTCAATGTGATCAATTATTCAAACAATAAAGTATGGTAAAAACAAAAACAAATACATTTTTTTAATGAAAATTATAACTACTTCATATATTACGAGTCAAAAGTGAATAAACAACATGCAATCATTTTTCCTTTCTTGTGAATCAGTTATTTTTACCGCTAAAATTTGTGAGTAATATTTTTTCGATGACAAGTCTTTGCATTTGCCTTTGTTCAGAGAGGATAAGCAAATTCGAAATTTTTAAGAGCCATATGAATAAAAAAAATTTGGAGAGCATAAAATGAAGAATTTACTGAAAAAAATAATAGGCCGGTGAAACATGGGGGAGGTTCAGTGATGGTGTGGGGGTGTGTAGCAGCATCTGGGGTCGGTTATCTTGTCTTCATTGATAGTACAATGAGAAAGGAAGATTATCTAAATATTCTCAGGACAAACTTGCAAAAGAGCGTAGACAAATTAGGTTTAGATAGGAATTTGATCTTTCAGAAAGACAATGATTCTAAGCATACCTCACGTCTTGTTAAGGAATGGTTGCTTTATAGGATCCCAAAACAGCTTGATCATCCCCCGCAATCACTAGACCTTAACCCAATAGAACACCTATAGGAGCATTTGGATAGAAGAATTCGACAGAGTACTATTAACAACAAGGAGGACCTGAAAAAATCTATAACAGAAGAATGGTCAAAAAATTTTCCCGATTAGACCAATAAACTGGTAATGTCTATGCCACGTAGACTCAAGGAGATAATAAAGTCTAAAGGAGGACCAACAAAGTACAAAATTTAATTTTTTAAGCAATAAATAAGTACATTTGTTGATAGAAATGTATACTGTTTACTCACTTTTGACTCGTAATATATGAAGTAGTTATAATTTTCATTAAAAAAATGTATTTGTTTTTGTTTTACCATACTTTATTTTTTGAATAATTGATCACATTGAATAAAGCTGTTTTTGTGTATCAATGGAATTTGAGTTTTGTTGTTGTTTTGACCCAATTTTCATCTTTATACAGTAATCAGATATTTGTTTACTCACTTTTGACGCTCACAGTACATGGATATATTATAAAATAGCAATCTTCTTATTTTATAAAGTGGCAACATTCATATTTCTGTTATAAAAGATCCGAATATGATAAACTCTTCCCAACATGGTTTGTGTATTTGAAATGTGTCTCCATTATGTAAGCAATGTTTCAAGTTTTTGTACTAATACATGTTGAAAGGCACGCCTTCTATTCCAATCCTGTGACGTCACAAAATTGATAACTGCCTCTCTTATTGTTCTTATCTTACGTCGTGACGTTGCGGATTGCATCAGAATATATTTAAGCAATATGATGAAAGTAATATGTTAATTAATTTACCAATATCATTTACAATTATGTTTGTTCAATTCAATACTTTGAATTATATGTATGTATATACTTTATTATTTACATTCAAATAAATAAACTCTAATCCAATTGCATTTAAGAGAGCAACTGCAAATCTAAGAAAATATATTCTCTCATATATTTTTCCTAATTTCACTTAAAGTTGCCAACTATCCGTACTTAATTAATGTTTATCATGCAATACAAATTAAAGTAATTAACAAGGTATAATACATTCTTCAAATAAACCATACGCTTTGAGCTTAATGCGTAGACCTTGAATTACGGTAGGAAGTTCTGATTCAATAGTATTCATTTAACTCGCAATTTCTTCCAAACCTAACACCGGTATTCTCATGTATCTGGCAACACTTACTGGATACCACAGTTAGACACGGTGTTTGGTGCCGAAAATATAAGACAAAGTTAAAGTATAATTCAAGCCATTCGCTTGTGTCGATTTGTACCGATAGCGTCAGGTGGTAGTGCCGGTTCGTGTGGTTCTAATATATTTGTCGGGAATGGAAAAAGCGCGAGCTGTGAAATAAATATTGATTTTAATAAATAAATACTACGTTTCATTTTGCCGAAAAGGAAAATATATTTATATAAAAAAGTTTACTTTACAATAAGTATTTTCAATGTAAGTAACCTGTATTGATGTAAGTCTTTCAGTGAAGTGATTATTTAACAGAACTTTTTTTTGTACCTGAGCTTCAGTGACACGTTTGTAAAAAATCAATTTACTAGTCTGTGTTTCTTTTCACGATTTTCGTAAAGAGAAACCTTAAGTTTGTGTAGACAGTACATACTACGCTTCTTCTTTGGTGAGGTGCATTCGCACCGTAGCTATTCTGAGCTGTATATTTTAAATTTGGCGATACATTTTTCAGGGTATTTACATATGTGTGTACACATATCTTAATTCTTTCGATATTGGAGATAAAGAGAAGGAATAACCTTCAAAGTGGATAATTACTTGTCGGTTTTCTAGTGCTTGCGTTGATATGAATATTATTTTATTCCTTTTGCCTTCTACAATTGTTAACACGCTGGCAGACATTTAATCAGTTGCAACTGAACAAATACTATATACATTTACTGATTCTCAAGATATGCAATAGATAGTTCAAGAGATATGTAAACACTCTTATCAAAATGTCACAATAAAATAATAATTCCTTCCGTGCCATATAAGATAGGCGGCAAATATCTACAACTAAAAAAAAATTTCACGTGGTTTCTTCTTAAACGACCATTTATCTGCAGCATGTGCAAATGTACAATGAAATTTCGAGTCACTTAAGGAAATATTGATATGGATAAATTTATTGCCTATCTGGTGTATGTGTACCTCAAATCGTGTTCATAAAAGTTTAAAATGTTTTTTTTTATCTATTTGAATTTAGTCAATTAGCCAAGTTTTGTATGTGTCATAATCTGCTATCTTTTTTGTCGTGATAAAATAGCACTTACGAAATTTGTCAACTCATCAATTTGGTTAGTTCCTCATACTCTCCAATGTATCTGTAAATGCATGAAGCATAGTATTATAAATTATTTTTTTCGGAAATGTGATATGAAGGTTTATTCTATTTCCATAAATCCTTAACGTTGATACATGTGGACTCTTGAGTGTATGATATATCCCGTACTTGAAAGATAATTGAACACAATTAGTTGATATTGTACTTAACTCCCATTTAAATTCATATACGTATATTATGTTAGAAGTTGCTCCAGAGCCGGTATACATATTTGAACATAACTATGTACGCTTTCCTATTTTATTGCAAATGCAATAATAAACAAAATGAAAAAATGTGTGCACAACACCGAGATGTAGACAATGTCAAGTTTTGAAAAGATATTTCTAATAATGATATACCCACCGCAATAATTGTCAATAGAACAGGTTACTTCATTGCTAATTTGCAAAACCCCATTTGTACGTAAAACCCAAGCAGAATCGGAGAATCAAGCGATATAGGTATACAAGTACCCTTTATGTAAGAATATTATATTATCAGTCTGTCACAGATTTATATGGATGTGCAATGTTATTATATCTTCTAGTTTATTCGTTCAAAAATATTTCTAAACAAGCGCGGTTACTGCTGACGAACTTATAAATTACATTTTAAAAGTATCCTTAAAAACAATAATTTTTGTGTGCACATAGGTACATAAAGCAAATGAAGAACTGTCTAACTAAAATGAATAGTTAAAAAAAAAATATTTTTTATAAGTAACTTAATACTCTTTAATTCGAAAACTTTGTAAATGGTGATTTATATATGCATTGTGTATTTACGTGTTTTCTGTTTCGCATAAATTCTCTTGTAGTGTCCGTGAAATTTTTTGCATTCAATATTTGCCTTGACGTTGACTTGGATACCAAAAAACATACACTCGTACATAAAGTTACAAATTAAATGATAAAAATTGCTCTTAATTATTGTCAGCAAATTTTTTGGCACGAAAAAGTTAGTTTTGAATGCAAGAAAGCAAAACGAGAGAAATTATTACTAGTGATCATTTACATATGTGGGTGAGATTCCGCAAAACATTTGCCAACAATTCACACTTCCGCTTATTAGTCATGTGCACATGGCTTTCACGCCCTATGTTTATTTATAGAATGTGTACTTTTTGACAAAACCACACTAATACATACATACGCAAACGATGACGTCAGGAAAAGTAATCAATCATGAATTCTTAAGAATTGGTATATTGTTAGACCCTTCAAAGGATGATGAAATTTTGTTAAAAATTTTTCAAAAGCATTTAATTTTTTGAGAACAATTGTACCATTCCGATTATATGTATTTATATAAAAAAAAATTCTTGTAACAAGGGGAATCAAACACAACCAAAAATGTAATCATTAGACGCATTTTTAGCGCATGATGGAGTGCAACCACATGAAAGTTGCTTCATTCTGCATAAAAGATAGAGGTGCAGATGGTAAAAGAGTATACCTGTTCTGTGGTTTGCTAAGTTCGTACATTCTTTACTCTTCTCTTGAAATGAATAAACTCTCTTTAAATAATTATAAAGAGAATTCAGTTTGTTCATTTTAGCAACGAAAGTGTAAGAGCCAACTAGGTCACATTTGAAAGTATATTCACGTGCAATTGTTTGGGCGCCAAATAATTGGTTCATTACTACACATATATATATATATATATATATATATATGATTACTACTATATATGCAGATAGCAGAATATATGTACATATGTATATATACGGCGTTTAAGTAGAAGACAATTTTATAGATTAACCCGATTTCAGTACCTCTGCTGCGTACAGAATTTTAAATTCTATCGTACACATGTTCGTTTGTGTATGTCGAAGAGTTGTAGTGTGGGAAATAAGGGTATAAAAAAGACGCAATCTAAAGAAGAATACTCGTGTCTGATGCAATGTGTTTGATGTTTTACAGTAGTACCCATTCATGAAATTCGATCTGAATCAGAGGACGCCACTGATATGATATATACAAACAAATCGGTGGATGATATGTGTATGTATCTCAAAGTAAAAAATAAAGACGACTGACGATGTCAGATTTATATGAATAATGATGAACATTTTGATCATGTGTGTGCTTAACTTTGAACTGAACATCTTTCGCGGCGGTGCTTATCGTGAACTTTTTATATTTATCTTTTATGGTAATCTGAAAGTGTTTTCATACTATATATGTATATTCATATCATATATGTACATGTAGTAAATAAAAATTATCTTAACATTTTTGCAAGTTCTATTATTTTTCCATCGATAAAGAAAACGTCACATGTTCCTACTATGATCTACTTTTTATTATTTTAGTTTGTGTTTCTCACATTTTAGTTATTTGCATAGATGCTTCTGATTACATTAACGAAGCGGAGTTTTATGAATGAGATAGTAGTAAGTAGAGCAATTTGGGCGCCAAACATTTGCAACAGTATTTAACGAAAGAAAATAGGCAGGCATTTTTTTTATTATAATATTTCAAGTTTGATTATTGGGCAAAAATGTCCGCAAGATACGATTCTCTTGCGCTTCTCTGTTGTACATGCTATTGTTATTTTATGCGCAGAGGAAACCTTCAATTTATTGCCAAAAGACTTTTAATTTTATAAACATCTTATGACAAATATTTAGTTCGTGATTGGCATTCTGATTCAACAGACGACAATGTTTGTGTTGATAAGTAGAATCGACTGAATCTTCAAAATATATATTAAAATTAAACAAAAATTATTTTACATCCTAATGCGATTAAAATCGTGCACATGTACAAGTGCTGCTATCTTAAAATGATTACCTTGGTCTATGAAGCGTTTTTAGACGAAGACAATTCTGCACAGTATTCGTTAATTGCCTACACTAACGCCTTTCTAAGTCGTATTTTACATGTGATTTTATTACCGAAAAATGTTTGTTTTTTGTTTTTTGATTAACATGATTACCATTAAAATAAAAAACAAGTATTTAGCATTCACTGATCTTTATAGTGTGACCTTTTGAAACGTTATATATTAAGTGAGTGTTCAAAGAAATTTAAATTACATCAAATTCTAATTAATTCCAAAGTCTGTATTAGGCATAAGTAGTGATAACAGATTTCCTTAGTTGTCGTGGACAGTAGGTTATTAAAGCAAATAATTTTCCGCATATAAGTATTTTGTTTTGATTATCTCTCTTATTTGCAGCTAAGATCAGAGCCTTATCTGTTAATTTCGGAAGCTAATATTTGAACTTGCGCCGCATACGGTGTTTGTGTATTTATTTACATATCACTTTAGTTCTTGATAAACAGAGTTCACTGAAATGATCCTGAATAAGTCAATCTGTTTTTCATTGATATTCTAATTATTTAAAATTTACGTATACGGATGAAGTAAGTTAGAATTAATACATATGTATATGTTCATATGTATGTACACTGATATTTGTATAGATATTTGTAGCTATATTAAATAATACAGTCTACAATTTCATAATATTTATGAACTTTTGTTCTTTTCTTAACAATTGTCGATGGAAACTTGAAACAATAATTATATTGTGAAAAAGTACTTAAAGTATCAATCATTTATTTAACACTCATTTATTTAACACAAACTCACATAGCAAAGTTATGCGAAACTCTTAGTCATGTGACTTTAAAAATGAGAATCATTATAACGCCCAATAGTTTAATACAGGGTCATATCTTATGATTAACTAAAATAAGACCAATTAACCTTAATGATATACACAAATACTCTGATATATAGAATCACTTGCATGCGACATGTTTTTCTATTGTTGTAAGCAGTTTTAATTTAAATACAAATGGAATTCAATCCAAGCAAGTAATACATTATATACCTTTATTAAAAAATTTAACTACCACCTTTTTATGTATATTTATTTTCTTCCCCTACAATGGAACATTCAGTAAATTTTCTTAAGCATAGTTTGTACATTGTTTGGTTATATAATTGATTATATAATGGTTATATAATTTCAATTTGTTACAATTTTTCAATGGGCCAAACATAAGAGTTTCAAATATTTAAACATTTATTAACGTTAACAACACAAACACAAACCTAGTACGAGTATATGTTCAAAACTGATGACAAATGATACTTTTTTCATTATACATATTGTGTTCAATATAAGATACCAGCTATCTTTCTTGTTAATTTGAATTCCAAAAAGCAATTCAAACAGTATGATTTATAAGCGAGGTACGACGAAGTAGGAGAGGGTTTAAATCAAGTAAATTGCGCACATAAAACCCCATACGTAGAACAAAGCTGAATAAAGTGCACCACGGATTACTTGTTTGTTTTTCTAGTTAATCGAATATGCATGGCCGTCTAAATTACCACCAGAACCGCAGGCGTATTTTTCGATTTTTAAAGAGGTAAAGAACACCCTAAATGTGGTGCTGGGTTTCAAATGTACATACGTTTAAACTCTGTATTTTTACTTTTATTTTCGAAGATTTGAATTAAAACAAATAAACTGTACATTATGAAATTAAACATTTCAAGGAATTCAACTCTAATTTGTTACATAAACTGTAATTACGAGTAAATTTACATGAACACGTGTTTCCTTTTCAAAATCAACGCCACTTTGTTCTAGTAAGCATTCGTTGGTACCGTCATGGGTAGGGATAATCAAATTTACGAATAAGTAAAATATAATTACAAATCAGAGGAAAATTTGATGAAATGGATAACGGATTTAACAAACACACATTGAATAAATTAAAACTACGTTTAAATCATTTGATCAGTATTTGCTGTGAAATGCGAATGTTCGTGACAAAATGCATTCTTATCATCAAATTATTTCACAGCTTAAGAGTGTGCGAAAATGCAAATTTATCACTTTTCTGGCTTCACACCTACCATGCGCCAAGAGCTTTAAGCACCTTTAAAAAAATCAAGATACCTTGTTGGCCTAATAAGCCGTGGAAATTTGTTTTGTGCTTAATGCAAAGTGAAAAATATTTTTTGAATCACATTTCATTTTCATTTACGATTATTGAACTTGCATTGGACATTTTATGTAAACATAAATAACACAGCATTTTAAACAATAATCTTTAACGGCATGGAACAGGATTTTTTTATTTTAAAGTAAAATGGCAGGTGTGTTTTTGTTTTATATATATAATTTTAAAATCCCAGCAAAATATAATATAAATTAGAACTAAACGCACAAAACATGATATAAATAGGTTTAGATTAATCTATAATTTGTTCTTCTATAGATAGAAAGTAATGTCACTTAATATGTTAGAAGTGTTTTTTTTAAGCATATATGCATAACTAAATTTTGCAAAAGGTAGTATTATTTTCTCTGTTGGGTAAAATCGTCAATCTTAGTTTGGTTAAGGCAATTTACAATATGTATATATGATTCTAATATATCAAATCAGTAATATTTGCGTAGCACATTGGATACTAATTCCATACCATTATTTTTTTGATATGTTGTGACTGGTTTGAAGGTTATCGGCTGCTGCTGATTTTATCTGAAGCCAAAAAAATATGCTTAATCAAATGTAAAAGTCTACCAATTTACTGTCTGTAGCTTAATTGATTTCCAATAGATCAGAGAGAAGCTCTTTTGTATAAATTAAATGTCAATAGAACCCTCATCTGATTAATATTTTTCTTAAAGTGGGTCAATTTGATTAATAAAAATTTTGTGTGTATTTCGCTTTTATTGCAGAACATTAAACTTAAATAAAGCGAACAACATGGTCAACATATCTGTAAGTAGCAGTTTTTATATATTTTCAATCGTTATTTCTATTTCTTTTAATTCAAGGATGGAGGCAAAAATGTGCCTCAAGAAATGGAGCAGTTCATCCCATCCGATGGACAAAGAAAGGCAGTCATTGTGTAAGTATATTTTTCTATGCACAAATATGCTCCGGAAATAATTGACAGTGCGCACAAAGCTAGATTAATTTTCATTTTCAATAATTAAGATATGTATCTCCACAATTAAGTTGGTAAATAAATTGCCGGAAATTCATAGACATTGCCGTTAATCAAGAGAGATTACTAACCTCATGTCTCTTTTTTTTATTAGTTTTGACATGCACAAATTTGATTTGTATTTTGATTCGATGAAAAATTTCACATTTCGTGTGTTAGATGATAATTTAAAATTTTCATAAGAAATTCTTAAGCTAAGACTATTATTAGCTTATATTGTTACAGATAATACAGGTAATGTAATAACATATATATTTACATAATCTGATAAATAATCTTACGTAAAATGGACATCTGACTTAATTTCTATGGTGTATCACCACCCCACATTAGAAACATTTATAATAGAGAATACGAGAAGTATTTGCTTACATTAAAACACAAAAAAGTACTCTTCTAGTTCAAAGAATACTAGTCAGGTCAAAATGTCACAGCTTTACACGCTTACTTGGTGATAAATTGGTGGTGCTACGTAGAAATCTTTGCAAATGTTAAAATAGAAATATTTTCAATTTTTTGTGAGAGTATTTATTTTTAGAACAATATATTTATGTTATTGTTACTTATTTCAGTATACATACATGCGCACTCAAGGCATTCTATTTACTCTAAGCCAAATAAATTAACAATTATGTATACGTTTCATAGTATCTAGGCAAAAAACAGTTTAAATAAATTTCGTGCTGATTACGATGAATTTAAAATATGTGGTATTTGCTTGGATTGCAAAATTTTGTTCGACATTGGGTAATAGATTAGTTAGGAATAATTTTGGAAATGGTAATGAAACAACTTCATAATCATCATTGATTAGAATAAAAGTTTAACTTGAACGTGAGACGTACAACGCTTTTATTTACTATCTACACTTGATGATGTCAAAACGTGATTTTAGAGTTAGATGTGTATGTATGAATACATGTTATTTATCAATATATCAAGCATGTTGATGTTGCTTGATGTTTGCTTGCTTGTTATCTTTTGAATTACACAACATTGGTCAATTCTTTGAGGCAATATTAAAAAAAAAGATAATATTAGATAACAATATATTCTATTTGTTTATCAATACTTGCTATGTATGTCTATTTTAAGCTTTTGGTAAAAAAAGGGATTTCAAACATGTTTACATTTAGATATCAGATGATGATCCTCCAATTTGAATTTTCCTAGTTGGTTTAACATAGTCCTTCATAATACGTTACTAGGCAATACAAGAACTGCTAGTATTTAAACAAAATTCTGCTGCTTTTTACTGAAAATTTTTATGAAATTTAACTTTGTTCGGCCTGACCTTCATAAAGCACTTTTCTGACCCTTCTCGTGTAATGTAACAATTTAAGTACATTATACTGCCCATTTATGTTTATGCATTCTGATTTTAATATATGATCGCATTTTCACAAATATGAAATTATATTACATTCAAATACTGTATGCAATAAAACCTAAAATTTATGCTGTCACATAAAAAAAATAAACATATCAAACTCAAATCAAAACACATGTTATTCAAAAAAATTTCATTTGAGACTTATATAGAAATTCAAAACCGACTAATGCTCGAAAATTTGAATACACTATACCTTTGTTTGGCGTGTACTCTGTTATGACCTTTCTGATGAAATGTTACAAACAAATTGGTTGAAGAAAATTGTTTACGTGGCAGTTTTTTTCTGACTATGCACATTTAACTGTTGCATTCGACATTGCAGTGAATAAATAAATACGTTCCTCATGCTTATTTAGGCTTCTTGGTTTCAGTGAAATTTATGTAAGCAAAGTGAACGCACTGGCGGTTATTCTTGTTCGAATTTGTTGTTTGTTTCTTTTTTACAAACACGTTTGAAACAAATTATTTAATTTAGTTATAAAATGGGGGATGCCGAACAGGGAGGAGGAAAAGGATACGATCCATTTGCAGATCGTCTGAAGGACCCAACTGCAACGACGTGAGTAAATTTAAACGCTTGTACTATTTTTTTTAACTAAAAAACTGTACCTACTTACAGTGATAGCGAAACCCTAACACATTTGTTAAAGGCAGCACTAGGGACAGGTATCTTGTCTATGCCGATAGCATTTATGTATGCTGGACTTTTCTTCGGTATATTCACAACAATGTTTACCGCACTTATATGCACACACTGTGCATATATTTTGGTAAGTTTAATCAAAAATATTTTTTAATTTTTTACGAGGAATGTCTTGTTCAATCAAATGGAGTAATTACATGAAAATAGTAGTAATACATCTACATCCGGTTTTTATTGTACTTTGAGTATAATTCAAAAAATGATTTTATCTTTGATTAAGGTATTAGATCGAAAGTATATTATCAGTCGATAAAAATCACATGAAATAAGGGAAGCATTTCAATCTTCAGTGATAAACGCGAAGTGCGTGATATGGTATGGCATACCTTCGTTATCCCTTTAGTAAAACCTTTGTTTGGTATAAATGTTACCTTTAGCCGTCAGTATTTTTTTTTACATCAATAATAAAGTAAGAAGTCCAAACCACTGGGCGCCTGAGCCTCAGTCCTTCTCCTTGTGCTCGTTGTATTATTCTAATGGCTTGGAATTTAAAGTTCTTCGGACTGGGCTGTGATGTCTACATGACCTGGCAATACTAAGTCTTGGACCTGAACATGATTAGCAAAGTGTGTGCTGCTGCATCCGTACAATTAACGGTAGAATCATTAACGCTTATATGCCTTCATTAATGCTTACATGACCAAGGATTTCTTCATCCGCGTTCAATAGATTGCCATTATAGCATTAAAATTTGTTGACTCCATTCGACATCCTCATCCTTATCTACAGGAAGGATAGATGATAGATGGATCATATTGCGGTTGACAGCAGACACTTATGGATCTTTAGGTATGGAGACCGCTTGCTAATAACAGAGGCCACGAACCCAGATGAGATCTACTAGTCTGTGCCCGTTTCCCATTATTTTATCTTCCAGGCTGTGTTTTCCTATTGCTCTAGCAAAGATTTCATTATTTTCCAGAACAATCAATGAGGAATAGCGAAACAGTATGAAATTAGACTGATGTACGCAGTCCGAATTTTCGCTTTGATTTTGACTGTGTGTTTTGTTATAGTTATAAATATAAATGTTAATTCAGTCACTGTTATTCATTTTTTGCAGGTTAAATGCGGACACAAACTGTATTATAAGGAACAAAAATCAAAAATGAGCTTTGCAGAGATTTCTGAAAAAGCGTTTATGTCTGGCCCCAAATGCATACAGAAACTAGCGGGATTTTCAAAGTTTTTGATTTTGTTTGGTCTGTTTCTTACATACTTTGGTACCTGTTCTGTGTACGCTGTAATCGTAGCAAAAAACTTTCAACAAGTAAGTTGCTTTTTTATTTTTATAGAACTTTCATTCACAGGCCCTTTGTAATAGGTATTAGAGCATTGGACGGGAGAAACCATTAGTGGGCGACTGTTGATCGCAGGATTGCTTATACCATTAGTTCTTCTTACATGGATACCAAATCTAAAGAGTTTAGCTCCGGTGTCTATGTTGGCAAACGTATTTATGGGTTGTGGGCTTGCCATTACATTCTACTACTTAGCAGTAGGTCTTCCAAGTATCCAAGAACGAGAATATTTTCAACTGTCTACCTTGCCTGCATTTTTCGCCATCACTATATTTGCTATGGAAGCAATTGGTGTCATTATGCCCCTTGAAAATAGTATGAAAACGCCTCAACATTTTGTTGGTATATGTGGTGTACTCGCACAAGGAATGTCTGGCGTTACTCTAATTTACATATTACTTGGTTTCTTGGGATATCTACGTTATGGAAGTGGAACCGAAGAAAGTATAACATTGAACTTGCCAGTTGATGAATTGTAATTGAAACAAGATATAAACTATATAACACAATTTAACAAATTAATGCATTGCAGACCTGCTCAGCTTGTAAAGGTGTTGATTGCCTTAGGTGTATACTGTACTTTCGGATTACAATTTACTGTCTGCTTAGAAATCGCATGGGATGGCATTAAGGATAACTTCACAAAGAGGCCTGTTTTTGCCAATTATGTTTTAAGGTAATTCATTAAACTATTTGTCATTTTGTTTTTAAGAAAAATTATTAAGCTAAAACTGAATCACTTCTACTGCTGTAAAAAAACACTTTGCTCTTAGTCGATAACAAGTACAATACATTTCAGGATCTTTTAGATTTGTTTATTGGATTATAAATTTCAACTTCCAATTTGCCTCGTTCTTATCACGTTGTCCATGGCATAGTCATGGAAAATATGCTTTGACGAATGGTGATTAAGACAATGATATTTTGCTACCCTCGGTATGAAAATAGATAAACCTCGGGTTGACACTCAACCGGATATTCCGGGCATCCGAAAAAGACTTCAATGTTGTGTTTTTATATCTAAAAAGTCACTTGTTAAATTATATATATATTGATTATTCCTTTTAAATTTGTTTTAATAAAAATACGATTTGCTTACTCAAATATTTCTAATTAGGCCTATAATAATATTTTAACATTTTCGAATAATTTATATTTCAGGACTGTTCTAGTAGTAGCTGCTGTAGTATTAGCAATTGCAGTACCCACAATTGCACCATTCATGGGACTTATTGGTGCATTCTGTTTTTCCATTCTTGGACTAATCATGCCTGTATGTAAACCCACACAACTTTAAATTTATTTTCTAAATCATAAACTTTTTCAGGCTGCCATTGAAACAATAATGGATTTGGAAACGGGCTATGGGAAGTTTAACTGGGTATTGTGGAAAAATATATTGATTTTCTTGTTTGGTATATTTGCACTAGTGTTTGGCTCTCTAAGTGCTATTAAGGATATTATGTCTTTGTACACATAAATAAGTCAAACCTCACTCATGCCTTATATAAAAAGCAAAAAGACATTTGTAACTAAAGTTCACTGGATATGTCTACATTTTTGTTTAATACATGTTACTATATTAAAATAATAGTTGCAGTTGAATGACAGGGGACAAAGATTTCAACGATACACTTTTTTTTATTCGATAGTAGTACAGTAGAGAGCTACGGCAAAATGCGAAAGATCAAGCTAAATCCGATAGTGAAAGTTATCACAGCGCATGTTTTATATCCTAGTTTTAAGAACCTATCAGAGTCAAGAGTTCATTTAAATAAAACTTTTGTAATTTTGCTGTAACTTCAAACATTTTAATTGCTTTGATCTCAATAGTAGATTCTTTCTTCTCCTTCCTTCCAATTGGTACACTTTGCCTTTAAGGAAATTACTCGCTCTATGAACTTTTAAAAATCCTTGATTCTCATTCAGTAAATGACCAAATATAGAATTATTTTATGTGCCGAATTTGTGGAGGAAATTCTTGCATATGTAACAAGTGTGAAATTGACTTAAAGACTATTATTTGCGTACTCTAAAGAGATATCATAATTACGTCAATGGCTGTGCTAAATGAAAAACGGATTCAAAATTTTCATAAAATTAATAACTATTTTAAATTGATTGGATATGTTTTCCTAAATACGTTTTGAAGAGCTGGTATACTCATGCTATTGTGTAAAGATTGTAAATTATTAAAAGCTTTTACATAAACAGTATCACACAAATTAATTGATTAAACTGTATTTATTCTAATTTAATTTTCTATTCATTGTTATACTTTCAAAATCTGAAAGTAATTAAGGCAATTGTAATCCTAATAATATAAATCCGAGATATTTCATTTATCTCTTTAACACTGTTTAGATTGAATCGACGTCCTATTTTATAAATTACAAACATAGGAAAAAATAACACTATTTTTGTAAGCAATATGGCTGCATTTATCTGTTAACAGAGAAACGAAAATATAAAAAATACACCGAGCTATCGACTGTCCACGTTTATACAAATTATTATTTTTTAAATGCCGAATTAAATAAAGACTCACCTATTTGAAAAGATATGTACTGTGTATTGCATATACGATTTTGTTTATATTTGTAACCTTGGTAAAGCAAACACATTTAAATACTGTTTTTGTTGAATTGCATGTACGTTTGGTGAAGAAGTTTGGATACGAAAGGTATTTTCCGTCATTCTCGTTTAGAAGGTACCACTGCCCTCTTTGTAACAAGATATATTTAAAACTTTTTCAGTCGGCCCGTCTCAAAAGTTGCAGCTGCAGTATATTATATTGAATATATATTAAATTGAACACACCATTCAGCAAAATCGTTGTTTTTATTAAGTTGAACAATTAAGTCACAAACTTTGCATTAAATTCACCGTCGTTATCCAATTCAATAAATTTTAACCCGTAGTGAAGAATTAAGCATAAAGTATAATAGACTATTTTCAACCACGGTAAAAAGACATGATTCCGAAACACCTTAGACAGTTTTTTTTGTTTTTGTAAATTGCAATGTTAAAATGACTTAAAAAATTTCCACAATTTTAATCAGGGGAGCCAAAGGACTATAGATCTGAACAATCCTGGCCAATTAATCTATTTAAGGGATATCCAAATCTTATATTCCATCTCTCAATAAATTGAGTAAGTGGTACGTTGGCTATTAAAGACGTTCTCTGAAGGTCAAAGAAGAGCGTAATATCTATATTTACACTAGATGGCTATCACATCTTAAATCCTCTGATGGTCAAACGTTAACGTTAGAATATAACATCTTTAAAACTTGTCATTCATATAATATTGTTCCGAATAAAATTAACTGGTTTTCGCTAAATGCACTAAACTTACAATATTGCCATTTTATTGGCCCAATTGCTCGCTTCAAACAATGTGTGGCCTGTGAACAGTTAGGAAAGAAACGACACAACACATACCCCAGTCACAGTCTCATCATTATCTGAGGATGCTTTCAGCCGTTTTGTCGGAACGCCTAAACCCGACTTATTTCAGAGACCGGGAGAGGGTAGAGGACCCTCTCTTCTCCAGAACGATGGTCAAAAAGACAAGCAGGTACCTTGCCAAAGATAAACATGTGCAAAGAAACAGTTTTAGTAAGCATAATTTAATATTTGAAAATATTTATCTTTTTTTATTTAAATAAATAAAGCTCCTTTTGAAACGATTTTTTTTAACTGCTACTAGATATTCTGCCCCTGGTATTCTTAAAACTCTTTAGCGTATTTTTTTAAATGTTTTTTACTTAATTTTTTTTTACTGCTTGAAAAAAACTTTTTCTTACTGACAATTTCATATAACAGTTTAAAATTATGGGAATTAATATGGACAGTCACACGCCGAAGGTCTAGGATCGATCCATGGTTGAACACTGCTCAAAGAGCCTAAAAAAAGCTTCTCAAACTTCGTCGTACGGAGTCGGCAAAAACTGTAGGCCTCTTCTACTCGTGAGAGAACAGTAATGCGCACAACACAAGTAGTTGATGAGCCTAGCTTGCTCTAGCTAGGCCCTACTCCCCCAGTGGACGATAGCGCCACCCAATTATTATTATTAATTATTAATTTGAATAAAAAGAGTGGTTATGCTGTAGGATACCCATTTTTTACTACTTTGAGTAAAGGTTTCAACTGGGATAACCTTAACATGTACAAAAATGTAAACAGGATGTATTAATATTTCAGAGATACCTAAATCTTTCATAGCAATAAAAAAGAAAACGACCATACGATTTTTTCGAATAACCATTGAGCTAGAAAAGAATTGTTGTGTTGTACAACTTATATAGATGGAATAAAAGCAAAAGGTTTCATGAAAATTATAGATTAAAGACGACATTTTAAAAAAAAATACTAAGGAAAATGTTCAAAAAGCGCATCAATACTAGGTAATGGTTTTGTCAGTATACTCCTACGACTTTCTGTCATTATAGAATATGCGGAGGACGCAAATGCAAAACTTATGAAGCGAACGACCAGAGTGCTGGGTTATTCCCCGAGATCTGTAAAAAAAACTTGAGTATGAACTACTTTGCGGACCAGCTTTTGTGAAAAATATGACCGGGGAAAATCATGCTGATTGCAAATCAGTTATTACATAATAATATAAACCGTCATATATATATACATACATAGAAATTTAAACCCTCATCACACGTACATAATTAGCACGTCGTTTATATTAAAATTGTTATAATAGTTTTAAGACAATTAAAATACGTTGGACCCCTTTTGTTGAGCCGACATTTTCTTTTACTTAGATATAAGTCTGGCTTTAAGTCATATTGTAAATACTACGGTGGAAATAAAAAACCTTTGACATTTCATATATCTGATAGCTGTTTACGAATTTCTACGAAAAATCGTTTCACAAGTTTCGGTAGAGTTACTCTCTGCAACATAGATTTTTCCCCAAACTACTCAACTACGAATTTCCGTACCCAAATGAATCAGTACAGACCTATTATCATCAAAAATGTTAAAGCCTGCCAAAAAACACCACGAAATATATTATTATATTGCTGGCGTTTCTCTGGGAAACGATGCGAAGGGACCCCGTAAAGGAAACAGTGTCTTGGTCATGGTTAATGGAATTATGAAAAGAGGGGATTATTCGAAAATTTGGCAGATCTTCAAGAAATAACAATCGGAGAAAAATTTAAAGGTGACGCAGTAGCCTTCCAAAAGTCCCGGTTTCAATCTGTTTGAAACTGTGTGGTCAGCCGCAAAAGGATGCTTAGGATAATCTAATTAATATAATAAATTAGGATATCAATACTCTAATGCGTAAAAATATACTTAAATCAGTGGCAAATAGTGGATTATTTTTTATATTAATATGGGTCAAAAAGTATAGGTATCGTTTTCGGAATTTAAAATTGACATGAAAGTTTCAATTGTTGGTACTCTGTCCGGAAACTAAAAACAGTTTTTTGTTACCAAATAATTTAAGTGAATCTGTTGATGCTTTCTATTTCATGTGATGCATATCTAATTTTCCAATAAGTTACATTTGAAAATGAAACAAACTTTACTTCTCACGTTACAAATAGAAAAATATTTTGTTTTTTTTCATAAAAAAAGGACGATGTATGCGGATACTAGCACTAAAAGGGTACTTGTGCCTCTACCCTCTCTTTGAGAAAATAATCATAAAGTGTGATATACAACGATCTATATGGTTAATATACAACAACTCCTTTGTTTCACGTCTTGTTGAAGTCAGAGCTCAGCGAAACCGTGAACATCGCACTATAACAGTTACCATTGACGTTAACATTCAAATTTACCTTTGTTTTTGTAGAAATATGTATACGGTTGAATATAGAGAGATGTCCAGATTACATTTTCTTAAAATCTGACGGAAATTAAAATTGGCTTGGTGGTTGAATTTTTTACACTTTTAGGCTTAGGCTTGCGTAAAATACAACAAGCTTTCGAATTCGTCGAGCCAAGTTACTGAGAATGACGATTAATCGATTCGTCACGATTTTCGCATACACCTTCAACTTCAAATGCAATCGTCCCTTCACTACGTGCATGATTAGGTTTCATAGCGCAAGTACCATCTACAAATGTAATTTGGAATTCGAATGTACGAAAGAATTTAGCCATAGCGGTTTCAATAGTTTGATTATGTATCGTAACTTCCTCGAATCGCACAAAAAAGCATTTAGTAATACACCTGAAGAACTTGAAAACATTTTTATGGTGTTAGCCTTTCCATTATGACTCGCCAACGATACTGAATAAAAAGAAAAAAGTAGTTTGCAAGTAAAAAAAAGCTTGTTGTTATGTTTTATTTATTATATTTTGCTTATGTTTGTTAGTTTATTATATTCTATTATATTTTGTTTATTATAATTGGTGGCCGCCGTGGCGTAGTGGGTAGAGTGCGACACTCACACGCAGAAAGTCTGGAAGCTAGATTCCCGGCTGAACACCTCGAATTTTTCACGGCACCACTTCTTTCGAGCTGCTGTCAACACTCAAAGAGTAATAACTGTCTAAGAAAAAGCTTCTCAAACTTCGCCATCCCTTCTACTCGTGAGGGAACAGTAGCGCGCACAACACGAGTAGTTGATGAGCAAGCTAGGCCCTGGTTCCCCTTTGGACTGTAGCGCTAACAATTATTATTATCTCATTTACATATCGGATTCGTCTATCTCACCAGCACAATATCTGCTTAACTCAGCGACTGATTTTACTTACCTATCTGTAGTGAGTTTTAAAATTCTGATGCTTGAAAAAACATAAAATTAGAATAAAATGACAGAAAATTATATGGGGAAACAGTATTCTTGAAACTCTTTAGCGTATTTTTTTAATGTTTCTTACTTAATTTTTTTTTACTGCTTGAAAACAACTTTTTTCTTACTGACAATTTCATATAACCGTTTAAAATTATGGGGATTAATATGGACAGTCACACGCTGAAGGTCTAGGATCGATCCATGGTTGAACACTGCTCAAAGTGTCTAAAAAAAGCTTCTCAAACTTCGTCGTACGGAGTCGGCAAAAAACTGTAGGTCTCTTCTACTCGTGAGAGAACAGAAATGCGCACAACACAAGTAGTTGATGAGCAGGCTAGGCCCTTCTCCCCCAGTGGACGATAGCGCCAGCCAATTATTAATATTAATTATTAATTTGAAAAAAAGAGTGGTTATGCTGTACGAGACCCATTTTTTACTACTTTGAGTTAAGGTTTCAACTGGGATAACCTTAGCATGTACAAAAATGTAAACAGGATGTATTAATATTTCAGAGATACCTAAATCTTTCATAGCAATGAAAAAGAAAACGACCATACGATTATTTTGAATAACCATTGAGCTAGAAAAGAATTGTTGTGTTGTACAACATATATAGATGGAATAAAAGCAAAAGGTTTTATGAAAATTATAGATTAAAGACTACATTTTAAAAATGTAACTAAAATGTTCAAAAAGCGCATCAATACTAGGTAATGGTTTTGTCAGTATACTCCTACGACTTTCTGTCATTATAGAATATGCGGAGGACGCAAATGCAAAACTTATGAAGCGAACGACCAGAGTGCTGGGTTATTCCCCGAGATCTGTAAAAAAAACTTGAGTATGAACTACTTTGCGGACCAGCTTTTGTGAAAAATATGACCGGGGAAAATCATGCTGATTGCAAATCAGTTATTACATAATAATATAAACCGTCAGATATATATACATACATAGAAATTTAAACCCTCATCACACGTACATAATTAGCACGTCGTTTATATTAAAATTGTTATAATAGTTTTAAGACAATTAAAATACGTTGGACCCCTTTTGTTGAGCCGACATTTTCTTTAACTTAGATATAAGTCTGGCGTTAAGTCATATTGTAAATACTACGATATCTTGCAAATAAAGCAAATTAAATTAAAATTAAAATTACATAATAATATAAATAATAAAGCAAATTTTTAAAACAAAGTAAATAAATCTTTAGTGTAGGTAAAAAAATCCACCGTATCTAGGAAAGTACAAAAGTGACAAAATAACGAATATAATAAAAAAATTGTATGTTCTCAACATTCCGACCAAGCTTTGTTTGATAAATTATTCCGAAAATTTGTCGTTGAATTCTTTGAAGCACATCTTTAAATATTTTAATTTGAGATTCTGCATGTGCTAAGAACTTTTTAACCCATAAAAGAAGCTTTAATGCAGATAAAATAGTTGCTCATCTCCAATAATAGGTGTTTAACTTATCAAAAGAAAAGCTCTTACCAATATTTATTACATCTAAGCGGTCAGGAAGCACAAACCAGCATTAGGCCCGTTCCAATTGCTCTGAATTGGTAAGAATATCTACGAATTTGCCGGAAAAACTCCCAAAAGGCGTTCCATTAGCTGATTTGTTTGTAGAAGGGAGAGCTCATGAGAGAGCAAAATAATTCCCCTCCGTACGAATTTCTGTCGAAGATAAATCTGTGGGCAGCAGATGGCTGTCAAAGTGGAAATCAAAAACCTTTGACATTTCATGTATCTGATAGCTGTTTACGAATTTCTACGAAAAATCGTTTCACAAGTTTCGGTAGAGTTACTCTCTGCAACATAGATTTTTCCCCAAACTACTCAACTACGAATTTCCGTATCCAAATGAATCGGTACAGACCTATTATCATCAAAAATGTTAAGGCCTGCCAAAAAACACCACGAAATATATTATTATATTGCTGGCGTTTCTCTGGGAAACGATGGAATTATGAAAAGAGGGGATTATTCGAAAATTTGGCAGATATTCCCGATATAACAATCGGAAAAAAACTTAAAGGTGAGGTTTCAATCAGTTTGAAACTGTGTGTTCAGCCGCAAAAGGATGCTTAGAACAATACACATCAACTCAAAAGGTGTATTTCGAACAAATGAAACATATTATATGAAAATATATGAAACAAATTCATAAGATTTATTCAACGCCTTTTAAAAATGATTGTGAAAGTATTTAAACAAATTTCTTTAAATTCAGTATTAGCTATACTTTACGTACTATCAATACTCTAATGCGTAAAAATATAATTAAATCAGTGGCAAATAGTGCATTATTTTTTATATTAATATGGGTCAAAAAGTATAGGTATCGTTTTCGGAATTTAAAATTGACATGAAAGTTTCAATTGTTGGTACTCTGTCCGGAAACTAAAACCAGTTTTCGGTTACCAAATAATTTAAGTGAATCTGTTGATGCTTTCTATTTCATGTGATGCATATCTAATTTTCCAATAAGTTACATTTGAAAATGAAACAAACTTTACTTCTCACGTTACAAATAGAAAAATATTTTGTTTTTTTTTCATAAAAAAAGGACGATGTATGCGGATACTAGCACTAAAAGGGTACTTGTGACTCTACCCTCTCTTTGAGAAAATAATCATAAAGTGTGATATACAACGATCTATATGGTTAATATACAACAACTCCTTTGTTTCACGTCTTGTTGAAGTCAGAGCTCAGCGAAACCGTGAACATCGCACTATAACAGTTACCATTGACGTTAACATTCAAATTTACCTTTGTTTTTGTAGAAATATGTATACGGTTGGATATGGAGAGATGTCTAGATCACATTTTCTTAAAATCTGACGGAAATTAAAATTGGCTTGGTGGTTGAATTTTTTACACTTTTAGGCTTAGGCTTGCGTAAAATACAACAAGCTTTCGAATTCGTCGAGCCAAGTTACTGAGAATGACGATTAATCGATTCGTCACGATTTTCGCATACACCTTCAACTTCAAATGCAATCGTCCCTTCACTACGTGCATGATTAGGTTTCATAGCGCAAGTACCATCTACAAATGTAATTTGGGATTCGAATGTACAAAAGAATTTACCCATAGCGGTTTCAATAGTTTGATTATGTATCGTAACTTCTTCGAATCGCACAAAAAAGCATTTAGTAATACACCTGAAGAACTTGAAAACATTTTTATGGTGTTAGCCTTTCCATTATGACTCGCCAACGATACTGAATAAAAAGAAAAAAGTAGTTTGCAAGTAAAAAAAACTTGTTGTTATGTTTTATTTATTATATTTTGCTTATGTTTGTTAGTTTATTATATTCTATTATATTTTGTTTATTATAATTGGTGGCCGCCGTGGCGTAGTGGGTAGAGTGCGACACTCACACGCAGAAAGTCTGGAAGCTAGATTCCCGGCTGAACACCTCGAATTTTTCACGGAACCACTTCTTTCGAGCTGCTGACAAAACTCAGCATTCGAGTCAGCAAAAAATTATAGGTCCCTTCTACTTGTGAGAGGACAGTAGCGCACACAACACGAGTAGTTGATAACCAAGCTAAGCCGGTCACCTGTGGACTGTCGCGTGTTCTAAAAGAAGTCAAGTATACGGCGATGACATAGTTATTATGTTTACAAATTAGAAAGGATCAAAACGAATAGCCTGCCAGATAAAATACCGACTCCACTAAAGGAAAATAAGAACTTTTCCAAATAAAAAATTATTTTGTCTATTATTTTCATCATAATTGAACATCATGTATATTACGACTTAAATCAATCAGAAAAAAACTTCGAAGGCTATGACAATAGCAAACTTCCATGACTTACATACTTTAAACCTGTTGTTGTTGTTGTCAGTTTATTACAAATTCTCAAAGTTATATTGCACCCATAACAAAAAAAAACAGTATTGAATTGCTATTTATATTTACGAAGTTCATATAATTAGTCACCTGCTATTCCAAAAACAATTACCAGACCTACGGAAATCTAATGAGAAGATGGTGAAGAGCAGTTCCTGCTTTTAATGGTACCCACTTTTAAAAGTGGTTGGTAATTTGAAGCAAAATGGCCTCTAGGCTTAAGTAAACTGGAGAATGTATAATCGAAGTACAATAGGTCGCATCATCTTCATCGTCTCTAGAAATGTAGTGCCTCTCCGTAGAGTCGATCTCAAATTTGACCTTTAATCTTAATTAATTCAATGACTACTTATGAACAATAAAGAGAAAAAAAATAATTACATTTCTTTCCCTTCATAAACATCAAGGCTTGAATAGAAAGGCAGACAATTACACTGTTGCGCAATGTTTGTGGAAATAAAGTAAAACATCTTTTGCTGTTGTTTTCATTTATTACAACAACTTAAGATAGTTTTGCTTGTAACAAAAGCGTAACTTTACATATATTTATTAATATATGGAGATGACCTCGAGTTTGATCGATTAATGGACGCCATTGGGGTCCACTAAGATTGACTTTAATCACTTTGATGGTTGATAGCTGTAATTACTCACTCAAAATATATGGGTATCTGTCAGTACGTAGTTGTGGGCGCTTGAAAATATCTGCCAATGCTCGGACACTCTTGAGGATAAGTGAATACCCGCAGAATAGTCAAATGAACTGAAATCATTGACAATTACTAATAAAAAAAAGTAATTTTAGAGGCGCAGCAATATTTTGGATTTTAACAGATGGGCATTTACCTATGATAAATGGACGTTTGAAGTACCTAATTGTTTGCGTAATAACGTCCAATAAGTTAGTTTTAATTTCAAGAGGAAGTTAAAAGTTAAAGACAGGCAGATAAATGGATCAACAACTTGATCCAAAAAACACAAATACTCGTGAAATTGGGTTCAAGGACTTTATTTCTAAAAGTTACATGGCTGATTGATTTTACAAGAAAAGCCATAAGATGTTATATTATAATCAGTTTGTGAAAATAATATTAATAAAATTATTCCAAAATTTAAATTAATTATTTAATTAAATATGGTCCGTAAACTTGGGTAAAATATGTTTTTTTTTTGTTAATCTGCTAATTAGATATTATTATATTTAATATGTTTATTTATATATGTAAACGAAATAAACTAAAAAAAATACTTTTTTATATCTGCAAAAGTTATTGGCTGATTTTGAGGTTCTCCTAAGAAATAAGTAAACTGCTTTGTTGTTGGAATGCATTTTGTAATACAGATAACCAGTTCTTTAAATATCAACACCATGATTGACATCTGTTATAAGATTTTTAATTAATCAATTTTGTAAGCCTTGTGTAGAAGAAAATAATGATTGATGTTACAAAGTTTCGTCGATTTATTTTTGATTTGCAATTGAATGCGTACAGTTTTAATCGGTGTATATTTTGTTAGTGCTCGGTTCGGGCAGCTGTTGAGTAACTTACTTCGACAATTTTCTTCTTCTACCGATTGCAATACTCATTTACATTTTTTTCAGTAGTTTGAAAATACATATAAAAAAGCAAATTAAAGATGAACAAATTTAACGTATTCAGCATAACGGGATTAAATTAATTTGCTTTGAATATTTGCTTCTCGTATTTTTATGATATGTGTTTGATATATCTTGGTTGCACAATAGTCATGTCTCATTTACGTTATATGAATTACAAAATTGAGAAAAAAACAATTAATGTGTAATTAATTATTTTATGGCACCAATTGCGTTTTAATTTATCACCACATGCACTTAAGTTATACATATATATACATATACACATACAAACACACACATATACATATACACATACATTTCTACATCCTTATAGTTATGTTTAAAAAAACAAAAACTTTGTTTTAAATTATAAAATTAACATGTTACCACTTCATTTAAGGACTTTAACTGATTGGTTTTTGAATTCTCTCATTTTTTCACGTGTCATCTCTTTCGAGTTGCAGACGAAACTCAATGAGAGCTGTCTGCCTATGAAAAAGTTTCTTAAATTTCGCCCTGTCATCGTGAGAGAACAATATCATGCAAAGAAATGACTAGTTGCTGCAGAAGCTACATCCAGTTCCTTTGTGAACTCTTGCGCCATGCAAAATATATACATTTTTTTTCGTATTGTTACTTTTTCTTCCATGTGCACAAAGCAAAAATTAAAATCTTAACTGTATATGTTTTATTGAAAAAAAATTAAATTAAGCTTATCTGAGATATATACCACTTGTACCACTTGTTTTAACGCATTTTCATTCTTCTTATAGTAAAATAAGTATATGCTTTTACAGTCCTCTGGATTTCCTTCTTGCCTCAGGGTACAATGAATCAATAACTCATAAGAGAGTTGTAAGTTGTTAAACTCACCAAGTCCTTTTAAGTGAACGCGTTAAATTGTCGGGAGCACATTATACTCCACAAATATAACTGAAATTCATTGTTATTGTGTGTGAATATATGGTAATTGCCAATTGCATTTCGAAAGTGAAATCTATTGGTAGGCTAAATATTTGTCTTATACATATTTATGGGTAAAGTATACATACCCAAGTATATAATATAGTATTAATAACATTTATGCCTACGAAATATAATATTAATTGCATATTTATCCGTAAAATATTATTGCGCATCCACGCAATTAATTCATTTGCACATAATTTTTGGACTTTTGAACTAATACTTTAAATGTAGGTATGTGCAATCACTGCTTCGTTGGGACAGATTCATAATTAATTTCCATTTATCAAAATGCAATCCAAAAGGTTTGATCAAGTAAATGATTCAAAAGCAAAATGCATACATATTTGCAAATATATACATAAACATACGCAACTAAAGACTTGTGTGTCAGGCAACCGCAATGTAATAAAAACACAACGAAATCCGCATCAAAATTCACTATCACTACCCACCACCAAGGTGTCTGATACTCCACTTTACGATCTGATCTGTTACTCGTACCTTTTCATCTTTTTGAGGTATTTGAATGAATACCACCAATGAGTCTGTTTCATCTTAATTTTAACGCTTACCAATTTAAATGATGCTGCCTTACTTCACTGTTCGTTGGGATCTACGTTCAGCAATATTGTTACCATATTCATGTGTCATGTGTTGTCTTAGAGTGGTTATTGTGATGGTGATGGCATTGCTCAATGCTTAGGTATGCCAATCAGATGGATTGATTTGATGGTTTTGGAAAAACTCAAAGCATCGCCTCCGAAGTTTAACATTGCACAAACTGCTACCATCTACGCGATATTTGCTCAGTTATTGTCTTGCTATCGAACCGTCGTGTTGTGTTTTGGATTAACGACTCATCGGTGAATTTAGACGTTAGTTGTATTATTGGTTCAAGTTTTTGTTTTGATAAAGATATTTATGAGAAAAACGTGAAAAAAAAACAAAAAAAAATAAAAATAACAATTGAAATACTATAGTTTGGTGAAGTTTAAATTTGAAACGGCAACATGTTGAGACTATTTTTGCTATTAGTCATTCAGTGCACTGCTTATTCAACGGCTGAAAGAATAGTGCAGGTAAAAATCAGATTATATATGTAAAATGGATATTTCCAGTATTGTGGGTGGATAATAAAGTTTTTAAAGAAAACTATTCCGAATATTGTTAAATTATACTTCAAAACATAAAAAAAACATACTTTGTAGAAGACTAGATTGGTGTTATTAGGAACGAGGCATATACATATACTGCTCGTACTTTATGTAAATTTAGTGTCGAAATTCATGCAGCACATAAATACAGATTTTGGAAATACATAATATATTTGTATATTATACCTCTTTCAGTCACCATAATAATATTGTTTCTATATTGTATTTCTGTGAATGTCAATGAATAGCAATTTATATGAACATTAGGGAAACCACAAATATTATAATAATAATTCCATTTTTTTGGTAATTTTAAAATATTTCAGTTTATTTAAATATTTCTTATTTTTAAAGGAAAATATTTTATTTCAATATTTCGATGCACAGAATTGGTTCACTCTAGGAATATTATCATTATCGGAGTTTAAAATTACGTACAAATTTACAAAAAAAACAATAATGTCGAAATAGCTACTTTAATGTTTGAAACGCTTTGACAAACGCCGACATCTCAAAGCCCGATTTCCTCAATTGGAAAGTAATTATTTTTATCACGAAATGTTCCGTAATCTCAAGAACACGTTTATATGGAAAAGGTTCACTTTTCTCTTTTTTTTTAAATTTTTCATAAGCGACTGGGTTATAAATAAACAAAACCGGTGCATAACTGCAAAACGAACGCCTGAGTAAAGGGTAATTCTTCTAGCTCAGGCTAACGGTATTCCTTTTATTATTACTCAAAAGGATAAGATAAGCAGTCTACTGGGTTCAATTATCACAGCTTACTGCCTGGATGATTACAACAGGGTACAGAGAACTCGAAGCAAAACTTTCAGGCTTTCCATATCACTTCAAAACCTTTGTTAGTAAACCACAATTAAGTTTGTGTTTAATGGCTGCACTATGAAAAAATATGTCATAAAATATATTATACCAATTTCAAAAGATAATTAGCTGTTTATCCGAAGCGTTTATTGCATAACAATTTCCGTACTTTCTGTAAATTTTGTAAGTATGGAAATCCTAACGATAAATTTATATAGTAATTTACGAGTTAGTATAAACATAAGTTCCACATGCAAAAGGCTAATTTGCCAACAAATGTATCCTATAAATTATCGAAAAGACTTAAATCATTATATCTAAATTTTCAGTAACAGAAAGTTCATATTACCTGCAGCCTGCTTTATTCATTTAGTTAAATAATAATTATTGATCCCTGAAGAAATCTGTACAAGTATATTGATAAAAATTGTAGTAAGTAAACATCTTAAGTTTATATGTACCATTGAGGTGAATCTTTCAAACAAAAGGACAAATTAAACTACATAAAAAAGAGTATAGAAATCCGGCTACAAAGGTGCAACCGCAATTAGAACAATACTATGCATACTGTAGAACAACTAGATTATTGTACGAAGGTAAGTTGGTAGACCAAGGACCATTTTTACTCGGGCATTGATAGAAAAAACCAATGTGTGTAATGTTAAGAGTAAATCCAAAATAAGTGAATGCAATTCATTCCAAAATAAATCGGGAAACTATTTAAATGAACAAATGCATTGCTTCTTCACCGATTAAATACTTCACACTGGTAAAATTCCTATTTTTCCTAAAAACTAACAATATGTTGTCACAAGACACAGTAACGCCTTTATTCTTTAAAGTTCTCATATATAATTGGCATAAAAATTGTTTAAGCTCATAAAATTCGACCTTTCATCAAAAATCACATCAGTTTCCACAGCCTTAGTTAATGCACCTGATGTTTGTTTCGTTGTTTTATCATAACTACTTAAGCAATTATAAAACACGATGAATTCTTATGGTTAAAATGTTTAAACCATTTAAATTATTTATTATTTTAAGAGAGATGATCAGAAATATATTAAAAGTTCTATTTTGTGTATGTATATAAAAGTGGGACGAAAATACAAATAGAACTATTCAAAATTAATATAAAAACACGGTTTGTATATTATTGAAACGAGGTACAAATGAAGAAACAAATAAAAAAACCTACCTTTGGTCTAGCCGAACATTCCATTATACTTGAAGACCGAAAAATTTAATTCTAGTTTTCCGTATTAATTTCATTTGTAATTTATGTCAAAGAATGAAACTGAAGATTCGAAAAAAATGTTTACTTCTTGAAAAGAAAGTGGTATTTGACTAATGACTTTCATAATTACATGCACTTAAGAATGACTAAAAACATTTGTTGAAAAGCAAATAAAAAGTGTTTATCGACGTTGAAATATACATACACATGCATATTTACAGTATGTACTTGGAAATGAGTGTAAACTGACCATATGCATGGGGAATGGTTATTTCAATGAAGCATCATCATTGTAACTTTTTCTTTTAAATTTATATATTTGTAATAATATGTTTGGAGATCATACAAGGAATCTATTTATTGTTAAATTATTACTACTTATTCTTTTATTATTTAGTGTCCTCATTAGTAGCCAACCTTCCGTTTTCTCCTGTAAATTTAAATTTTTGCCTTAGTTTACCGCGAAAATTGGTTAAGACAGTTTTTTTTTTCAAATTTACTATCCCTGTATATTTTCAATAATATTTAAGCCTGGAGACAGCGCAGGACGATCGCTATTCTATGCTATTCGCCCATCTCTATTTATTTCAGACTGATTAGGATGTAAAAATGGATCAGACAAAGCCGTGCTAAATGCAATGTCTTAAAAATACGTAATTATAATTTGCTTATGAGGCCACGAAAAGATAATTACAACTATTAAATTCTTGTAAAGCATCCCCTTTCATATTGGATTGGGATTTATAACATAATTATATTACACTTGTATATTTTCATCATGTAAATGGTGTACTGAATTACTACCTACTTGTCCAAAAATTATTCAAAGTAAAAAGCGATGTATTTTGCTAGGGAAATTTATGCAGGTTTAAGGCTTGAGAAAATCATATTTTCATGTTCAATTGGCAGCAATTTCATGCAGTTTAAATATTAAACTAAAGACTGTACTGACTTTTATATTGCTATTTCACTTTGCTATTTAAGGAATGAAATAAAAGCGCATAATATATACATATATTTAAATTCAATAGGGTCGGTCTTACCATACTTCTTGTAAGAACAGTGAGCAGATTAGATAAGTACCTCATTACGAATGTATATATATATACATACTGGCAAAAAATATCAAAATATCAAATAATATCCGTTGACGATGACACGTGAGACAACCCAATAAAGCTTATGATATGTAAAATAATATATACGCTCCATTTTTTAGAAAAGTGAAATTTGTGCAGATTCTTTGCATTTAAAATTGCAAATTTTCGATATTGTTTTCCTTTTGAAGGAGTTTTGTGATTCTAGCTACCTACTAAAATAAAATATTATTCATTTTGTTTCTTAGAAGAACCCACACACCAATTGAAGTTATGAGAGATTGTTGTTAGATTGTGCTGTATACAGGGTGAAGGAAAGAAAGAAAGGCTCTCTGCTTAGGTGTGAATGATATTAATATTTTTTAAACTTGATATGCAACTAACATCAACTTACAAACTTGGATTTCATGCTGCCCATAAGTACCATCATGAATCTATGCCTAATAATCCCTTGATAAAATTATTTTGTTAATTCATTCTTAAATTTTTTTCTTAGATTTTATATACCTAAATGCAATACTTAATATTTAAAAGTGTTAAGCAATCAGCCACGTTATTTTGCCTACGTTCTCCTTTGGAAAAATAATAACTACAATATATTAATGAAAAAGATCGTAAAGAAAAAGGCCATTTAAAACGTTGTTATTTAAATAACACAGTATTTTGTAAATATATTAACCAGAATATACAACTTACTCAATATCAGATCAATTTTCTGCCATATTTGTATATATAGAACGTTTATTTTATACACATTAAATTCTCTTTAGTATTTTTATGAAATATTAACTCGATAAGTGATTTTTCTCTTATTGTTTCTTACAGAAGCGACAAATTTACCGTGAACAGGTACTTCCACATGCAGGTGGGAAAATTCCAGATACTGCCTTTCAAACTGACCGGCTATTTTTAAATCGCCTACAAAAGGAGGGCATTGCTATACCAGATGGGATCGTGTTGGAGCAGCGCAACCCACAAGTACAATATTTTAAATTTCCTCATTACAATAATTTCTAATAAACCCATTTTCTAAGGTTTACCCATTTCTTAATAAACAAATGAGAACTGTATATAAAGTGGCATTGAGCTCTGATGGTAGATATACAGCAAATGAAGGGCGTCGTTTCTTTGACACTCCACCATCAATTGAAACAACATATCTGTTCCCACAAGTTCACAACTATCCAGAACGGTCTCCTTCAAATATTCCTGCTTTTCCCGTGTACAAGCAGCTACACATTCAAAACCCCCTCCTAAATCAAGCGAAACTGCAGCCGAAGAAAAAATGTAAAGAAAAGCACATCATCTTAACCCTTATTTATATTTTCCTATACTTACAGCGTTTTTCTACACTTCGCCATATAGCAAAAACTCCGAAAGTGGGTCCGAAAAGATAAAAGTCATCAAGCCGCAATCCTCGCACATTAATCTTTTGAACGACCCACTAAACACACTTGCAGATGCTCAATTCGATAAGAACTACGAACCTTCCCATGTAAGTTGAAATTTAAATTATTGTACAGTCTAAATAAAACATAATTTAATTTTGCAGCTCTTCAACGAGTTCAATAATTTATTTAGTTCTTTCAATTACGATGGTACAAGAGGATCGTTTAAATCAAAATTAGATAAAAAAAATTCAAAGAAAAGTGAGAGTTCAAACTAAACTCATTAAACAAATATAACCATCTGCACATTGTAAATACAAAATATGAACATTCATAATTATAATTGCAATGATATTTTAATCCCCGATTAAATCATATCCTAAGTTGCTTTACTTACTCATATATTAGGAAATGTTAAAAAAGTTGATTGAATTTAGAATAAGACTTAAATAAAAAAGGGTGAATGTACAGAAATTCATTCATTTAGCCATAAATCACGTTATTATTGAAATAAAAACATTTAATTTTCACCTAGTAAGTTTTATCTTCTTGTTTATATTGCAACGTATTTTCTTTGCCTCAGTTTATTTCGAGTTTGATCATTGCACTGTTGTTAAATAAACACTACGTCTAAGTTAATTTTTCGGTTTTAGTAAGCATCTCTTATGCTGTAAGCTATTATAATCGCGAATAGCTACTATTTTTGGACACGTTTGTTCAATGTCAGTTTCTGGTTTTTGTTCTTCTACTTTGCTTCGATTTTGAGAGCAGCGGTTGTCCGAAATTGGTGGCTTGTTGATGTGGGAACAGGGTAGGCACTGATTGCTAAACCTATAAGTGCGACCTTCGCCTAAGAGGTATAAAAAAGGGCCTGGTCCTTTAGGTTGGGTGTGCGTGTCGGGGTAACTGCCCGGCCACATTCAAAACACCAGTTACGAAACAACCGAATGCCTCGGATACAGATGGATACACTGTTGACGACCCTCGCAAACATACAAAGTATAATGTTTTACGGATCTGCACGTGGAATGTGCAGAGGCCCTGGACTGCAAAAAAGCAGACATTACCGCAATTCAAAAAATGCGGTGGGAGGGCCGGACAAGAGAAGTGTGAGAAACTGCGACATATACCACGGCGACTGCTACAGGGAGAGAGGGAAACGCTTATTTGGATGCGGTTTTGTTGTTCGAGGCAGACTTAGGCAAAAAGTCTTAAGCTTCCAATACATAAGTGAAAGCCTCATAACAATCCGCATCAAGGCTAAATTCGGGAACATAAGCCTCATATGCCCCGACGTCTCGACAGAGGAAAAAAAATGACAGCAGTAAAGAATACTTCTATCACCTCCTGGAAAGGACATACGATCGATGCCCCAGCTACGACACCAAGATCGTTCTAGAAGATTTCAACGCTCAGCTGGGAAGAGAAGAAGTCTTTGCTAAAGTCATCGGAAGACACAGCTTGCACGCCAACACCTCCGGAAACAGACTCAGGCTAGTTGATCTCTCTGTGGTCAGCATGCGGTTCCCACACCTCAACATTCATAAAGGTACCTGGCGATCACCTGATCAATAATCCATCAACCAGATTAATAATGTTGCGATCGACGTCAGACACTCCACCAGTATTCTCGATGTCCGAACCTTCCGAGGTGCAAACATCGACTCGGATCATTTCCTTGTTGTAGCCAAGGTAAGAACCCGGATATGGAGAGAGCCAAAACAGGCCAAAACGGTTTGATGTCGGAAAGCTACAATCGCTAGAGCCTTTGCCAATCAATTCTCCCTGAAACTGTCTCAAAGTTCGACGCTGCCTGCACAAACAATAGAAGACAAATGGAAACGTTGTCAAGAAGCCATCAAAGAGGCTGCCACTGATGTGCTGGGTTTCACGCCACCACCTAAGAGGAACCCATGGTTTGACGACGAGTGTAGGCAGGCGCATGCAGCCAAACAAGAAGCGTACAAGGCGACGCTGCATCGAACGACGAGAGCTGTTTGTGAGCTCTACAAACAGAGAAGAAGGGAAGAGAACCGGCTTCTCAGAAGAAAAAAGAAAGAGCACGAGAAGCGCGCGGTCGAGGAAATGGAGAGGTGCTATGGCAGGAATGATGTCCGAAATTTTTACCACAAGATAAAACAGTTATCCGGTGGTTATAAGGCTCGGACAGAAGCCTGCCGGGATCAAAATGGACAACTAGTGGTAGAGTCGCAGTCGGTGCTGAGAATCTGGAAGGATCATTTCTGCAGACTCCTAAACGGCGATGACGTCGCAAATTCCGCCGTTAGGCAGAATGTTCCACTCAATTTGGACGACGATGGACAAGAATTCCGTCCCCCCGACTTCGACGAGGTCAAGATAGCAATATCGAGACTGAAATCGAACAAAGCTGCTGGCGCGGACGGACTATCCGCAGAGCTGTTCAAAGCGGCTGGGGATGAGCTGGTTGGGTGCATGCACCAGCTCATCTGTGAGATATGGTCGGAGGAAAGCATGCCCGACGAGTGGAATCTCAGCATCGTTTGTCCGGTCCACAAGAAAGGAGACCCCTTCGACTGCGCCAACTACCGAGGGAGGTAGAATAAGCACAATTGGTGTGTGGAAGACAGTTACAGCAGCTGGGCATCGCCAGGTTGATACCAATCAGTGCCTACCCTGTTCCCACATCACCCAGCCATCGTTAGTATAGAACTAACGCATCGTAAATGAGTCTTAACCGACTTCATGCCAGCTTCCTATAGCCCACTGTGGTGTGGGCGGACTGGGGCCATTCTATGTCATCCTTTGCCAGTGTGATTGATTTAAGACTAATTGATGCATCTCAGTAAGAGACCGACGGGCTCCATGAAAGTTAGTACCAATGCCGCTGTATATATTTAAATATTTTCCTCGACGGGAGATGAAGCGACGTAGAACCGACAGAAAAGCGTCAGTGGTGAGATCGCTCACCAATTCAAGGTGGAGCGCTTTCGTGCACATACACACAAATAGTGTGACGTAGGCCTTCAATGTTTTTGGTTTACTGCACCGTGAGAGCTGGATGGTAAATGGCCCGTCGTAGTCACATCCAATATTGGTGAAAGGACGATTGGGCTGGACACAATGAAGCGGAAGATCACCCATTATTTGTTGGCTGGTAACTTTTCTCTGCATGAAACACAGTTTGCAATTGTGTATGTTTTTTCGAATAAGCTTCCTACTACCTTTATGTTGTCGTATAAGCGCAAATGTTTCAGATACTTCCGTTTGCAAATAGCGATTATGTATTTCTGTAACTATAAGTGTAGAAACTAAAGGATTTCGGTAAAATTACAGGATGTTGATGCGACCGCCAATCCGACGAAGTCCCTCGCTGTCTAAAAAAAGCAGAACATTTCCAAAGCCTAGATTTGGCATGTAGATGATTGTTCGTTTTTAAGGATTGGAAGTCGGCTTTAAAGGAAATCATGTGCACATACTTTAAAATTACGATTCGAGCTTTCCTTATTTTTGCATAAGATATAAGACTATTAATATAGACGAAAAATCGTAGACAATATGCGACTATTCGTTGTAACAGATACCACGATGAGATTTTTGCTTTTAAATTTTGTAAGATATGGTCATCGAAGGACACGACGAGTGCATGCCGTGAAACCGATTTTTCTTCAAGTCTTGTAAGTTCCAACTTTGGTAACGAAAATTTGGTTGTAGACCAGTGCTCTCTCGGAAGAGACAACCAGGTTGGTCCAGGCCACCAAAGCGTGTGATTCAAGAAATCAGATGGAAAAACACCCTCGCGAAGCATAGTCTGCCGGATTCGATTGAGTTCGAATGTGATGCCAAGAGTATCTAGATATTGATTCTGAGATAGTGGCGGTACGGTACAACAAAGAGGAATTTCACCACGCGTATGTCTTTGAAACTGTTTCGTTGAAACTCGATTTTACTAATTTTAAGAGCCGCGACAGTAATTGAGACAGGTTTCAGTGAAGCTACTTTAGTTTTGGTTGCAACGAGGTTAACACTAACTTCACCAGAAGAATTCGTCGACCTAGCAAAACCAACGGCAGCGTAGGCCAGAGTTGCAGCATCTGGAAACTCATGTAGTTCAATGACTTCGTCAGACCGAAACACACTACGCGGAACACGAATATTTTCAAACGTTGGGAATTGTTGACGATAAGTTAGCCATTTATAGGCAATTTCAAGGGCCAATGGATCGTCCCAACTCAACATTAGTTCGGAAGACCACAATTTGTGTTTTAAAAGTAGTGTTTTAAAAAGTAGGACCGATGGTGCGAGGACTCCGAATGGGTCAAAAATTCGCGCGATTTCCGACAATAATGTTCGTTTTGTAACTGATGGGCACGGATTTGTGACCCGATATGATAACATGTCAGTAGCGGGATTCCAGAATCTTCCGAGCACTTTTACGACCATCTCTCGCTCAGGATCCATGAATGAATACTCGCAGTCATCAGGGCTTTGTTTTAACAATAGAGCCCAACAATTGGAACTCCATTTCCGTAACTGGAGGTTGGCCTTTGACAACAATGCAAACTTAATAATGATTCGACAGAGTTCGTCTCGGTCATCAAATCATCCATGTAGACATCATTGCGTAAAACACGAGCAGCGTTGGAGTAATCTGATTCGTAGTCGATAGCAATCTACTACAAAACGCCGACCGATAAAAATAGGGCAGACGCGGTACCATACGTAACACTTCGTAGACGGTAGTGTTGAACTTAATCACTACAACTCTCTCGCCAAACGATGCGTTGGTAGTCAGCATCATCTTTGTGAACCTGTATCTGCCGGAACATTTTCACAATATCGGCTGTGCACACAAAACGATGCTGTCGAAAACGAAGGCATACACCGAAAAGATCTCGTTGTATTGCTGGTCCTATAAGGAGAGTGTTTGAAGAGACACCATTAGAATCGTTTCCCGAATCATCAAATACTTCGCGGAGTTTTGTTGTCGAACTATCCGGTTTCAAAACCGCGTGGTGACGTAAATAGAATTGCCGCGACGTATTCACAAAGATTTCGTTCGAAGGAATGAGCTCCATATGTCCAAGAAAAAGGTATTCTTGCATGAACCTTGAATACATTCTATGTAGATCGGGTTTTTCAAAACCAGTGCTCCATTGAATGTAGTTTCTAAAGTGCCGATTGTAGAGTATCAGCGAAAATTGGAGTTGGCGTTTTAAATGGAAGTCGCACGACATAGCGCTCGTCCGGTGACCCAAAAAACGTTTGTTGAAAATGCAATTCAGCGGGGTTGAGAACGTTGAGAACGCTTGGAATTTTAAGATTTCCTACGTCCTCTAGTTCCCAAAACGGTTTGAGAGTATCATCGATAGCAATCGCTGAATGAAATGACGATATATCGTTACCGATAAGACTTGGATCGAAGGTTTCTCCTAAGATAACCTAGCCGAATGTGATATTTTGAGCTATTGGTCGGCCGTGAGAACCCTTTATTTGCTCTGGACGAATAATGGATTAAACCTTGTCGGCACCGAGTATAACGTCAATGGAACTTGAAACGTTAAAAGAAGGATCTGCTGGATCTAATGGTTGAATATTATCAAAGTCAGACATAAGAAAAGATTTTGAGGGCAACTTTGACGTTAATTTATTGAGGATTAATGCATCGACCGATAATTTATGTGAATTAAACCGTGAACAGAGAGTTATCGACACATATCCTTTAGTACATAAAGCATTTTTAGATGACAGTCCTATCACTAAAATTCGAGCATGCTTTCTAGGGTAACCTAGCCGCTGGGTAAATGTTTCAAACATAAATGTTGATTGCGAATCCATATACATCAGAACCCGAAAGTTTATAAAATGCCCTCGAATATCTTGAACTTGGGATAATACTCGTATAATAGGCAAAATTGTTTGCCTCTGAAACCCAAACTCAAGCGAGTGATTGTTCATTAGTGGGGATACATTTGATGAGGATGGTGGTTCTGATGATGATGAGGTTTTAACCTTTACTAACGATGAACACAACGATTGCACATTTGGAGTCTTTGAGTCATCCTGGTGAACAAAGGTATGGTGACGGGACTTACAGATGCGACATCGAAACGAAAATCTACACTTATTGGACGAATGACCTGATCTAAGGGGATTAAAACACACCGATTGCGTTTTCGTAAGGTTTCTACCAGAAAGAATGTCCAACCCGAGAAATTGTCAAACTATGATCACACTTGCACATAATTCAGTGCAGTATATTTCGCTACATGTGGTCTTAATGGCTTGATAGTTTTAGGGCGCGTTGAACTTGATTTACTTAAAGTTTGACACGATTCCAAGGCATCGCACCGCTTCTCTAAGAAACTTCTTCAGCCCATGAATGTTTTGTTTCGTCATATAATTTAGTAAGCAATAAAAATACTAACCAAGGATGGCGACTTGTTTTTTCTAACGCATTCAGACCACGGATCACCTCATCTCCGCTATCGGTTATCGTACGTAACGTGTGAGTGTTCGGCCCACTTATACAAGACTGCACAATAAGATTAACACATTGTACCGATTGTCAAGACTTTCCCAAGTCTCGAGGTAGTTAGCTTCCGATATTGGGATATGTTTAATTTAATTGGCCGCCTCGTCACGCAAGATCGATTTCAAGTAATAATATTTTTGAGTTGCCGTCAACTCGGGCTTATTGTAGACCGAACCCATGTACAAGTCGCGGAATGATGGCCACTCTTTGTGATTTCCAGTAAGCGGCGGTATCACAATTAGCTGTAAATAAGCCGAATGTCGACTGACCATTGGTCTCCGAACCGAATCCTCTTAAACTTAAAACGCCCAACCTCCGCACAAGAAAGGAGACCCCTTCGACTGCGCCAACTACCGAGGGATCAGTCTCCTTAACATCGCATATAAGATTTTCTCTGCGGTATTGTGTGTGAGTCCTCATCAGTGTGGTTTCAGGCCAGGGAAGTCCACTTAACCTTTCTCTGCATGAAACACAGCTTGCAATTGTGTATGTTTTTTTCGAATAAGGTTCCTACTACCTTTATCCAGTACTGTTGTCGTATAAGCGCAAATGTTTCAGATACCTCCGTTTGCAAATAGCGATTATGTATTTCTGTAACTATAAGTGTAGAAACTAAAGGATTTCGGTAAAATTACAGGATGTTGATGCGACCGCCAATCCGACGAAGTCCCTCGCTGTCTAAAAAAAGCAGAACATTTCCAAAGCCTAGATTTGGCATGTAGATGATTGTTCGATATTAAGGATTGGAAGTCGGCTTTAAAGGAAATCATGTGCACATACTTTAAAATTACGATTCGAGCTTTCCTTATTTTTGCATAAGATATAAGACTATTAATATAGACGAAAAATCGTAGACAATATGCGACTATTCGTTGTAACAGATACCACGATGAGATTTTTGCTTTTAAATTTTGTAAGGTATGGTCATCGAAGGACACGACGAGTGCATGCCGTGAAACCGATTTTTCTTCAAGTCTTGTAAGTTTCAACTTTGGTAACGAAAATTTGGTTGTAGACCAGTGCTCTCTCGGAAGAGACAACCAGGTTGGTCCAGGCCACCAAAGCGTGTGATTCAAGAAATCAGATGGAAAAACACCCTCGCGAAGCATAGTCTGCCGGATTCGATTGAGTTCGAATGTGATGCCAAGAGTATCTAGATATGGATTCTGAGATAGTGGCGGTACGGTACAACAAAGAGGAATTTCACCACGCGTATGTCTCTGAAACTGTTTCGTTGAAACTCGATTTTACTAATTTTAAGAGCCGCGACAGTAATTGAGACAGGTTTCAGTGAAGCTACTTTAGTTTTGGTTGCAACGAGGTTAACACTAACTTCACCAGAAGAATTCGTCGACCTAGCAAAACCAACGGCAGCGTAGGCCAGAGTTGAAGCATCTGGAAACTCATGTAGTTCAATGACTTCGTCAGACCGAAACACACTACGCGGAACACGAATATTTTCAAACGTTGGGAATTGTTGACGATAAGTTAGCCATTTATAGGCAATTTCAAGGGCCAATGGATCGCCCCAACTCAACATTAGTTCGGAAGACCACAATTTGTGTTTTAAAAGTAGTGTTTTAAAAAGTAGGACCGATGGTGCGAGGACTCCGAATGGGTCAAAAATTCGCGCGATTTCCGACAATAATGTTCGTTTTGTAACTGATGGGCACGGATTTGTGACCCGATATGAGAACATGTCAGTAGCGGGATTCCAGAATATTCCGAGCACTTTTACGACCATCTCTCGCTCAGGATCCATGAATGAATACTCGCAGTCATCAGGGCTTTGTTTTAACAATAGAGCCCAACAATTGGAACTCCATTTCCGTAACTGGAGGTTGGCCTTTGACAACAATGCAAACTTAATAATGATTCGACAGAGTTCGTCTCGGTCATCAAATCATCCATGTAGACATCATTGCGTAAAACACGAGCAGCGTTGGAGTAATCTGATTCGTAGTCGATAGCAATCTACTACAAAACGCCGACCGATAAAAATAGGGCAGACGCGGTACCATACGTAACACTTCGTAGACGGTAGTGTTGAACTTAATCACTACAACTCTCTCGCCAAACGATGCGTTGGTAGTCAGCATCATCTTTGTGAACCTGTATCTGCCGGAACATTTTCACAATATCGGCTGTGCACACAAAACGATGCTGTCGAAAACGAAGGCATACACCGAAAAGATCTCGTTGTATTGCTGGTCCTATAAGGAGAGTGTTTGAAGAGACACCATTAGAATCGTTTCCCGAATCATCAAATACTTCGCGGAGTTTTGTTGTCGAACTATCCGGTTTCAAAACCGCGTGGTGACGTAAATAGAATTGCCGCGACGTATTCACAAAGATTTCGTTCGAAGGAATGAGCTCCATATGTCCAAGAAAAAGGTATTCTTGCATGAACCTTGAATACATTCTATGTAGATCGGGTTTTTCAAAACCAGTGCTCCATTGAATGTAGTTTCTAAAGTGCCGATTGTAGAGTATCAGCGAAAATTGGAGTTGGCGTTTTAAATGGAAGTCGCACGACATAGCGCTCGTCCGGTGACCCAAAAAACGTTTGTTGAAAATGCAATTCAGCGGGGTTGAGAACGTTGAGAACGCTTGGAATTTTAAGATTTCCTACGTCCTCTAGTTCCCAAAACGGTTTGAGAGTATCATCGATAGCAATCGCTGAATGAAATGACGATATATCGTTACCGATAAGACTTGGATCGAAGGTTTCTCCTAAGATAACCTAGCCGAATGTGATATTTTGAGCTATTGGTCGGCCGTGAGAACCCTTTATTTGCTCTGGACGAATAATGGATTAAACCTTGTCGGCACCGAGTATAACGTCAATGGAACTTGAAACGTTAAAAGAAGGATCTGCTGGATCTAATGGTTGAATATTATCAAAGTCAGACATAAGAAAAGATTTTGAGGGCAACTTTGACGTTAATTTATTGAGGATTAATGCATCGACCGATAATTTATGTGAATTAAACCGTGAACAGAGAGTTATCGACACATATCCTTTAGTACATAAAGCATTTTTAGATGACAGTCCTATCACTAAAATTCGAGCATGCTTTCTAGGGTAACCTAGCCGCTGGGTAAATGTTTCAAACATAAATGTTGATTGCGAATCCATATACATCAGAACCCGAAAGTTTATAAAATGCCCTCGAATATCTTGAACTTGGGATAATACTCGTATAATAGGCAAAATTGTTTGCCTCTGAAACCCAAACTCAAGCGAGTGATTGTTCATTAGTGGGGATACATTTGATGAGGATGGTGGTTCTGATGATGATGAGGTTTTAACCTTTACTAACGATGAACACAACGATTGCACATTTGGAGTCTTTGAGTCATCCTGGTGAACAAAGGTATGGTGACGGGACTTACAGATGCGACATCGAAACGAAAATCTACACTTATTGGACAAATGACCTGATCTAAGGGGATTAAAACACACCGATTGCGTTTTCGTAAAGTTTCTACCAGAAAGAATGTCCAGCCCGAGAAATTGTCAAACTATGATCACACTTGCACATAATTCAGTGCAGTATATTTCGCTACATGTGGTCTTAATGGCTTGATAGTTTTAGGGCGCGTTGAACTTGATTTACTTAAAGTTTGACACGATTCCAAGGCATCGCACCGCTTCTCTAAGAAATTTTTGAGTTCAATAATTGTAGTGTCATCGCGACATCCAACTTCTTCAGCCCATGAATGTTTTGTTTCGTCATATAATTTAGTAAGCAATAAAAATACTAACCAAGGATGGCGACTTGTTTTTTCTAACGCATTCAGACCACGGATCACCTCATCTCCGCTATCGGTTATCGTACGTAACGTGTGAGTGTTCGGCCCACTTATACAAGACTGCACAATAAGATTAACACATTGTACCGATTGTCAAGACTTTCCCAAGTCTCGAGGTAGTTAGCTTCCGATATTGGGATATGTTTAATTTAATTGGCCGCCTCGTCACGCAAGATCGATTTCAAGTAATAATATTTTTGAGTTGCCGTCAACTCGGGCTTATTGTAGACCGAACCCATGTACAAGTCGCGGAATGATGGCCACTCTTTGTGATTTCCAGTAAGCGGCGGTATCACAATTAGCTGTAAATAAGTCGAATGTCGACTGACCATTGGTCTCCGAACCGAATCCTCTTAAACTTAAAACGCCCAACCTCCGCACAAGAAAGGAGACCCCTTCGACTGCGCCAACTACCGAGGGATCAGTCTCCTTAACATCGCATATAAGATTTTCTCTGCGGTATTGTGTGTGAGTCCTCATCAGTGTGGTTTCAGGCCAGGGAAGTCCACAATAGACCAGATTGTCACACTGCGGCAGATCCTGGAGAAGTCCCAAGAAGTACAAATCGACACCCACCATCTATTCGTTCGATTTCACTCGTCAGATTGTGTAGGATTACGATGGAGAACTATAGCTGCTCCGTCAAAGTCGGTAGCAAACTTACCGATGCCTTTGATGTCAAAAAAAGATTTAGACATGGCGACACGCTGTCATGCGACTTCTTTGCCATCATTCTTGAAGGGATCGTGCGGAAACCACACGTCAACATCAGAGGCACGATCTTTCACAAGTCCGTTCAACTGCTAGCTTATGCGGATGACATTGACGTGATCGGCCGAACTTAGCGAGCCGTCAATGAGGCGTTTGCTAGCATCAAAGCGGAAGCGGCGCAGAAACCTGGACGCTACTAAAAGCGGATGAGGAAGCCCTTGGTCTCTTCAAGAGAAAAGTTCTGCGTGCAATTTTTGGTCCTGTTTGCGTTGATGGCATCTGGAGGAGAAGATTCAACCAACTGTATGAGCTGTACGGCTGCATGAGGCTAGTCAAGCGTCTACGGATACAACGCTTAAGATGGCTAGGCCATGAAGGCCATGTAGAGCGGATGGACAACACTGCTCCGGCCCGAAGAGTATTCGAATCCGAACCACAGGGACAACGCAACAGAGGACGTCCTAGACTGAGATGGCGCACACAAGTGGAAAAGGATCTCAACCAACTTGGAGTGCGCAATTGGAGGCAGCTGGCAAGATATCGTGCTAGCTGCAGAGGCATGTTGGTTGAGGATCAGGTCCACCCCGGACTGTAGCGCCATCCGAAGAAGAAGAAGAAGAAGGTGGTCCGAAATTAAAATCCAGCAGAAAAAGAAGAGTCATGGGCTGGAAGATAATCATCCAACTCAGTGTGTCATCGATCGATATCTCGATCAAGAAATCACTGAAAAAATGGGAGGGAAGTGCAGAAGAATGATTACACCTTAAAATACGCCAAGGCGGCTGAAAATTAAAATATTGGAACTACCAATAACGCGGAAAATAGTGGAAATCCTAGAGTAATCGATTCTGGCTTAGTTTATAGCGTTGTTTGGCGGTACGGTATGTGCCTTCCTCTTATCGACAGTTGCTCTTAATTAAGAAAATATGAAGCAGGACCTCGTCAATGCGGCTCGTGTCATGATGTATACGATCGTAGAAAATGGAAAATACAAGGAGAGACATTCCTTGTTACATCCGCAAGATGTAACCAATTGCAAACCGTTTGGACATTTGTTAACTGTGAATTATTGACTTTGTTGTCATTTCGTGGTCGCCGTGGCGTAGTGGGAAGAGTGCGACGCTCACACGCCGAAGAGTATAGGTTCGATTCCCAGCTCAACAACAATTTTTCGAATTTTTCATGGCATCATCTCTTTCGAGCTGCTGACAACACTCGAAGAGTAATAACTGTCTAAGAAAGCTTCTCAAATTTCGCCGTTCGGAGTCGGCAAAAAACTGTAGGTCCCTTCTACTCGTGAGAGAACAGTAGCGCGCACAACACGAGTAGTTGATGAGCAAGCTAGACCCTGGTCCCCCTTTGGACTGTAGCACCAACAATTATTATTATTATTATTATTATTATTATTGTCAGTTCAGTTTTCAGTTTATGTTTTTATTGAGACTTTTTTGTTTTAGCACAGTTACTTATTCTACATCTTATACATAAACAAAATTTATTACTTCCGTCTTTGAATAAGTCTGGCTACTACTTATTATAAAATTAAATTCATATTTAGGATTGGTAAATGTAACGTGAATTAAAAGAGTGACTTCTCAATATGAGGAGTTACTCTTGAAATTGCTGCGAATACCTTGAATTTCTCAATGTTTTTTCGGAATAGTTTCTATCTTGGAGTATTTTCAATATCGATCAATGTCATTTATTACAATTGTTATTCTTCTTATGTAATAGTTTTAAAAGATGAAAACCTTGAGTTACTTCTTATGTAATGCATAGTTTTAATATACGAAGACCTTGAGTTACTCAAAGCTTTTGCTGGCACGTTCTATCCGGGACTCAAAGTTGTGCTTCCTTACTTAATGACAGCTCAAACTTTGTTTTTCACCGTACACCGCAAGACACATTTTAGTCACATCCGTTTTACTACCAACAAACTCTTCATTGAAGTCTCGTCGCGTTTGTCCGACCACGCCAAATTCATAAGTGTAAGGCAATAGCTAGACGAACTTATGGAAGAACATGCCTCTGTTACTGACTTGTAAGATATAATTATGGCAACTCGTCGGATTATGTTATTTTTTACATTGAAGGTCTCATATACATTGCATTTTAAGAGATGTAAAATTTGTGGCAAACTTCGTTTGAATAATATGTAACTTTACGGCATGATACAATATACATCACCTAGTCAATTAAAATGATCAATGAAAGAAAGTAAGAATTATAATAAAAACCTGCTTTAGTGATGATTCTATGTTCATGATTTGTTCCAATATCAAATTATATTTTCATACTGTTTCCAACCTTACTATATATTCTAAGAAATAATTATTATACTTTCATTCAAAAGCTAAATTCAGAGATTGTTATCGTTTTTTCAAATGGAAAAGCGTAAATCGAACAATACTTTTTTTAATTTTATTGTAAAAAAAAAAAAATTTCAACGTATTATATCTACAGCTAGGCGATTATTTCTAGTGCAATTCACTGTGAATAAATGTTCTATTCAATGTTCATAAGTTTCCAAATTTAATATTTTAAAACGAAAGATATGGACTTCAATAACGAAATTAGATCAACCTCAAATGATAAGAAAAATTACCATTATTTTACCAAGTTCTTAGATTCTTTCCCTATTTTTTCCATTTTTATTAATATTTACACTAATCTAATTTCTTAATTCTAGAAAAATGCTTTAAACTAGCATGTTTAATCTCAACAATGGTTTTTGCACCCAACTTACCGAATTTTAACGGGTGCTCTAAGCTGACCTTTAACTTCTCTAGTTTGAATTCAAATGAATAATATAATGTTCAACAATGCCAATTAAAAACATCAACCTATAACGTTGAGTGAGTTATTTTTTAAATAATATATTTTATATTTCTTCTCTTACCAAACACACTCAAAGCAGAAAAGTGAAGTTACGGAATTGTAACTTTATACCTGTTTTGTTATATTTTTATTAATTTCTCCTAACAATGCAAAATATAAGAAAGCAGTTGTATATATGTAAACATAAGCGAACGAAATTAGGTGCGTTTGCGAATTTCATTTCATTAATTTATTCTAGATAAAAGCTATGTTTATAATTTATAGAAAAACTGAATATAGCCCATACACTAACAGTAATTGGTCCATATAATACAATATTTGTATGGCTGGAGCGTTTCACATACTATACGTTTGTGTTTCAATGCATTCATATGTAGAGTAAGCAAGTGGGGGCCAAGAAGTGAAAGCAATTGTACTATTCATTCACACAGTATTATTACAAACACATGTTTAGAACACACCTATTTCCCACCTAATGTGTACTACCACCTCCTTGTCACAGAAAACCGTGTCTCCTGCACACTGGAAATAAAATTTATACACCTAGGTATCAGTTATTCAACGTACATCTCTGCGACCACACTAATTTTAAACTGTAAGAGCTCCCATCATTATGGACCTAAGACTAACCATTGCCCTCGGCCTCATACTGGCAGTTGGTCTTGCATCATGCATCGAAGTTCAAGTAAGTTAAATAATTTGTCAAATCATAAAATAAATGGTGAATGAATGCGTATTACTTAAAAAATCATTAAATAGAAAGATATTTATTTTTTAAAAATAGGTATTGATTATCTCAAGAGCGATTGAAAACAGAGAAAACGCATACAAAACAGGGGTAACATTCACTTCTGACCTAAAATTCGCGCCAAATATTGTCAAAGATTGTATGGTATCATACTTCAAGAGCTATGAGTAAACTTGTTGTGTGTTGGATTAAGATTAGTGAACTCTTTCTCTTGTGCAGCAAAATGAAATCAAATCTCAACGTTACCACGAGTTTACAATCATTCTCACTTCAACCGGTTTTTCAGTGTATCCAAATTGCATAACTCGTTACGTCTGCACGATATGGAAATTATGTATTACCATTGTGACAATGATTGTTTATGTCCAATCATTTTAATTCATCAAAATAAGTTGCAGGCTTTTGTGTTTTTAAAATTTTGTTTGAAGATTTTGTAAGGGACGTTTTTTCGTACATAATAATTGTCCCTTGATCTTGTTCGGTATTTTGTGAGAGCAACGGGACAAGTATTGTATGTCCGTTCAATTTAAAACCAAAACAAAAAAAAGTAAAAACACATAAAAAATATAAAACAAAAATAAAACAAAAAGCAGTTAAAATCTTAGGAATATTTTTTTAAGATCTCTTCTTTTATATCAGCTTCTATCAACTTGGCACATGTTAGTGGTAGATAAAATCTTCCATTAATATTCTAAAATCCCTTTGCATATTGTATAGGACGGTTATTTGTCTTCTATGGGCATTAAGAAATATGCGAAATTCTGTTGGCCGTAAATATTTAATATTTCTTTATATATTGTAAATTGGAAATAATAATTTCATATAACTGGATCCATAAGTGACTTTCAACTAGAATGGAAGGGCTTGATTAACTTTCTATCCGAGTTTCAGAGTACCTAACATACTGACCTATAATCAGTGTTAATAAAAAAGTGTAACAATCATATTTTAGGTTCATTGACATCTTAGAATTGTATTTATCGGTATTTTATTACAGACATTTGGCAGTTTATTCCACCCAGAAAAACCCTATGAGGAAAGAAAGAAGCAAGAGAAGCAAGATCTGAGCAAGGTTCCTGGAGTGCCTGGCGTGGATTATCCTCTTTATCACGAAGTTCCACATACCAATTTTGATTGTGGTAAAGTACCGGCAGTGCCCGGTATGTATGCCAATGTTGAAACTGGTTGTCAGGTCAGAAATATTGAAAAAAAAAAAAGATTCCTTTTAAACATTTCCATATCTCCGAAGGCTTACCATGTTTGTCATGATGGTAGAGAAGGGCATCAAGGTGCCTCTTTTCTTTGTACAAACGGAACAATTTTCAATCAGAAAGAGTTCGCTTGCGATTGGTGGTACAATGTAAACTGCGCTGATGCTACAAGCTATTACAGGTAAGTATTTATTTAAATGCAGTACGTTAAATTCTTAGGGATTATTTTTAGTTTGAATGCCGATCCAGCCCATAATCCATATACCCCAAAGAAGAAATTGGAGGATCAATTTCTGATTCATGCCTAGATTACTGAACTATGCTGAATTTATAAAATGAGCAACCCGATTTCATCTTTCTCATATTATTTAAAGGACATAAAAAACTGATGACTACTCAAAAATGTTTTCAAAATGATAATTTTTCATGTTACAATCAATACATTTGTATTCACCATAAGAAAAATTAAGTTTAATTAAAAAAAGCCACAACTAACAATAAAAATATTATTTATTATCTTATGACCAATTGCTAGAAAATGAATTAATATGTACCATACAAGTTCGGAATTGCATACATATTGCAATCATTACACTGTTCTTTCAATAACGAGTAAGCTATAAGAGTGCACTTTGGTATCTAACAAATATGAACGTACGAAGAGACTCAGCTTACTTATATATACTAATATATACTCTTAAAATACATCATTAATATACGTTGGTTGTCGACATGTTTTGACTTCGTCGACATATTTGACTTTGTTTGCTTCTTTGCGGTATTTCTCGGTTTACATAATTGGAAGCACTAATCTTGTGTTGAACGGCCTAAATATAAAATATGTTGTTAATCACCTGAAATATAGCAACTACCTCAGTTCAATCTTACAATACAGCTTCTTATACGTAGAAAAAAATACAAAGAGGTGAAAGGTTCTCAGGGCAAATTTGTCATCTTAATGAGACCAAAATTATTTGGTATTGCAGTAATCATCGTAATAATGGTGATACAATAAATCACAAAAGTATTGAAAACAAGCTGCTGAATCAAAGCTGGGATTCAAGTTTGGGATTTCCCGTCCATTTCATGCGACAAGAAAAAACTAAGACAACAAGTTTGAAAATTCAAAAAGTTGTTGTACGTACAAACGGTATCAGGTCGAGTGCTTAATGGTTACAGCGAACCGTTAAAACAAACTGAATGCTAAATTGCATCTGTATCAGTATTTTCTTCAGGATTCTTTACGAAAAGTGTACAACAGTTTCAGACAACGCATAAGGTTGCTATCCGGAATTAGAAACAGTCTGTTCAAGACTGTTAAAAGGTCGAAAAAAATGTTCATCATAGCGCCGAAAGCTAAATTCAGTATCGTGGGGTAAAAACCTTTAATTAAGTATTCATGGCAATTCTTTAAATTGAAAACAAGTGTTTGCACAAGAATCCACAAAAACAAGCCATGTGATTTAAAGTCGCAGACAGGAAACATATGATAGTATTTTCTGTTTATAACTTAGTTAGGTAGGTAGATAGGTAGGGAAGGAAAAGGAAATTAAACGAAAAGGAAATTAAACTAATCAACCAACATGCCTCTCCAGCCAGCACTATCTTTCGCTAGCTGCTTTAAGTTGCGCACTCCAAGTTGGTTGAGTTCTCCACTTGTGTGCGCCACCTTAGCCTAAGCCGTTCTCTGTTGCGTTGTTTTAACGGCGCAGATTAGAAGACTTTTCGGGCCGGAGCAGTACGTTCCACTTCGCCTAGCCATCTTAAGCGTTGTATGGGAAGACGTTTGACCTGTATGTCGCTGTAGAGTCCATCAAGTGCATCGTTACATTTTCTTCTCCAGATGCTATCAACGCAAACAGGTCCAAAAACCGCACGCAAAACTTTTCTCTCGAAAAAACCAAAAGCTTCCTAATCCGCTTTTAATAACGTCCAGGTATCCGCGCCATAAAGTAGGACTGGGATGATCTACGAGGGGCATTCAATATATTCTCGGAATCGATATGAAGGAAAATGCGAATGCAATTTAAATTGCTTTCATTTTTCAATATAATCTCCCCTAACATCAATGCATTTATTACACGCCGTGGCGTAGTGGGTAGAGTGCTCACACGCCGAAGGGTCTACGTTCGATTCCCAGCCCAACACCAATTTTTCGAATTTTTCACGGCACCACCTCTTTTGAGCTGCTGACAACACTCAAAGAATAATAACTGTCTAAAAACGCTTCTCACATCTCGCCGTTCGGAGTCGACAAAAAACTTCTACTCGTGAGAGAACAGTAGCGCGCACAACACGAGAAGTTGATGAGCAAGCTTGGCCCTGATCCCCCTTTGGACTGTAGCGCCAACAATTAATATTAAATAAATATATGGGTAAATATAAATAAATTAAATAATTTCATGCGTATGCCAAAGTAACTAGTAAGCTTTATATTTCATGTATTAAACTTATAATCAAGTGATTGTCAGATTGATTGCAAGACCATCAATATCTTTCAAATAACTTATTCAGTCTAATAGAAATCTTTTCTATATTTGAAATTTGATGTAGCTAATCTGTTGAAAAATGCCATGGCAAGTTAAGCATCATTTTGAGTAGCTTATTCTGCAAAATTTGAAGTTTGCGTATGTGTGTTTTGGCGCATTTTCCCCATACTGGGGAACCATAAAACATAATGGGTTGAATTATTGTTTTAAAAATAACAAGCTTGTTTGCCTTACTCAATTTTTATTTCCGATTTATAAACGGATATAGAATCCGTATTGCTTTGTTAATTTTTTTTATTATTTCTTGTACATGCAGATTAAAGGTTAGTGTCTTATCAAGATGTACTCCAAAATACTTGGCACTTGACTTCCAATCTGTTTCAAATTTATTAATGGTATTCTGTCGCTAGGTAAGAAGCAGGCTTTTCTTTTTCGGGTAAAAAAGATCGTCTGGGTCTTTGAAGCATTTAATTTTATTTTCCACTTATTGAGATATGTTTCAACATCATTTGCAGCAGATTGCAATTTGGTTACAATGTTACAACCAAACGTATCTGATGCAAAAATGCATGTGTCGTCTGCGAAAATTGCAACTTCATAACTATTTGATAGTGGAAAGTCGTGAGTAAAGGTGTTATACAATATTAAACCAAGTACAGAACCTTGAGGTACACCTGCCTCAATTGTAAAAGTTTCGGATAGACAATTATTGATCGAAACCATAAAGGAACGATTTGTTAAGAACGACTGGACAATTTTGATAAGGTAAATTGGGATATTTAAGTGTAGAAGTTTGTATAATAAACCATTGTGCCATACCGTATCAAAGGCCTTTTCTACGTCTAGAAGTATCAAACCCGTACTTTTTCCAGCCATGAAGTTAACTTTAATGTTGTTTGTAATGCGATTTATTTGATGAACTGCAGAGTGATGTGCTCTAAAACCAAATTGATGTGGAGGAATTATGTTGAGTGTGACTAAGTGATTGACTATTTTGGTTTTAATAATTCTTTCAAAGCATTTGCTTATTGAACTTAGTAAGCTTATAGGCCGGTAACTATTACACTGGCATGGGTCATACCCAGGTTTTGGAACGGGTATAATTTTAGATATCTTTCATTCTTGCGGAAAGTAACCAATTTTTATGCAGCTGTTGAAGATTTCTTTCAAGAATTGTATACCAAGTGGTGGAAGATTTTTGAGAAATATATTTTTGATTTCGTCGAGTCCGGGAGATTTTGAATTCTTCAAGTTGGCTATGACAGCTTTTACCTCTTCGGTTGATACAAGATCGCCTTCTTCAACAGTTGGTCATTTAGACTGAGTACGGCCTGTTGGACTAAACCTTTCCTCGCTGCTAATTATGTCACTTCCAATTAAATGGTTTCTATAAAAGGTATTAGCTAGGGCATTTGACTTTTCAGCACTGGAGACTAGAATCGAGTTTGTGTCCTTCAATGGTGGAATGATATGATTTTTGCGTTTTACAACCTTTACAATATTCCAATAACTCTTGTAGTTTCCTGTTCCAACTTTGGTTTCTCATACCCAAAATTTGTTCTTTTATAGTTTTTGACAGCTTAAGTACTTAAAAGAATTGTACCTGGTTCTTACCCATCTCCGTCTAGCAAAGTTTCTAATTTTAATTAATTCTAATATATGACGTGGAAGCGTATTTGAACTGTTCCATTGAATTACTTTTTTGGGTACCGATTTATCGATACAGTCCAATAACGAATCAGCAAAATATCTCACTACCCTATCAATATGAATCGGTTCTATTTCTTTCGGAAACATTTCTTGCCAGTTATTTAATTTACAGATCATTTTGCACTGGAATAAGTTCCAATTTGCATAAGTTTAAGTTTAAAAATGCATTTTATTTTGTTTAACTAATGCTATCTTAAAGCTAGGAACAAAATGCTTAACCTAGGTACAAATTATGTGTTTTATAAAACTACTTACTGGCCCTATGCGGGCGCTCTAAGCTTAACTAGTAATTTATTCATGTTGTTGCCTTTCAGCGTCAGTACTTTTTTTAATTAATTAAATTTATTTAAACTATTATTCATTTATGTAAAACTAAGAAAATTGTTCAAAAACTTAGTTGTCTAGTTCTGTTTTAATAAAAACTTAATCTAACTTAATTTAACTTAGTCTAACTTAAATATTCTTATGGCTAACATTTTTTTTTTTACATTTTTTAATTTTATTGTTTTTTTTTTTAGTTTTTTTTTGGATGTACAGTTTAATTTAATCTTAATTACTAACATAACCTAACTTATACTAGATGTGAGTTGGCCGTGGGGGACCAACGTAAACCTCACTAGGCTGACGACAGCTGGGGTTCCTGATGTGGCTCTAACCACCAATAGAACCCCCGGTCCTTATCCGTGTCCATCCTATCACGGATGGAGACGGATATGCTGAACCGGAGAGCATCCCGATTAACATCTGCGACGTTGGCGTCGTACACCAGTCGCCTGTCCACTGTCCTTCTCACCACGTGGTAAATAAGTGGACATGCCTCCGCATCCTGGATCAGTCCAATGCGGTCAAGATACAAGAACGCTTCCGGTGGAATGAAACCCCTTCGGCGAGCGTTCTCGTGGTACTCGTTATTTGGGTAGTAGGCCCCAAATATGAGATCGTTCTCAGAGGTCATGGCTCGTGCAACATGCCTCCGAATCAGCTTAATAATAAAATTATCAACCCTGTTCACGTTCGCTTCGTTATACAAGACCTTATTAGGATAGAACTTCTTGTAGTCGGATTCCGGGGTTCTGTACTTCTTAAGACATGCGCGAAGACATTGTCTCTCGAAGACCCTCATCTTTTCCATTTGGGAAGGACTCACATTGAACCACACCGGGCAGCCATACACCATAATTGGGCGGATGAGAGCCGTATAGCAGATTCGCTTCACTTTGGAGTCAAGTTGGCTGTTGTAAAACAACCCCCTTGCCATAGCGAAGCCTTTCTTAGCTTTATTCAGAGCTGTATCTACATGGATACCTCCATACAGATACTGGTCCAACATAATGCCAAGATATCGCACTACACTCTTCACGGCTAGTGGCTGACCCCGTGGGTCCAATATGCCGAACTTGCGCCAATTCTTCTTCGTATCCCTTGAGGCCCTGTATAACGGAGTCCGGAAGAGGATTGTTTCACACTTCTGAAAGTTTATTTTCAACTTCCAGTCGTCGCAAAATTGCTGGATTTTTTCGAAGTCACGCTGCAGGAGCGTGTTAATGACTTCTATCTTTGGTGCCGTCCGGCATGCGACCCAATCGTCGGCGAACGCGATCAAGTTGCGCATGGAGCCAATCAGTTCGCTGGTGAAAATAGCGAAAAGGATTGGTGAGTTTACTGCACCCTGTTGGAGCCCATTTTTTATGTGGAAAACGTTGGTAGAAATCTTGTTGCCACTTTTGACAACAAAACTCCTACCTGTTACCATGTTGAAGATTGTGTAAAGCAGCGGTTTGCTTATACCCATCCTCGTCAACTTGAGAAAGAGGCCTTCTAACCATACGGTGTCGAATGCCTTTTCCAAGTCAACGAGACAGGCCCCGGTGCACTGGGCTTTGTGGTTGTTCCACTGAATGTCCGAAACCAATTTTGACGCGGCATGTACAGTATCATGCCTCGCTCTAAATCCAAACTGGTTGTTCGGTATAATTTTGTTGTCCTCAGTCCACTGGATCAGGACTCTATTGACAATCTTCTCGAAAACCTTACTTATGCAAGGGAGGAGACTTATCGACCGAAGATTTTTCGGAAGCGAGGAATCTTTGTCCTTTTTGGGGAGGGGTTGCACTACCGCCGTCTTCCAATGCACTGGGTAATGTGCATTACTCAGTGCATTGTTGAACAGGATTGTGTATATCTCCACCGCCTCGTCAGGGAGATGACGCAGCACTATATTCGGTATCCCGTCTATACCAGTCGACTTTTTGTTTTTCAAACCGTTGAAGATGTCTTTGAGTTCCTCTTTCGAAATAAGGATGGCTTCCAATTTGCATCTTGATAACAAAATGCCAACAGAAACAGAACAGTACTACATTTGACTGGAAGATGGTCTGAACTTAGTTCATTTATCACAGCGAGTTGGGTGAAGAATTCTTGCATATTAGTAAGAAAAAAATCTAAAGTTGACTGATTTGCTCTTTGATTTGATGGGATATAGGTTGGGTGGGGAGGATATAATATGTGGAAAGCGTGACTGGAATGCAAACGATCAAGCACATTCCCCCAAGAATTTGCTCTTAAGCAGCCCCAATTCCTATGTTTGCAATTGAGATCACCTCATAATAAAAAAATGTCGTTTAATTTTAATAGTTCCCGTAAGTCATGATTAAAATCGTTACGTTTTTGCGGCGTACTACGACCACCAGGAAAATATACACAAAATATGTTTAGCTTACGCCCGTATCTAAAGGGTATTTCGATTCCTATATTCTCAATTAATTTAGTTTTAATAATTGGGAGGACCTTATGCATTAATCTTCTTCTTACTACAACGGTAACACCACCTCCCCTTCTATCAGTACGATCTAAACGATACACCTTATATCCACTATTTGACAATTTTTTAACATTTATATCTAGATAAGTTTCAGTTACAAGTCCTACATCAATATTGTGAGAGCTTAAGAAAGCAAAAAATTCTACTATCTTATTGCGAATGCTTCTAGCATTCCAACACACAATATTTAGTCCTATATTCATATTTATTTATCTTGTTGATACAAATACTTAATAGCTAATTGTGCAATAGCGTTGAATTGCTCCGATTTTGAAGTACAATTACCAAGTGTAGTTATCATTTCAGCAGTTAGGGCGTTAATTTCCTCAATGGTGAAAAGCTCACTGGAAGCTTCCGGTCCTACATTAGGGATGTTGTTGTTGTTTCTGCTTGTCCATGCATTGGAGTGCAAATTTGTTGTATTTTTTGGTTGTGGAAATGATTGAATTCCACTCTTGCGGTGAACTGTAAGAGCGGGAAAGTCGTTGACATTTGATGTGAGCCCTTGTTGTTGTTGGTAGCTTTTTTGCAAACTGTGCCTGAGCAGCTGATCGATATTTTTATTAGAGAGTCGAGCTCTAATATCAATAAATGATTTGCAGCTTTTGCATGTTTTGCATAGATCGTTTGATCTATGCGTTTTATTGCAATTTGCACATTTAATATTGGCGGATTTGCATTCGTTTGTGTGATGATTTTTTGCACAAGTCCCGCAAAGTGTTTTTACATGGCAGTTCTTTTCGCCATGGCCAAACATTTGGCAGTTGTGACACTGTGTTATTTTGTTGCGTTGGCTTCGAGCGATGTCCCACTTGACTTGTGTTTTAAATATTGAACGAACGTTTTTTTTAGAACATTCAATTTAGTTGAACCACACTCTAAGAAAATTATGTAGAACACATCATTGTAGGCACCATAGTTTTTCTTAATCATTTTAGCATTTTGCACTTTTAAGCCTAGTGTTGTGAGTTCATTTTTTAATGTTTCAGTGGGCATTTCATCAAGCCCATACAACACGACTTTGAGTGACCTTGCAGCTGGAAAGTCATGCGAAAAGAATTGCACAAATTGCACAAATTGCACGATGGCTATCAATATTTTTGCAGTTTATTTTAATTCCAATTGATATTTTTTTAATGCAATAATGCGAAATATTCTCGTCGCGAAAAAGTGAATGTACTTCATTTTCGTAAAACACATATCGATGGGATTTTGTCTTTTTTTTTTGAGTTTGTTTTAGATTGTATCACATCACAATCACTATCATTGTCTAAATCGGATATATTGTCGAAAGGGGCAAATCAGTTTTCTCTAGAGTTCTCACGTCTAGAGCTCATTTTGACACTTTTAATATTTGAAGACAAATTATTGTCTTCAAAACTAAGAAACCGATTTCTTTTTAGAATTTTGTTTTTTTTTTTTATTACCGCACTGAGAAAAACGTCGTGAGAGTTTGATGCACCGACTAGTACCTTTCTTTCTTATTTCCTTCCGCAAATTATGCAAAGTGGAAGCGTTGGATGTGGCGTTGATGGTTTCACTTTTTTCTTGTACTCAATGAGCACCCCTTTTAGTCTCAAAAAACTGTGGCCAAGAGCTTCCCGGCAGACGGAATGACTTTGAACTCCTTCGGGGGATCTGTTCCTTTTTTATGCCACTGCATGGACTCTTGTTTGCTTTCAGGGCCATAGTAGTGATGCCATGTTTCGTCCCCAGTAACAATTCGATCCATAACATCGTCCGTTTCACCATCATCGTCTCAGTTGCCATTGTGATTCTGTTTAACTAGAGATAAAACGCGAATTAATAATCACATTTATATGAAATTTTACATGAATGCACTAAAATAATAGTATTATTTGATAAGTCAATTTATATATATATCCACAGCTTCACCCCGATACTAAGAATGTATTGAATATCAAACAAACTTAGTTCTTCTAGATAGGGCTTTATTACTCAATTGCCTCTTGAGTCCTAAAAACAGCGATTTGCAAGAGTGATTCTGCGTTGGATTTTGGTACTGGTCTTATTGTTCCTATTTACCGCAGAGCCAAGGCAGACGAATTCCTTGACTACCTCGAAGTTTCTGCTGCCTAGTGCAAATCTCTGTCCGAGACGTCGATGTTATGTGTCCTTCCTTGACTATAACATGTACTTAGTTTTGCTCTCATTAACCACCCGACCGCATGTCCTTGTCTAAAATCTTTTTCGACATTGAAGGTCTCGGTAAGCTCGTTACCGACCTTGGCGAGCAGCGAGGGTACTCCATTGTCATCCTACACAATCTGACGAGTTTGGTAGGAATGCCAAAACTAGATATGGCACTGTATAGCTCCTCTCTATGCACACTGTCATATGCGGCCTTAAAATCGATGAATAGGTGGTGGCTGTCGATTTGTACTTCTTAGGTCTTTTCCAGGATCTGACGTAATGTGAAGATCTGGTCTATTGTGGACTACCCTGGTCTGAAACCACACTGATAGGGACCTATCAGATCAGGTCATGGACAAACGGTTTCAGACGCTTACACAACACGGCAGAGAGGATCTTCTATGCGATGTTAAGGGGACTGATCCCTGACATCGAGAATGCTGGAGGAGTGTCTGACGTCGATCGCAACGTGATCAATCTGGTGGATTGATCAGGAAATCACCAGGTCCCTTTGTGAATGTTCAAGTGTGAGAACCGCGTGCTAACTACAGAGAGGTTCCGCCCCGAGGCGAAGTCCAACAGCCTGAGTCCGTTTCCGGATGTGTTGTCGTGTAGGCTGTGTTTACCGATGACTCCAACAAATATGTCCTCCTTTCCCAGCTGAACGTTGAAGTCTCCTAGGATGATCTTGGGGTCGTATCTGGGGCATCGATCGTATGTCCTTTCTAGGAGATCATAGAAGTCATCCTTGATGTTGTCATCCTTCTCCTCTGTCGGGGCGTGAGCGCATATTAAGCTGATGTTCCCGAGTTTAGCCTTGATGCGGATTGTTATGAGGCGTTCGCTGACGGGGTCGTAGCTCAAGACTTTTTGCCTAAGTCTGCCTCAAACAACAAATCCGCATCCGAATAAGCGCTGCCTTCTCTCTCTATAGCAATCACTGTACCAAATATCGCAGTTCTTCATCGTTTTTATGCCAGGCTTATCCCATCGCCCTTCCTGGATGGCTGTAATGTCTGCCTTGTAGCAATCAAGGGCCTCCGCAAGTTGGCTGCGCGTGGTCTGTTAAGGAACCTCACATTCTACGTGCAAAAGCGAAAATCGTTGTCCTTAAAACGTTTGCTGGGGTCCGTCCTTATCCGAGGCATATCGGGTTTTGTGAACTATATTATTTTTACGTGGTGGGGAAGTTAACCTCACACAAAACCCACAGGCTGGTAGGCCAGGCCCATTATTTAATCCTCGGGCATAGCGGTTCGCTGCATACATTAGTTCACCACATAACGGGTGTTGTGATGGCTATCTAGGAGGCGCCGCGAGGAGGCTGTATGTCAACTTGACCTGTGCACTAACGGGGATAATGTTGGCAGACCGCCTTGTTGAGCGCAATCAACAGTGTTACCTCGCGTGAACAGGTCCATGCCCCCCACAATGTTATATGCGGCCTTAAAATCGACGAATAGGTGAAGATAGGGTCTATCGTGGACTTCCCTGGCCTAAAACCACGCTGACTAAACCCATTGCTCCAGCACTCGCACCGCAGCTGCCTCTCAAGTCAAACAGCGCTGTTGTAGGTGATTCTTTTAGGTTATTAAACGTTGAGCATATTCCTCAAACTCTTAACATATATATATATATATATATATATATATATATATATACATACATATATATATATATATATATATATTATATTTCTTTTCAATTACTATATTTTTATAGCGAAGACTTGTTCGGCGTTGGTGTTTTATATTTAGCTTGTGTCCAAATAAGTGCACCCTTGTCTTCGGTCACCATGATCGAAACGGTTATTCCACATTATATTGTCAGCTATGTCAAGCTCAAGTTTATTCGTGGTAGCATATTTAACTATTTATTTTTTCTGAGAAAGTCGTCAGATGGCTTCCAGTTTAATCTGACTACAATCTATGTAATTGGTGTCCAAAATTGAATTTGTAATTATTGAAACGTCCTTCAAGTGTGAGTATCTATCTCTATTTTATGATAGTTCCCATGACATCATATTTTGTTCAATTGGAACGAATATTTTACATTGATTCGATTTTGCAGAGTCAAAGAAAGGACTTGCTTTTCAAAAAGTCGAAAGTTTATGGGCAAATAAAATAACAAATAATTCTTTCAGCTGAATTGGTGGTTATCCGTAATTGTTGTAGGTTGACCACTTTCTCCTCCAGTTGCTACAAACAAAGTGTGAATTAATTAAATTATTGTTTTCTTCATTTGCATTTGACAAAATACAGAAAGGATCTGATTAAGAAAAACACGTGGGAACTTCTTAACGACGAAATTAAGTGGGAAGCGTTCAAAAGTCCAAATATTGTGCCACAGCTGTATGATCTCCAAAACGGCAATATATATTTGGCCAACCCTTGCTCATAATCATGTCTTATATTCGTAAGTATGTGCTGCATCTAATTCCATGGCAAGCTTATACATTATTGGTTAAGATAAAAAAAAATCTATCCTTGTTAGTTTACAGGTCAAGTTGACATACAGCCTCCTCGTGGCGCTCCTGGATAGCCATCATACCGTTGTGTGGTGAACCAATGTATGCAGCGAACCTCTCTGCCTGAGGATTAAATAATGGACCTGCCAATGATTTTCGGTTTTGAACGGTACAGTCGAATAACTTACGGAGGCCCTTGACTGCTAAAAAGCAGGCATCACCGCCATCGAGGAAGTGCGATGGGATGGACCCGGCAAAAAGACTATGAAAAACTGAGACATCTACTACAGTAATTGCAACAGAGATTCGCTTATTCGGATGCGAATTTGTTGTTAGAGGTAGACTTGGGCAAAAAGTCTTGAGCTACGACCCTGTCAGCAAACGCCTCATGACAATACGCATCAAGGCTAGATTCGGGAACATTAGCCTAATATGCGCTCACGCCCCGACAGAGGAGAAGGATGACTTCTATGATCTCCTAGAAAGAACATACAATCGATGCCCCAGCTACGACACCAAGATCGTTCTAGGAAACTTCAACGCTCAGCTGGGAAGGAGCACATCTTTGTTGGAGTCATCGGTAAACACAGCCTGCACGACAACACATCCGGGAACGGACCCTCTGTAGCTAGCACGCGGTTTCCACACCTGAACATTCGCATAGGAACCTGGCGATCTCTTCATCAATCAACCGTCAACCAGATTGATCACGTTGCGATCGACGTCAGACACTCCTCCAGTATTCTCGATGTCCGAACCTTCCGAGGTGCAAACATTGACTCGGATCATCACCTTGTTGTAGCCAATGTAAGAACCCGGATATCGAGAGAGCAACGGAGTCGAGAAAGGCCAAAACGGTTTGACGTCGGAAAGCTACAATCGCAACTGATCGCGGAGAACTTTGCCGACCGAGTCTCCCTGAAACTCGCTTAGAGTCCGACGCCGCCTGCACTAACCATAGAAGAAGACCTGAAACGGTGTCAAGAAACCATAAAGGAAGCTGCCACTTATGTCCTGGGTTTCACGTCACCACCCAGAAGGAACCCGTTGCACTTCTTCGTGAGCTCTACGAACAAAGAAGAAGTTAGGAGCATTGGCTTCTCAGAAGCAAAAAGAAGGAGCATGAGAAGCGCTTGGTCGAGGAAAGGTATTATGGCAGGAATGAAGTCCAAAAGGTTCGTATCCGGCGGATACAAGGTTCGGACCGAAGCCTGTCGGCATCAAAATGGACAACTAATGGTAGAGTCGCAGTCTGTGCTAAGAATCTGGAATGATCATTTTCGTTTCATTTCCTTAACGGCGATGACGCCTAGAATTCCGCTCTTAGGCAGAATGTTCTACTCAATGTGGACGATGATAGACAAGAATTCCGTCCCCCCGACCTAGACGAAGTGAAGATAGCAATATCGAAGCTGAAGTCGAACAAAGCTGGTGGAATGGACGGACTACTCGCAGAACTATTAAAAGCTGCTGGAGATCACCTGGTTGGGCGCATGCACCAGCTCACCTGTAAGATGTGGTCGTAGGAAAGCATGCCCATCTCAGCATCGTTTGCCCGGTCCACAAAAAAGGAGACTCCTTTGACTGCGCCAATTATCGGGGGATCAGCCTTCTTAACATTGCATACAAGATCCTCTCTGCCGTATTGTGTGAACGTTTAAGACCTTTTGTCCACAACCTGATAGGTCGACCAGCTATACAATGCCATATCTAGTTTTGGCATTCCTACCAAACCCTTAAAATTGTGTAAGATGACGATGGAGACCTCTCGTTGCTCCGTCAAGGTCGGTAACGAACTCACCGATACCTTTAATGTCAAAAAAGGTTTTAGACAAGGCTACGCACTGTCATGTGACTTCTTTAACATCATCCTCGAGAAGATCGTGCGTAACTCACAAGTCAACACCTGAGGCACGATCTTCCAGAAGTCAGTTCAATTGCCAGCTTGCTAGCAGTCAATGAGGCGTTTGTTGGCATTGAAGCGGAAGCGGCTAAAATGGGTCTGGCGGTAAATGAGGGCAAAACGAAGTACATGCTGTCATCAAGGAAGGACACACAACATCGACGTCTCGGACGGAGCGTCACACTAGGCAGCAGAAACTTCGAGGTAGTCAAGGACTTCGTCTACCTCGGCTCCGTGGTAAACAGGAACAACAACATCAGTACTGAAATCAAACGCAGAATCACTCTTGCCAATCGCTGTTTCTTTGGGCTCAAGAGGCAATTGAGTAATAAAGCCCTCTCTCGAAGGAATAAGCTTGCTTTATATAACAACTACTTTATGGTGCGGAATCTTGGACGTTAGCAAAGGCGGATAAGGAAGCCCTTAGTCTCTTCGCTGCTCCGTCAAGGTAGGTTTTAGACTGTCGTGTGACTTCTTTAACATCATCCTCGAGAAGATCGTGCGTAACTCACAAGTCAACACCAGAATCAGAATGATTGGACGCTGATGAAATTGACGTGATTGGACGATGACAATGAGTGGTCAATGAGTGGTTTGCTGGTATTGAAGCGGAAGCGGCTAAAATGGGTCTGGTGGTTAATGAGGCCATAATAAAGTGACTACTGTCATCAAGAAAGTGCACACAACATCAACGTTTCGGACAGAGCGTCACACTAGGTAGCGGAAACTTCGAAGTAGTTGAGGACTTCGTCTACCTCGGCTCCGCGGTAAATAGGGACAACAACACCAGTACCGAAATAAAACGCAGAATCACTCTTGCCAATGGCTGCTTCTTTGGGCTCAAGAGGCAATTGAGCAATAAAGCCTTCTCTCGAAGGACTTCGCTCGCTTCATATAACAGCTTAATCATCCCAGTCCTACTATGGCGCGGAATCCTGGACGCTACTAAAAGCGAATAAGGAAGCCCTTAGTCTTTTTGAGAAAAAAGTTTTGTGTGCGATTTTCGGTCCTGTTTGCGTTGATGAATTAGGAGGAGAAGATTTCACGAGGAAATCTATGAGCTGTACAGGACACCACTGCTCCGGCCCGAAAAGTCTTGAAATCTGAGCTATTGGAACAACGCAACAGAGGACGGCCTGGGCTAAGGTGGCGAAGGACCTCAACCAACTTGGAGTGAGCAACTGGAGGCAGCGGCGAAAGATCGTGCTGGCTGTAGAGGCATATTGGTTGAGTCCCAGGTCCACTCAGGACTGTAGCGCCACAAATAGATTATTCTGTACGAGTTATTATTAATATTAATAACAACTGTACATTTTTAAGTATATTGCTTTTGTGATGCAACTTCTGCCTTACAAACGTCGTTTCTGAACGCAGCTATCGTCAACCATTACTTTGCGTTGGAAAACACTATACCTTCTCTCTTCCAATTTTTTGATTTATATGCCCCCTCCTTCTAACAGTTTGAAAAGTGAGGAGATCCACCATATAGGCAGTTCACGCGTATTCTCATTTAAAAACAAAAAAAATCATGTCTGTGAATCAGCTGTTCAGGAGGGGAAATGTTATAAAAAACGCTGTCAAAATGATTTCAAGGGCGGGAGACAAGGGAGTTGACTGTCTCCCTTTTGGTCTCTGGTGAAATATGTAGGAAAACAGGGGAGTAACGCTTGTTGAATAGTCGCACATATGGAAAAGACTTATTATCAATTGATATTCCGAGTTAAGCGTATTATAATTAGAATAAATATTCGGTGTTGCATATTATTATTACAAAATATTATTTTTATTGTCTAAATGACATCAATTTATAGGAAAGGTGTTGTTTTCAATAAAAATAATGAAACCTAATCCACAAAACAAATAATCAACATGTTTCGTGCAATCAAATTCAAAACAATAATAATAAAACGAACGTTCTGAGTTAAATTTGACAAACATAAATTTAACTCAGAACGAAGATATATGAAATTTGTATTATATTAAATATACCTAAAACAATTAAGTTGGTTCGCAATGAGAACGCTTTTACAAATTTAAGATACCTTTTGAGTGCTATTTCAATAAGAACAAAAATAATATCAGACATAATATTTATTAACAACAGTTATAGAATTAATACATTTATTAAATCCGAGTTATAGAATTTAAAATAAGTAGCTGTTGTGCAGTGTTTTGTAATGTTTATTAATTCATAAATACAATTTAGTTAATTATTTATATATATATCCTCATTTTGTTCTTGAATTAATCATAAAGTTTTAAGAATATTGTTGCCTTACAAGCATAATTTCTGAACGCGGCTATCGGCAACCATTACTTTGTATAGGCAACCATTACACCGTATAGGCAGTTCAGACGTATTCTCATTTCTAAACAAAAAAAATCCTGTCTGTGAATCAGCTGTTCAGGAGGGGAAATGTTATAAAAAACGATCTCAAAATGAATTCAAGGTCTGGTGACGAGGGAGTTGACTGCCTCCCTATTGGTCTCTGCTCCCAAAATTGCCCCTGAAATTGCCAAACATGGGCACAACGAAGAATGATAGAAATGATGATGATGAAAGTAAATAAAAATAGAAAAAATAAATAAATAATATAGGTAAATAAACAAATCATCTTGCTCATTTCAAATTGTAAGTTTCTTGTGCAGTTATCCTTTCTCCTGCATAAGTGAATCCACTGCTTCCGTAGGATGTTGTGTTTTGGAACCGAATAAAACCGTACATTCGGTTTTCCCTTGTTGTTGTTTGCATTGCAACCTCATTTTCAAAAATGTCTCTTTATTTAATTGTTAATAAATTACAAAATATTGTTCTTTTAATTTTTTTCAAATAAACGCGCGGAAATCGCAGTGAAACCTGACATCCGTATATAAAAAGTAAACATCCGTTGTCTCAGCCTACGTCATCAAAAATTGACAGTAGGTGAAAGACATGCGCAATGCGTAATATGTATTTCTATCATTCTTGGGCACAACACACACAAGTTTTGACAGATCTTGACAATGATGTTCAGAAACAGTCCTTCGCAGATTTGATACGCCCTGTGTTTGATGCTTTTTGTATTTATGTAGAGAATTCGTCGATATCACTACATTTCGTAAATAAACATAAAGTTTGTTGTTTTACCTATTATTCGAGAGCATTGGAAAATACCTTGATTCTTGTTGAGTGTCTAATGTTATAAGCAATTTTCTATCTATTTCTTCCGATTTTTTTTGTATTCGCAAACAAACCTCAAATCTGTCAGTTTATTAAGTATAATTTTGACGTATATTAATTTAGGCCTTCAAATTCGCTTATTATAAGGATGGATAGAAATTCAACTTTAAGTTTTTTAAAGAAGAAGTGGGGTGCTTTGAGCAATGAGCCTGGAGTTTTCAAATACACCTTAAATCTGATTGATTCAAAATTTTTAGACGGCAAATTAAAATTGTACTGTGAGGTTTGTAAATATACATGATTTTTTTACAATCATGCAACATATGTTGCTGTTAAAGCATTCACAAAACAAATAATATAAAACTATGAATGGCCTTAAAATGTAAATGTTAGTATGGTAAAAACAAATTATTAACAAGTTTATTTGATTGAATTATGGCGCATTTCAAAGAAAAGTGTTTACTTTATCCCTCAAACTATCTATCCGTAATATTGTTTCCTTGATCTATGTATAAATTTGCTCTGATCTGCTCTGCTCTATCTATGAATAATCTCCACGCATAAATATTTTATTCTTTCCCATAGTTAAATCCCGACCGGTCAAAATTGAGACGCCTTCCGCAATCAATTACCTCCCTCAATCCCACTTTCGCTCATGACAACTTCAACTTTACCAAAATAAAAAAAAATGAAATTATTTTGGAAGCGCCCTTCGAAGACATTGTAGTGACCTTTATCATTAATCAAAGTCCATTGACTGAATACCATTCGCTTATTTGCCCTGATATGGCTAATTGTCAACCGCAAAAGTTAACTAAGTCAGCCATAAATTTTAGTTTCGATTTTTTACTCTCCACGAATGAGCCGGAATTTCGTATTGGGTACAATAGTCCTGGAGCACTTGCATCGGTAAATCACCTTCACCTTCATCTCTTGTATATTAAATACGAACTTTATATAGACAAAGCAGTAAGTTACACTTCCAAGAGTGCAAATACGTGAAAATTCAGATTATTTAAATTACGCAGGAACTAATGGCCATAAAAAAAGATGTGTATCGCCTGCATCATGCAATGCCGACGGAAGCTATATGCTTCATAGTTAACAAAAAGAATAAAGTTCTTCAATCTCACTCTATTTATGAATTAATTGAGTATTTATGTGCTCAAAACATACCGCATAATATGTTCATCACACCCGATCGAACAAAGGAATCAAGGGGTTTAAAACTGTTTGTGTTTGCTCGAGAGCACCACTGTATTATCAAAAACTTAATCTCACTTAACATAGCTTTTTGTGAGTTTAGTGGGTACATTCCTGTTGGCGGTACAGTAAACATTTTTACATTCGGCGCTTTAAATAATGAAACTTTTTTTGTAGATCCAAAACTCTTTAACGAACTTACAGAAGAAATGGTTTTGAATAAAATCAAGGAGGCCAACGGGAATATCTACGCCTCGATATATAACTTCTTAGCAGCATTATAAAAAGATTTTATTGAATAAATATAATGTAGTTAAGATACAAAAATCATATTGAAGTACTTGTTTTAAGTATTGATTTTTTGTCATCACTTTTGCTTATTACTTTGGAGAGTTTTTCTATATGATATTTAACGGGCTCAGGAGATCCCTGGAATTTTAATAGTTGGACGAGGTCTTCAATTGTGTCTTGGGCAACAGCTGCTCTAATTGCGTTGAAAAACTCCATATAATGGCTTATGTTATGTCTAACAAAAATTGTGTTATTTTTATATTGAAATAAATTTATATTTTACATACATCATAAGAAGCATAGGCCCAAGTAATTCTTTTGTATTGTATAAATGGTGTGCATACGCCCTCGTGTGCTGCTGACAAGCAATACACGCACAATCCTTAAGAAACGGAGTAAAGTCCTCTTTAAAGCTGTAAGTATATATGTGTATAATTAATTGAAAACGCTTTCCATTTATTTATGACTAACGTTTCGTCCGTTAAATCCAAATAAGGCTGCCCTCGTAATGTTTGTGATGGCAGGAAACTAAAGGTTAGTGCCTTAAAGTTTAATGCGGCTACATACGGATAGGAAGTATCAAACACGTCAACTCCTAATCTTACCAATTCTGCCACAGTCAATGGATCATATGCACCTAACATCAACTTTAATTTTTCATTATTTAGGTCATTGATACAATGCTCAACAACATCTAATAATAGTTCCTGATTTAGCTTTGTTGCGCTCAGACCATTGTTATGAAATCCGTCTAGCAGGTACCCAGCAACTTCTGTTTTATCTTTTACATTACGAATGGATTGAGTTCTTGCAAATTTATTGTACCCACCGACTATGGGAGCTGAAACATGGAATATTATTTTAAAAAAATCAAATCAGCCATATAATAGGATATACCAAATATCGACTTTCTGGCGAGTTTTTTTGAATCTTTGTGCCTATTATAGCAATAATTGAAAAACTCTCCTGTCCGTTCCACCGACTTTTGTATTCTCTTTTTGGAACTTTCCTCATTTGTATCTCCATCAGAAAGGCCAACATACGCATCAGGTTGCACAGTTTCTATGAATTCCATGAACCTAAAAACATATTGCTTGTACATTTCCAGGAAAACACTTAAATTTCAACTTACTGTGCAGAAGACAACATCTCTTTCCCTCGTCTTGTAAACAGTGGAATAGTATTTTTGTCATTAAACCCCGAGGGTGTTTCTTCGCAGATGTCCCTTATGATAATTATGTTCGGAAACTGTTTATAACCCACAAATTCAGATAACCCTTTACCGAACACTTTAACGGATTCCTTCATGTGTGAAATTGTTGATAAAGACAAAAGCAATACTTGAGTTTCACTCGATACATAATTGAAAATCTCGGGACTAAGGTGGGGAATACTGCCTCCCTATAACACAAAATATATAAACAATTGCAAAAATAGTTAAAGGTATATTGTACCTTTGTGCATTGTATTAATAATGGAGTTATGAATGTTGAATTGGTTTCAGAGTGAAATAAAGAACCTAATCGTCCTGATGACTTGCTGATATTGTTAACAACGAATTTCATTGCACTTGCACTATTTATATGAGTGCAAATAAGATCAGACATCAACAACATATAACTTTAAGAACACGAGGAACATATTGACGTAAACTGTCAGATTGACATTTTATTAGATCCGTTCCAATTGACTTGTATCAGCATTTTTCTATCGGAATTTTTGGGAACTAAAATAAGTACATAAAATTTTGACAGTTCGCGCGTTGGAAGAAATTTGTATGGGAAGTTCGAAATTAGATAGAAAGTAATTTAAATAAATAAAATTGTTGATGAACCTTAATATTATCAATTGATATCAGAGTGTCTCTGAAAAAAGATTAATTAATTATAAAACTGCTGTCATATCATTTGAGGCTGTATTTTGCTGATACGAGCGGTTCCAGAAACCATTAAGAAAGTATATTGGTCTCTGCGAATGTCTACGAATTTGCTCGACAAACTACTAAAAAGCGTTCCAATAGCTGATTTTTTCATAGAAGAGAGAGCAAAATATTTCCCCTCCCTGCGAATTTCTTCCGTAAATAAATCTGTCAGCAGCAGATGGCAGTCAAAGTGGAAATAAAATAACCTTTGACATTTCATATATCTAATAGATGTTTACGAATTTCTACGAAAAATCGTGTCACAAGTTTTGGCAGAGTTACTCTCTGCAAGTGAGATATTTACCCAAACTACTCAACTACGAATTTCTGTACACAAATCAATTGTAACAGACCTATTTTTTTCTATTCCATTCTGTACATAAAGTTCAATTTCCCTTCCAAATAAGTCAACATTGTTCAGAATTTGCACCAGAAACCAGAAATTGTTAATTTCTCATACGCACAGTTCGAATGATATACAAAATGATGTAATATGTACTTTGAATTGGAGATACATCCATTCTTACTTACAATTTCACCAAATTTTTTCTAACTGAAATTTTCCGTTATGTTTACATTACGTTATGACAAACATGTGTACTTAGCTTAATTTTAAAATTCTAAACTAAAAAGATAAATATATCAACAAAATGTGATGTTTAGATCAGATATAAATAAATATACTTTTTTGGTATGTGATACAGATGTAAACTATAAAGTGTATCCTAAGATAATAATTAAAAAATATATATGTATATTGAATTCGTAGTTACAATATGTAGGTATGTTACAATTGTTCTAAATTGCCGCGAATGTAAAGAAGAAGTGGTGTTTAAATATTTCCCTTCCCTACGAATTTCTGCCGAAGAAAAATCTGTGGGTAACAACTGACTGTCAAAGTGAAAATGAAGAAACATTTGACATTTTATATATCTGATAGCTGTTTATATATAATTGTGCGAATTTCTACGAAAAATTGTTTTACAAGTTTCAGCAGAGTTACTCTCTCTAAGAGACACTTTAACCCAAACAACTCAGCTACGAATTTCTGTGCACAAATGAGTTGCAACAGACGTTATATGCATACAATAGGTCTGTTCCAATTGCTCTGAATTGCTACGAGTGCCTACGAATTTCTCCAAGAAACTCCCTAAAGGCGTTCCATTAGCTGATTTTTTCGTAGAAGAGAGAGCAAAATATTTCCCCTCTCTACGAGTTACTGCCGAAGAAAAATCTGTGAGCAGCAGATGGTTGTCAAAGTGAAAACAAAAAAATCGATACCTGTTTATGTACGAATTTCTACGAAAAGTCATTTCTCAAGTTTCGGCAGAGTTACTCTCTCCAAGAGAGATTTTTACCCAAACTACTGAGCTACGAATTTCTGTACACAAATGAATTGGAAGAAACCTATTATGTTCTGTTGTACGTATTATGTTTTAGTCGGATTTTCATAAGAATTATGACTATACATAGGTCTGTTTGTAATTGTAGTATGTCTATCATTATCCAAAACATAAATATCATCATTTGCGTAGACAGGAATTACAAAATTGCATTTAATATTCATTTTTTTTACAATTTAGTATAGAGTTCTGAGATTTAGGTAAATACTATCTTGTTTTATGAGAAAGAATTTGAAAAAAAAAATCTAAGATAACATATTCAAACTAAGAAGCAGATATAAATATTGGTATTGGTGAATAGAACTAGATATGGACGGACAAATTTTTATGTGCATATTATAGTATGTATATGTAGTATTTAAATTTATTTGAAAGCACTTAGCACCACTGAGGTGTAGTTTAAGTCATACAGGTTTGTGTTTACACGATCAGATAAAATATTTCATTTTGTTATGTGAAAGAAATGTATTTATGCATTTTATTACTGATTCTTTTAACTAATTGAAATGAAATACATAAGTAATATTTGAATAATTTGTGGTTTATAGAGTGATAAACTATATTTGATTTTGATTTTGAGTAGGCTTCCAGTCCATTTCCAACCAACTATCACAAATATGAATGGACTTAACGAACGATTCGATTTTTAGACAGCAGCTGATCGCTTTCCCCTACTTTCAGTGGTAGAATGGGTGAAATTTTTTTATTTGAAATAACAACCAATTTCAAAGCCAAACTAAATAAATTATGTGCCTAGTTCATTGAATAATCCAAACACAAATCAAATTGTAAATGAAAAATGCGTAGTAGGCTGGGGCGTTCAAATCACTTAAAAATTGTATACATTTTACTCCTATGCATAATACAGACAATGTTACTAGATTAAAATAACAGAATTCAACTGATATCTACGAAATGCAATGCACAATTACAATATAATATTTAGGTGGTTTTTGCACTAAGGCAGAAACTCTATAAACAAATTTTGTGAAATGTTGATATCCTTGAGAAGATTGAAACTCTCTTGCAAAAAAGTGCATAATGTATTGCTTACTACTTGAAACGCATCTTAGACAGCAAAATCTTCTTTAAATCTGATCCGTTTTCTGAATTCACTACGACTGGATTAAGTACCGGACTGCTACGGCAGTACCAAGAAAATACAATTAGGATTTTAACCTCATCTTAAAAGCGTACGTATTTGATCGTATATTGCTTATGTTTAATAAAGTGAACCTAGAACTGCAAAAATAAAATTAATTTAAGCCATTACTTCAACCGATATAAACACTTCTTTTAAAGTCAATATTCTAATGAAATTTGATTAAATATTTAATTTTTAATATACTGAAGTGGATGGAAAACTAGTATATAAAATTATTTTAAGCAAAATGATTGTATTTACTGATTCGCGTGTTCTCAATATAATTGTCAGCATAAGCTCGCAAGCTAGTATAAAAATGATTAGCAAAATTATAATTGTATTTATAACAAAACAGTTATAGCCATGACACGCAGACATATACCCTGTTATATCAGAATTTCTGCATATAAAATAAACTGGATTCGATTGTTCTCATGAATCGTGAGCACTAACCACCAAATATAAGACAAGTTCCAATTGCTCTGAAATGCTACGAATGGCTACGAAATGCGGCGAAATACTCACAAAAGGTGTTCCACTTGCTGATTTTCTCGTAGAAGAGAGAGCTCTACAAATTTCTGCCCTGAAATCTATGGGCAAATGACTTTCAGAGTGAAAATAAAAAATCCTTTGAAATTTTATAAACATTATAGTTGGTTACATTTAAATTTATTGACGGTGCGTCAGTTATGTGAATTTCTACACTAATTTTAAACTTATTCATTGAATGCTTCCTCCGCGGTTTCCTGATCTATTACAATTCTGTAATCGCAGATCTTTCCATGCTGTCATGTCACACCCCTATTTAATTTTTTGTCGTTCCCCCACCTACTTTGGCGTTCTGTTTCCCCTTTATTTCGACATTTTTACATTGCATACCGATATACCAGATTTTGAATGTGTTGAAGAAAATTTTGGTCGCTGCTATGTGTGCGTGCGCGACGTTTCTACGGGTTGTAGAAAATAAACTGTTTTTCGCTTCTCTCTCGGATTGTTTCCTAATTAAGTTCATTATTAAGATTAATTGAAAAATTAGGTGTAAATTGAATTATGATTACGTTAACTGCACAGTATTATTTCCTTTAGAATGAATAAGATTAATTAGGAAATCAAAACACAAAAGCTGGATCAAGGAGAGTGTCAGTAGAAGATTTTCTAAGCAATCGTAAAGAGAAGACAAAATACTTGGAAGGAAGTAGCGAGCACCAAGCGAAGAAAAACCAAAGAAAAGAAGGAGAAGAATTAAGAAGCCACAAAGAGAAAAGAGTGCTTATGCCACACAAGAAAAGGAACATCAGCGGCAAGGAGAATAAACGACGGACAGAAACAAATCAAATTTCGGTACGCGGACGAGAGTGTTACAAGACAAACAGCTATGCATTTAGGAGAGCGAAAAAGAAGCATATGGGGTTAAATTTTAAATAAATTTCTATTCATAAATTTTAACAAAAACAAAAAAAGTTCGGTGTCTGAGAGCCTAATTGAAAAGAAAGCGAACACAAAATTGTTAATAAAAAGGAGGAGAAAATATAAGGAAAACTTGATATTGCTATACAACTGTGCTGCATCACATAAAAGGAAGAAAGAAGAGGTCATCAAGAAACGTCGAGTGGATTTCTATTTCTCACTTCTAGCAGCAAAAAGGAAATTTCTTAAAAACCAAAAATAAATATATTTGCTGCAGGGATACACTTATCCTAATTGTGTTGTGTTAAGAGAGGTGTTTGGTTTTGTTGAATTCGATTATCGTTTATAGATTTATGAACGTAGAAATTTCGGTTTTAATGTCGCTTTAAAAGTTTCAAGTTGAGGAAAATGTCGTGTATCTCGAGCAATTTCAGTTCATTTTTCCTCGACTCCTTAAATGATCCCTCGGAATTTGCAAAGTATCTTAGTAACGGTGAGAACAAGGTGCAATCGCTGGACGATTTCCAGGTATTTGGTGGAGGTAACAACGGGGGCTATAGCAACAGTTCTGCTGTTAACAGCGGTTTAAGTTTTAACGGTGATAGTTCAATTTATGTAAATGGCGAAAGCGCACATCAACATGCAGGAAATATACAGAGCTATTCTGGTATAACACATCACCAGCATGGTTACCAGCAGCCTCAGCATCCTATTCACACCCAACAAAGTGTCTCTTCAGCTCCACAAACATTTGGCCATCAAACAACAGGAAGATGGAGTACTCCTCAGACACAAGCAGTGACATGTGGAGCAATAACTCCTCATGGCACTTCAGATCAGAACGCTCTCCACCATCATCATCTGCATCAACATCCACATTCACACCCTCAGCAACAGCAACAACCACCACAAAACACTACCAATAATCATCATCATTTCGATGGATCTTTTGAATTCCTAAAATATCTTCGCCACGCTGGTGATTTTGGGGAAGATTCACAATCAAATACCACGCCTACACCGGCAACACCATGCTCGAATAGTAATTTAATTGACTTAGATAGTAGTACATCAATGACACCACACAACCATCGTACTGGCACCCCGATGGCTGCGGCTGTTGCAACTGCTACCCCTTTGAACCGTTCCTCGCTGGATATCGATACTTTTGACCACGATTCCAAACACAACTTGTTCGATCTTCAACACCAGACAAGCAACAATTCAAATGAGTCTTCCTGCGACCCTATGGGCGCCTTCGCTGGAGTTCATCTAAACGCTAGTAACTCAAATATCTCATCAGAGTCAGCGGGCAGTGACAATTCGAACAATAATAATCAAAGCAATGCTTCCAAACCATTAGTTAACTTTAGTATTAAGGATAACTTTGAGGTTCATCCGGCACACAAGGTCGAAGAAGGAATCTTTCAGCATATGAACAAGCTGCCAGTAAAGAAAAAGGATACACTGAAACAGCTAGGTGTACGATTTACAGGACAAATGACTCTGGCTGACAAATCGATAGTGGTGGAAAACTTTATTAAATTTTGCCAAGTAGGTACAAATATAATGCATAATGAAATGCATACATAAAGGCTTCCATGTAGTTATCCCCACATATGATAACATACTTACAAGTAACTGATTGTGCTTGTAATCTTTACTCCTTTTCCTCGCCCTATACACCTCTCAGTTATCACCCCACACCCTTAAGCCATTACTGCTATATGTTCGCATACGTCTATACATACATACGTCTTAAGAATTATGTAAACATGATATTTGTATGCTTCATATTTCATGTGAGTGACAACGATACATGTTTACAAAATATTGATTTTTAAAGTACTCATATGGAAAATGAGTTTTCGGCTCAAGTAGTTATGGTTTTTACCTTATGTACAGACATTTTTTTAAAATACATTTCATGCACAAATGAGAAACAATTACTTTATTTTATTGTATATTTTTGTTTTTTTTTTTATCTGTATTTTAGGAATATGATGTTACTGACCATCGACCGTTTTTGACTCTCAACCAGAGTGGTATGAACAAGCCAGAGCAAATAAAATTTGCAAGATATTTGGGCCAAGGACTGCCATCGTTCACTCTATTTTGCATTTACAGTAATTTTAAAAATCTCTTCTGCACCAAGCGAACTGAAACGTATGTTTACTTCTTAATTTTTTTTTCTTAAGATTACCATTAACATATAATTTAAGGTACGGAAAAGATGGCTACAATTTACAATATATTCTGGACAAAACCAAACGTTTCCTTTCGAAAGCAACAGCCGGTAAGCTTAACATTGTGCATGCTTCTAATCGATTTATATATAGGTTTGCGTTCTTTTTATAAATTCATGCATGGCTAACTTATTTGTTCTTTTCTTACAAAAAGTTATTAAACGTAAATAAAACACAACCTTTTTTCTAACTTTAAAAAAAAAGACGTTTACTGTTCCTTTGCTCCTCGACCAATTTAATGCATTACACTGCATTAAACACTAATATGTAACAAGCAAATGAAGCCATTTTCAAAGCTGTGGCATACTTCCCTCTCAACTTTGTAACATAACACTAATTTCTAGAAAGGACTATGTGAAAATAGCCTTTTATCATACATATCTAGCTGGTGAAAATGTATTTTAAGTTCGTATGTGGATTTTGGTTTAATGAAATAAGTATTTTTTTTAACCAACTATTACAAAAAATCCTACAAACGAAAATGAAAACTGCAAATATATACTTCCTTCTTTTAATAGTACAGCAACCTTTGATTTCTTTAAAGCTACTTATGATTTGAACAACAAAACTTTACAAAACTAATTTTCCCTCTCTTGAAAATAAAAAATATTGTTCGGTTGTCAGCTCCGTGTCAAAACAATTGTAAGAATACAATTAGTGCACGTGGCCGGTCTAGAAGAAACTAAGTAATGTTCCGTCACTAAACTCTTGACTAAATAAAATAAATGAATATACATATATTGAGAAATAATAAAATTATATTTTGATGTTTTATAAAATTCACTTACGATCTGTGAGAGAATGTATAAAGTTATTGGTAGTTATATGCGAGTTGAATGCACGTTTTTTTATTTTGTGCTGAAAGTTTAATTATGCAGCTATGAGCATTTCACTTTTGCAGAGAAATTAGATTTGTCCAATTTATTGTACATTAGCATTCACTAATTCTTAAAGTATTGATTTCTGTAGCTAACTGAACAGGATTTGTTGAGAATCAATAGATTACGTAGAAATTTGCAGATGTTAACAAAAATGAGTAGTTAGTTAATGATACAGCTTAGAAAGTGGTTGTGGTGTAGTAGCGAAGCTATTGAAACTCTAGATGATACGAATTGCAATTATTTTCTTTTATGCAGGCGTTCCGAAATCTCCAATTCAAAATACACCACAACCATCAAAGCCTTCAGAACAAAATAATTAAGAGAATTTCAGGAAAAAATCAACACCTGAAACATTTTTATGTGTCTTATTCGAGATGATTTTCAGATGAGTTTGCAATTTTCTATGTGAAATAAAAAAAGTATATATTTACATGTCTGTTATATTATATACACAATTTTATATGTTAATGTTCTGTAAACAAGTTATATTGAAAATATTTTTTTTAATTATATCACATACTAAGTTTAGTTCATCTGAATAAAAATAAATTATTTAGATAGAAAAATGTGTATGTATTTTCGAAATGCAATTGTTATGTATATCCGACAATATATTTTATACAAAATATAAATTTAGTTAATGAAAATGAGTCATTACGATCTAAAAATAGAAACCACGATAGCGAAAAAATATACTGAAAATAAAATTCTTTTGAAAAATGATAATTTTAACTAAAAAGAATCAATTATTTTAAATGACTGCAAAAAGTTGGCAATATAAACTCTTTACTAAAATAATATAAAACAATTATAATACTACAAATAAATTTATTATATGCGATAATATAATTGTACAAGCGGTTGTAAGTCGTCGTATATACTTCTAAAAATAAATTTCGTCAAAGGCTTTAAAATGTTTTATTTTGGGGAAAAAACAATTATATCGAATAAATTTTTATTTTTGCATTACATATGTATATGTATGAACTCAAGTGCAGAGAAAACAAAATACTAAGTAGGACAAAACATTTGTTGTCATAAATAGTCTAATTAAATCCAAATTCATTATTCCCGGGCATAGAAAATGTACTTAATCGTATCCCACAGTTAATTTCATACATGTTTGAAGAAATAGGTATATTTTATATTATAATTTGGATTCAATTATTTATTGTTTTAATAATATTGACATTGAAGCTTTAAAATACTTGAATATCCTTCTCTCCAATGAGATATATGTTCTTGTAGTAGTCCGTTTTAAGTGAATGACTTTCTCCCGCTGAAATATTGCAATTATTTAATTTATTTTTCAGAAACGGAATTCATTTTCTAGCTATGTATATTCTGAAAACTTTAAAAATTAACTTGTATTTAAAAATTTCTGACGAGCCCTAACTCTAATTCAAAAATTTGTATCTTCACTATCTTTAATAAACCACATTTATGAGGATATCCATTTAGACGTTCACTTGATAACCGGTCGATTTTATCCATACATCTAATGTCAACAAGTTTTTTCAATGACACGCTGGTCTGGTAATGGCCGATGAAGACTTACTTATACGTGAAGGGTCTTCTCCATTTTTATTTCGTTGAAAATTATTTGCGATTCCACACTTTTCTGCTAGTTTCGATTGTGTATCGTATCATTTTAGCGAATTCGTTGTTCTCGATCACGTAATTAATGTAATTTTAAAAAATGCGCAGATTCGCATGCGAAGCGCTGATGCGAGCTATTCATATACACTGACCTTAAATGTTAATAGAAAATATTTTTAATTAAAAATATTTCTCTTATAAACTCTTATTGTCATTAATATAATTCATTATTTTTCTCTTTTTTTTTGCTGTTTAATTTGAATTTTTTTTATTTTTGAAAATATTATTATTATTATTTATTAACCTGTAATAAATAAATTAATACAATATAGAGCCATAGCTGCAAGGACTTTCAGCTTGTCATGGGTTAATAAGAAATATGAGTTTATAAAACTGATTCAGACTTTTTTACAAATTCATTTATAAAATTAATATTAGTCATATTAGGAGTTTTTAAAATAACGTGGATAGGGGTTTCTTTGAAAATGTTTTTTTTCTGGAGATAGTCGTGAGCAATGTCCGAGGATGTGCGGGATGTCCAATTTAGAGTTGCAGTGGGTGCAGAGTGGACTATTTTCTTTTTTCAGTAGATATTGGTGAGTGACCCATTATTGGTGAGACGGATGAAGTTTTTGATTTTATGTTTTGGTACATCTGTGTGGTATATTATATGAGATCTGTCGGTATTTACTATTTTGTAGTGATGATTATAAATGTTCCATTTTCACGGAAATTGTTATAAAATATCTGGTTGATGTGGTGTAGTAGATCGGATTTGCTGAATATGTTGTATGTGTAGATCGGTGCCTTATTATTATTATTCTGCTGCTGCGTCTGCTAATTCATTACCTTTAATGCCACAATGTCCAGCTGTCCACATAATTTGAATTTTTGATAATTATTTATCAATATATTTCGTGTGTGGGACACGAGTGGGGTGGAATTATTATTATTATAGAAAGGCTATCTGTACATATAATGTATTTGCCGCTTCTTTTGGATGCAGTTTTTATGGCTTCTAGAATTGCTAAGGCTTCTGCTGTGAAGATGGAAACGAATTCTGGCATTATATCGACTTTTATTATTGACGTTTCCAGAACTACTGCAAAAGAATTGTTGGATGCAGTTTTTGATACATCTGTGTAAATAAAGTTGAATCCAATATCTTTATAATGGCATTGTATCTTTGCAAATAGGGATTGATAAATGTACTGACTGGTGTTGTTTTTGTTTTAATCAGCTAGGGTGGTTTTCTGCGGTAAGGTCCAAGGAGGACTACTCCGTCTGTCATTTGGAGGCCGGATTTTAGGTAGTTCCAATGTTGTTGCAGTTTGAAGGATTTGGTCAATTGCAGATATTGTTTTTTTCCGGCGTTTTTGTGTTGACGCTAGTTAATAACATTTTATAAGGTAGGAGTTATGTGTAAATGTCAGCTTTGCATACATTCTCGCTGTTAGGGAGTCCCTTCTTTCGTCGAGGGTCGGAAGACCTGCCTCCACTAAGATATTTGTAATTGGAGTTGTAAGGAAAGCGTTGATACTGCTCCTGGTTGTCTGATGATACGTTGGTTTTATAATTTGGAGTGTGGTTTTAGGGCAGTTACCATATATGTATAAGCCATAGTCAATCTTACTTAGTACTAACATTTTAGTTACTTTACATAAGGTGTTAATATGTACATTACTTTTCTTTATTAGATAAGTATTTGATTAGTCCTTGCAGCTAGTGAGTTTTTAAGATATAAACAATGAGTTTTCTAATTGTATTTAGAATTAACGTGGAGACGTAATATACATAGTTCATTATCGTTATTAATGTGTACATTGTGGAAATCTAAATCTAGGACAAGAGTGTTTACGACATATAAGAATGTAAGCAGCGTACATGCAATGTACTAACTTTTTGTGGGAAGCTAGGATTCTGCTTATTTCATTAAAAGCAATGGTAAAAAGAACTACCGACAAGGGTGAGCCTTGGGGTATACCGTTGGAAAGGGGAAATTACCTTGAGTGGAGGTTATTAACTTTGACGCAGAATTTTCTATTAGTTAAAAAGGACTTGATATACCGAAACATATTAGGTCCAATTTTCCATTCATTAATTCGATCGAAGACCTTTTCAAAGTCGAGTGATAAGGTTGAAATGTGTTTTTTTGAACTCAAAGCGTCACAGATAAGGAAGTCAATATAGAGTAGGGCGTCTGCACATTCACTGTTGCATTTAAATGCAACTTGGTTGTGGCTGATCAGTTTTTTGGCCTCGATATACCATTGTAAGCGTTTAGCTACTAGTTTTTCCAATATTTTAGATGTACAAGGGAGTAGAGAGATTGGACGAAAGCCATTAATTGTTGATTTGTTTTTGTTTTGTTTTGGTATTGGCATGATAGAGGCAGTCTTCCATGTTTGGGGAATCGTTTCAGAAATTAATATATGGTTGTATAATTCGATAAGGTGCAGTTTTCCTGTCTTGGGGAGGTTTTTTAGCATTGGGTAAGAGATTCTTGCCCAAATCGTGCATTTGATTTTTTATATAGGATAAGATTATCTAAAGTGGAATGTTTTTTTTTAAAAGTTTGCCAGGCTTTCATTTTATTTATTCGCAAGGAAGTTAGTTGGGGATTCCAACAGGGCACGGAGTGCCTAGAATGTTTGGGGTGTGTTTGTGGGATGGTGAAGTTAGCGGCAGATCGGATAAGTTTTGTGAAGATTGCGGTTTCTTTATTTATGTTTTTATTAATAGGTTGAGTTGATATTGTATTCGTTAGATACGATTTGAAATTGGACCAATTTGCTAGATTGGTTTTGAATTTTGGATTTGTGGTTGTACTCACTGTGGAGTTACCATCTCGGATTTTTGTTATGATGGGATAGTAATATTTTCCAATGGGTGTGAGGGTATAGATCGAGTGAGCAACAGCTAATGTCGTCATGGGTGAAGTCGAAAAATGGGTTGGCGAACCGTCGTTGAGAACATAAAGGTTAGAGTCGAGTAAAAATTCTTCTATGAATTTACCTCTATGATTTGTGTTTTTTGATCCCCAAAGAGTACTTCATGCATTGACAGCCACAATATATATGATCGGTGAATTAAGTTGTGAAAGAATATTATTGAGATCGCTTTTTGTAAATCATTACTGATTGATTGATTGGTATTATCGATTTCGGGTAAAGATAGGACTGTATTTTTGACAGCATCAGCGTAATGGGTAGAATTGATGGGTAATGGGTTCTGGGTTTTGTAAATTTTTCTTGCTTCGTATAGGGAACAGTTATTTACCGTCTTTATTTTAAGAATTTGTTTGGCTTCTAGATATTTGGGGCAATCTTTATCAGATGCGGCATGTTCTTGTTTGCAGTTCGCACATAATGTACGAGTACATTGCTCGAGGTCGTGGGGAGGTAGGTTACAAGTAACACGTGCTGGGTTGTTATCACAATGTGCTTTCGTGTGGCCAATGAGTTGGCAGTTTTGGCAGCGCATAGTATTCGGATAATATACGGATACCCTCGCGTTGTACCAGCCGATTATGAGCGACTTGGGTATTTGTGGGAGGTCAAATGTGAATAACTCCTGTAGGCTTTTTGTCCTTTTTAAATTTATGCACACCAATAACACCTTGTGATCTTAATTCACTGATAATTTCCTTATTGGGGATCTCAATCAAATAGGGGGTTTGACGATACCTTTGCAAGAACAATCGGACAGAGGTTAAAAAGGGAATTTTTGGCCAGAAATAGTTCCGCAGCTCTGGCTGTTTTTGTTTGAATAAGCAAACTACCGTCGCGCATTAACGAGATTTTCTCCCATGATGAACTGATTCCATCGATTGCCTTCTTTACCAAAAATATGTTAAGAGAGGTTAGGGGCTTGTTTTTATCGGATAACATTATTAAATATTTGTGATTGAGAAGATGGGGTTGTCAACAAATATTGGCGCTGGACTTTTTTTCATTTTCTTTTTTTAATGTCGGGAGGAACGGCGTCAAGCATGTCGAAATAATTTTCCCCAGATTCACGTGGCCTGGAAGTATCAGAATTGAGCTATCGCACTCGTTTTCCTCTCGAAGGAAGAAGAAAAAATATTAAAAGGGATGGCGGGTTGGAAAAAAGCTTTGAGCTTTTGAGAAAGTAACAGTGTGTCTCAGAGACGATTAACTGATGACTGTTTTTTAAAATTAATCTGCTTTATTACTTGTGTACGCCATTTTAGCCTAGGCCGGCCTCTTTTGCGTTGTCCCGATGGCTAGGCTAAGGTGGTACACAAGTGGAGAAAGACCTTATCCAACTTGGAGTGCGCAACTGGAGGCAGCTGGCGAAATATCGTGCTGGCGGGAGAGGCATGTTGGTTGAGGCACAGATCCACAGCGGACTGTAGCAGCACAAGAAGAAGAAAAAGAAGTTTTTGGACAAAACTTTGTATTTTCTAGATAGATGTTTTTTATTTCGGTAAAACTTTCGGACTTCATTCTGTCTGCTGCTGCTGTCAACACTCAAATAGTAATAACTGTCTAAGAAAAAGCTTCTCTAAAAAAACTATAGGCCCTTCTACTCGCCACCCAATTATTATTATTAAAGTAGGGGGCAATTGGAAATCTGTAAAAGCTATTAAATTATTTCTTTTGTGTGCCAAACTGTAAAACAACATTTAACATAGGATCAATTAAAATATAAAGAAAATATGCTCAGTTTATTTATTTATATCCAATATTCCATATTTATAATAACATCCGTTTACATGTTCCGAACCTCAACTTAACAGTTAACTTTCCATTTTTGATATCTAAATAATAGCCTCTTCGCGCAAGCACTGGGCAAAGGGATTACAAATTTTCTTACCAAAAAATAAAATCCTTCTTAGAGGAGTTTATTCAATTTACTAAGGAAATTGTCCATGATTATGTATATATGTGAACAAGGGAATGCATATGCATATTAATAATTCCACTAGCAATACATAGATATACAAGTGGTATTTAACATTATTTGTTGTTTTATTAGTTTTAATTTCAAATGTGGAAAAGTGCTTCAACGAAGGAACGTTTTGTAAATAAAGCACGTGGTCTCTTTTTATACATGGTTATACAATACGTATACCATATACTTCTTGTAATTGTGCACCTTTTTGATTTTATTTATTTCTTGATACTTAAATATAATTAAAGCTGTACTCGAATGCTCTATGAAATGAAACTTAATGCATTCCAAACTCGATTATTAAAAATAGAATGAAGTAGAAGCAATGAATCGGGATAACGGTGATTATAAAAAATGATGATAGAAAATATATATGTTTATGTTATTGGAAAGTTCTGTAAATAATAATTTAAAGCATTTTATTTATTTGCACTTACAATATCCTACTTTCAATAGAGCAGATGAATTTCTCTAAGCTTTTTTTTGTTTTATTTTATTTGTTATTACATACTCTATAAAGTATGCATACATAAACATCTTGCATGACACTGCTTGCTGGTTTTGATAGAAAGAAAGAATTGATAGAGTTGCAAATTTCAGAAAGTTGAACCTACTATTCCTTTCATATATTTTTGCAGATCTTAAGAGTCTCACAACACAGAGCCAATCAAATGATGGTGTAGAGTTCCCCAGTAATAACAACAGTGCAATTGTTGTAAAATCAGAAATGCCTAAAGTATTAGAACGACTAGTGATATATGAAAACTTTGACGTACACGAAACACATAGAATCGAAGATGGTGTCTGCACACACATTACTCGTTTACCACCTAAAAAGCAGGAACTTCTTAAACAGTTCGGTATTCAGAGCAATCAAAGTGTAACCTATTACGAAAAATACATTGTCATCGAAAATTTCATCAAATTTTGCAATGTGAGCAACAAAATCAGTGCCCAATTTTGTATCCTTAACATAAAATTAATAAACTATATACATATTATATATATATGTACTCAAAAAGATTAAGAGATCATAACATTGTATATCTGTAGGTAATTTTTGAATAATGGCTATATTTGTATTCACAGGAATATAAGGTTACCGATCACAGAGCCTTTTTGGATTTCCATGAGAGCGGGTTACCCAAGTCAGAACAACTTAAGTTTGTTAGATACTTGGGCCAGGGGTTACCGAACCTCACACTAAATAAAATATATTTAGCTTTCAAAGATGTGCTTGGTTTGAATCGTATTGAAAAGTAAGTTTGTTTGTTTGTTTTTAATTGTTTAATTAGTTTTTTTGGTGATTCAGTTTTTGATTAAGGAAAGTAACCAGCTTTTATGAATAATACATAATTAAATTAAAATAAAATGATAATAAAGACAGGTGCAATACATATATTGGCCAATGTCATATCAAAATCAAACTAATTTTTAATTGTTGAACCGTTGGTCTCGCGTTTTTTATATTTTTATTTCAAAGCCAAAGTCAAAAACCTCAGATTTTCAAATCTAAAAAACAATTGACATAACTAATCTGTGTAAACAACATTCAGTTATATTTTTAATGAATTTAGTAAGTAAACGCATTTAACTGTTATTTTCTATCAGAACGTTTAATCTTATATAAATTAAATATAAGGCCTGAAGTCTTAACGTTTTTTTCCTTTCTTCCATTTTACTGTAAGCCCTTAAGCTTCGGTTAAAAACCGTGGTTTAGATGTGGTGAACACTAGAATAAATGTAAGAACTTATCAACACTAGGACGGTAGTATAAATGTAAGAATTTATCAACATGACCTTAATATCGAGTTGTGTAGTTATCACACAACTGTTATTGGGTATATACCCAACAAATATATGTATATCCAAAATTCGTGTTAATAGTGTCATATTATGCGGTTTTCGATGTGTGGCATCCCAGTTCGAGGTGGACATGTGTTTTAACCAACAATTATGTGGTGTTCCACTAAATGATTTTATTTAATTTTGATTCAGCGATTTTTTTACCACGTCTAGCCAGGTCTCATTACTTTCAGGGTCAATTAGCTGAGATCTTTTCCGACAAATATGCTCATAATAATGCTAATAGCTCGGATTCTTTGGTCCGTACTGTGTTGTAAAATTTTCGTAGACTTCTAATTTAGTATGTGCACAATCCGCTGGCCCGAATGGTATCCCCCGGTTCTTCTGAAGAGGTGTTCTTCTACGCTGGCAAAACCACTGCGCAAGCTTTTCCATCTGCCCTACTCTTTAGGGCTCTTTCCGAGTAAGTGGAAAATGGCATTTGTCCAGCCCGTCCCTAAAAAAGGCGAACCATCTTCACCCACCTTCTGCCGACCCATAGCACTTACGTCCCTTACATCCAAGGTCATGGAAACGCTGATAAATCGTCAGCTTATGAAATATCTTGAAACTCGGAAGCTTCCTAATGACCGGCAATACGGCTTCGGCAGCAACAGGTCCTATCGTCCTCTTTACCTTCGGCCCGTGCTGTGTCTTAATTCCAGTCATTTGAGGGTATAAACAATTATAAAAAAAAGTATAGGCTGCAGTAAACAATGTTGGTTCTACTTTTTCCTTTAAAAAACTTTTTTAGAAAATACAGATAGCTGGTTTATTAATTATCATAACGATAAAGGCATTAAGACATTCGGAAATCAACGAGTGTGGCAAAAATGATACTCTTCTTATAACCAGTGATACAAAGCACAGGAATGCGAGTGTCCTGCTTCCTAAGATATATTAGTTGTTAAAAGAAAGAAAGAAAATAAAAAATAACATTTGAAATATTTTTATGTCCTTAAATAATATTTTCTTATTTATTTTCCTGCAACACTGAATTTATTCTACTTTTTTTGAACCTATTTTTAGAATAACAGCAGATGGCTATAACCTGGACGTAATACTGAAGAAGAAGAAAAAAAATTTGTACAATCGTATGCATGCTGCAGGTATATATTACAATCGATTTTTTTGACTAACTTGTTAGCTTTAAATAAAAGTAAAAATATGAACTGATATACTTACAGTGCACAGAGAAAGTACTGAGGCAGCGAAACAAGCACATCGAGAGAGTTTGGCATCTTAACAATTGAATTCAATTTTCGAATTAACTTGATTGCAATGTGCTAAGTTATTGAGAATAGCCATTGTATCGCCTAAAGAAGTATTTCCTGGGACTGGACCAGAAACTGTTGTGTCTTTGAAAATAATGCTAATTGTAAGTTCTAAAGAAATAAAATTGTAAGGAATCAAACGAGCAAAATGACAAAAAGGTTATACAAAAATATTTATTTTACATTTCGTAAGTCAGAAAATAAAATAGACTCGGTATAATAATAAAATTCATAAAACACTACACACTGACAAGATAAGTAATGAAGCCTACAAGGCGTGCGCAAAGTATTTTTATTTTAATGTTGTTATTTTATTCTAATGCAATACGTATATCACACATAATTAATTTGTATGCTTTTTTGTTCAAAAATCTCCACATTAATGTTAAGGGAAATTATTTTATTGTATGCATTTTTTCATTAGAATAATTTCATTTTTGTTAACAACGCGCTAGAGAAGTGTTTGCCATTATCCTGCAAAATTAGTTAATTAATAAAAATATATTATGTTATGAAACTGTTTATTTGTTATTCTTTATCAAATATATAGCAATGCAAAAGGTTGGATATTATTTAATCAATTATTATAGATATAAATAAAAATATTTGTTGCGTTTTAAAAACGAAAAATGCTTATTTATAGAGCGCAATTTTATTATGTACATCGTTGCACTAAATGAACTGTATCACTTGCATATTATTATATTGTACTTTATTATTTATTAACAAATCTGTTTGTTATTAAAGGACTCTATAAATCGTTTCGTTTTGTTTGAAAGTAAAACCATTCAAAAGGTTTAATATTTTCCCGTGCTTTTGATATTATTTTATTCGCCGTAACATAAATACATTTAAAAATAATCGTATTAGGCTGATAGAATAAACAATTCATTCAATGTCAAAAGGAAGATAAGTAACGATAAATATACTTACCATTTTGTTTGCGACCGGATATGCGATTATTAATGTTTTGTTATAAATATATTATTGATTATATTTCTTTAATTGTCATCTTTAAAATAAAGATCAAGGAACAAATGTTCAAGACTGATTCATTCACATTGTTTACCACTTATGCATCACAAAACATTTTGTTAGTCAGGTGATTACATTAATTATATCCCACGAATTTATTCAACATTTTTGTTAACAGTATTTCGAACTAATTATAATATATCTTAACAACTCTTGTTTTATTTGATTAAAACAAGAGTTGTTAAGATATATATATATATATATACATATAAGTTGTCCATATAAAAGGAGCTGCAAAGCAATTCACTGAAAATGTTTTCTTATTGGAATCGGTAAAACGTTATTATGCATTAATTTATGTTTTAAAACTCACAATTTCCCCGTATACTTGAACGATATTGATAAGAATATAATCTGAACTTACAGGCACCTTAAATAGAGTAATCCGACTTGACTTTAACCATCAACACTTCTATAATTTTTCACTTGAAATGGATGAAGTATACAATGTGCAATACTTTCTCTCGATTTGTGTTTTTTTATACATTGCTTGCTTGACGTCAAAAATTAATTTAGACTGGTATAACACGATAATTTTATTATAGTGACATAAAAAACACTCTCATGTTTACGATATATTTAAGCGTATAAGTGTTTAATATTTTTAAAATTTTCTACTCATTTTCGCTGATCGTCTGAAGCTAAATAGGATTTTATTTTCGTTTCATTTCTATAATATATCAGTAAATGTTGTTACCTGTATCATTTCGGATATCACTTTGTTAGTCTAATAAATAAACCAATATTAATTATTTTAGAGTAGTTAATTTAAATTAAGCAATGCAAATTTTTAAGTAATGTGCAATTTAAAAAAAATTTTTTCTTGAATTTCTATATGCACGCATTGAATATTTAATAGAAATACATCTTTATAATTTTGTTATTTTCATAAACAGTATTACATTATTTAAGAGGAATAATTTGCAACGAATGCTTAGGTAAAAACAAGAACCTTTTGATTTTTGGAAATAATTAATTTTATATTATGGTTTTTGATATTACGACTGATTTTTTAGAGTCCTTTAAATGTCAGAATTAAATCGAATGTTTTATGCAAAAGAAAAAGTGGAAAAATCAAATACTGGTAGAAGTATATACATACATTATATTTAATTATAGATATTATTATAGAAAATTAACAAGAACCACAACAAATCATTGAACTCAAATATTATATTTGCATTAATTGCAACAACAACACTAACAATAATTGCAGCAACAAATAAATGATTAACATATAATTCCTACTTTACAATACAATTAATATATATTAACATTGTAAATTATATATATACATATATATATATATATAAAATATTATATAATGATAAAAAACAGAATAAACAAACAAGTGTCAAATAAATTATGAAATATATTTATTCATGTCAATAGAAACCAATATCAATAAACAAGTGTTTTTTATGGATCATTAAACTAGGGGCTAATTTCTTCAACACTTACTCATGCTGTTGCGCTTTTCTATTTTTTACATTTGCGTGTTTCAGTATCTTTTAAATACAGATAGTATTATCGAAGTGTTTTCAGAAACTCATGCATGTACAGGTAAACCTCTTAGAACGCGGGTTCCTATAACGCGTTTTTGCTACAACGCGGTTTCCAGAATGCGGATATTTTCTTACAACGCTACTCTTACAAAGTGATATTTACGAACATTTTTATGTACGAAAATTTTTTTTAAATATTTACTATTTTAATTTGAAAAAGGTTTCCCAAATAAAATTCTTTGCATTTGGTTCATACTTTGATACCTATCTTAAGAGCTATCAAAATAATGTTCTACAACGACAAAATTAAAAAAAAGGGGTTTCCCCGCGGTTCTAACATCACACCATCACACAACGATTTATGCTACTTTCATTTGATGTAGTAATTTTTTTCTTAGTTTATTGTCGCCATTGCAAATAAGAGCATCAATCTAAAAACGCATGTAAGAACTTGCGAAAAATATACAGTTTAATTCCAGTTAAATTGTGAAACAGTTTTTTGTTATTTTCGTAAAAGTGATGAGGAGGAGTAGAAATTATCGTACTATTTTGGCTTTAATTTATTAAATCTTTCAATTTGAATATCTTCCGTGGAATTGAAATTTTATTTTGTTTTGTTTGGTTTTTGTTTAAATAAATGAAGTTACATAATATGTATGTTCTTATGACTCAACAAATAAATACACAAGAATATATTAAGCACATATTTTTTACTAACAAACTCCAATATTTTATTGAAAATTTTTTACTTTTGAATTAAATTCTGATTTCAGTATGGAGCTCATATCTCCTACAACACGATTTCTTACAACGCGGCATTTTTTGGGAACCTATTCCCTGCGCTGTAGGATTGTTAGCAGTAGTCTAAAACCTCAACGTAGTTGGGACATTTACCAACAACCTTTATTTTTGTAGATGTTTTTAACATAATTTATTTTAGAACATGGGAGTTTAAGGGGCAGCAAGTTGTATAAAAACAAGCATATACGGGAAAAACAATAATATAAAATTTCATCAGATAACAAAAGCAAAAGTCAATCAAAATCTACTAAGCTACTAAGCATACAATTTGTGTTTCATTTCTGGTGTCTACACTCTTACGTTTTCTCAATGAACTCATAGTCAGTGGTGGATCAGGCCCTCGAGCAATAAGCCGATCAGGCTAGAAGGTTTTCTCCTCACCATCACTTTCAATGGCCTTACTATTTTAAGAATGAGTAGGCGTAACTTATCTTATAATTCGTTGTTGGACGTTCTCTTCCAAATATCGCATGCAATAAAGTCAAATTTTGTAGCACAGGGCTTTTTAAAAATTTTTACAAATCCAGCTTTGCTCTTTAAAAGAGGACTACTAGTAGTTGTAGTAAGTGATAATTTACTTCATGAAAACATTTTATGTTTACAATTTTCTCACCTTTCTTAGTCTATGTTGTTTGGATTTAAACGGTCTACGAAGAAAGATGGCTACTGGGTGATACAGTCTTTGTTTAAAACTATGGGGCAAGACAAATTTTTTGTGACATTATTAGCACAATCGTACATGTGAATTTTGCGGCTGTTAATTGCCCGAGAGAGAAACGAATAAGTCCCAATACTTAACATTGTGGAAAACCAATGAAAGCAGTTAAGAAATTAGAAGCTCTTATTACAGTCAGCACAGATTGAACACAATTGTATGGGTATATTTATAATAGTCTTAAGGAAGATGATGAATATTAAAGTTCTGCTTGAAGAATGGCGAATACATTGAAAAAGAATGTATTGATTCTTGTGAAATACGAAGGTAAGCAGTTAAGGAAACTCCTATTGCGCTCAGCACAGATTGAACGGATATATTTTGAATTATCTTAAGAAGAATGATGAAATATTAAAATTCTACTTGAATTTTGAAATTACTATAAAACGATGAATACAGTGAAAGAGAATGGTGAAGAACAGTGAACACAGCTTTTGAAATTCTAGTAAAACTAAAACTCAAAAATTTACAATATATAGTAATCACCTGCTTTGAACAAAAACTGGACAACAAGCTTGACATCAGATTATTATGATTAATATGTTTTAGTATTTGATCGACAAGAGTTTTTTCAAATGCCTTAGCCATGAAAACTAAAATACTAATACCAGAAGTTAGAAGGAAAAATCGCGTTAATCTTTTCGGTATCGGGATAATATTTGCAATCATTCATTGGTTTTGAAACTGGCAACTACGAGTATACATATATTTGTAAGGTAAAAGGTGTGTAACATACAGAAGCAGGGAGAGGAATCTTCATGTATTTCGGACTGATACTATCAGAGCCAGTGGCGTTTGACTTTATTGATGTGATCGCTTTAGTAATATCAAATTCATTAGTAATTATGTTAATTTAAGGACTAAGGTATATCATTGACTACAGAACTAAAGCCTGGTATTACTTCGCATGACAAAACTGATATCGAGTTAAAAATTTGGCTCAATTCATTGGAACTTAGGAAACATTTATTGGGCTTTTTATTTTTATTTACCGAAACAGCTAGATTTTTTAAATTTGTCCATAACTTTTCAGAGTTCCTATTAGATATAAGTTTTCCGTAAGAAAATTATTAGTTGGGAGTATCGTTTGAGGAAATTAAACTTGTTACGTTTATTGATCTGCGTAAAATTCCTCTTATCAAAAAAACGGTTCTCGCTCCTGTAAGAGAACTTTGACCTTGGTACACTCATCAAGTACAGAGGACAGGCCTTCGACTTAATTTGGACCTTCCTAAATATGCCATTGAAATTTACAGAATAGCATAAAATGTCATAAATAAATTCGTAAGTAGGTGTGTTACTTAAAAATAGATCTGTAAGTGATATGTTAGATAGGGAACGACCCATGTAGGGTAACGATTATTTAATAGAAGTACTGGAACAGACTAAATGTGTTATTGCACGTAAAGTAATAAATGTTCCGATCAACACCAATTACTATTTATTGTATGACGAACTGAGATCTATAAATATGTCGTCGATATAAAGCTACAAAAAAATAGAAGTCCGCCTCTGATTGGTCGACGAATAAGAAGAGTCTTCCTATATATAATCGAAAACTTTTATCGTTACTTTGACATCCGCCGAAGGGTCTAGGTTCGATTCCCGGCTGAACACCTCGAATTTTTCACGGCACCACCTCTTTCGAGCTGCTGACAATACTCAAAGAGTAATGACTGTCTAAGAAAGCTTCTCAAACTTCGCCGTTCGGAATCGGCAAAAAACTGTAGGTCCCTTCTACTCATGAGAGAACAGTAGCGAGCACAACACGAGTAGTTGCTGAGCAAGCTAGGCCCTGGTCCACCTGTTGACTGTCGCGCCAAACAGCAAAACAGCAGCGTCGCCATGTATCTTTCGGAAGCTGTACGAGCATTTTCAGGAGACCCAGAGGATTGGCCTTTATTTATCTGAAATTCTGAGAAAACAATAGCCAATTTCGGTTATTCCGATACGGAGAACACCATCCGCCTTGAAAAATGTCTTCGGGTAGCCGCTTTGAAAGCAGTGTCATGTCTTCTAGTAAACTCAAGAAACGTTCGAGAGGTAATAACGCAATTAACCTTCAGATTTGGTTGTCCTGAGATACTAATAAGACTTCAACTCGCCCAAATCCAACAGTGGGCAACAATAAGCGAGAGTCAGATCGACCTAATAGTACCATTTTCGACCAAGGTAAGAAATGTGGTTGCAAACCTCGAATCTGCTGACAGTACACATCATCTCAACAACCGAAAATTGGAATGGACAAGACACGCATACAACATCAAGCCGCATGCTACACCGAAGAACTTCGCCAGTTGGCTGAGTGATTTAGCCAGAGTAGGAAGGTACCCTCAGCTCAACATTCATGGCAACAACCAAGGAGAATTTTCTATTCCAACGAGGGAATATGTTGTGTTTGGTGTGGTGGATCGGATCGTCAAATTGGTAAGTGCAATTCATTTAAAAATTATTCCATAGATGAACGTTGGCAACTAGTCAAAGGCAAACATATGCGCTTCTCGTGCCTGAAGCAAAACCATGGCGCCATTACATGCCGAAATAGAAAACAATACAGTACGAACGGCTGTCGCAATGCCACGTGCTTCCACCAGCGAAAAAATTCCAGAACAACGATCTCTTTCGTATGCTACCAGTACTTTTTCGGGGCCAAAAGGCCAGGTTACTTTTTTGTCATGTTCGATAAAGGATCGTCAATATGAATTCGCGACCCTCCAGTGAAACATGTACAGATGTGGGATTTGGTTTTACGTGATCACCTGCTTTGACGGCTTATATTCGTATCACGGGGTTCATTTTTTCAAGAGTCGTAGATAACGCAAGACTAAACGCCTTAGTTACCCTTAGTTACACTGCTTATTGATCCCGACAATTGCCACTTGGGTATAACCAGTTGGAGCCCAAACAATACTCAGTTGGGTTGCATACGGACTACTCCACGCAGACACAAACACTAAGCCCCTCGTTTTGCACATCGACGAGGTGAAAACATTCGAGAAACTCAACCAGCTCGTTCAATTCTACTTTACCACCGAAAATTTGGATGTCGAAAAAGCCGAGTTAATATTAGAGTCAGACAAAAACTTGAGAGGAAAAAAGATTCTTGAAGAAGCCACAAGGAAAGTAGGTAGTCGATATGAAACGGGATTGCTCCGGCGTATGGATGAACTACCATTTCCGAATAGCTTGCCAATGGCAAATAAAAGGCTATTTACCATCGAAGCCAAAACAAAATGAGACGCAGCATTCACCAAAGTAGATGACACAAACCGAGCTGGAAGTGGCCAATGCACGTAAGTGGTACTTACCCCAATTTGGGATAGTACATCCATCTAAGGCTGCGATGCTTCGTATTGTATTCGACGCAGCCGCAAAAGTTCATGATGTTTCGCTTAACGCACTACTTAGGAAATGGCCAGAACAAGCAACGGCACTCTTGTCAGTTCTATTCAAATTTTGCCAGTTGCAGTAGTCGCTGAAATGTTTTCGCAAGTTCGCATACGCGAAGCCGATCAAAGTGCGAAACGCTTTTTATGGAGAAACGAGAAACAAGTCAAGCCAATGCGTACCTGTGTTATGACGTCGATGATATTTGTAGTAGCTGTTTACTTTGCTCTGCTGAGTACATAAAGAGAATTTTAACGCAGCCAATTTCATCAAAGAATATTCTGAAACTGACACCGCCATACTCGATAATCAATACGTGGACTACTACGTTTGCAGCTTCGACAGCCAAGAGAAAGCCGAACGTATCGACATGGAGGTGACAAAAATCCATAGTAAAGGAGGTTTCACACTTTGTAATTTTGTGTCAAATTCGAAAGCCATACAAATGAAACTAAATGAGTAAATTCATTAGTTAGGTACGACAGTTGACATCCAATCGGACAATAACAGCGACGACTCCTTTAAACTCCATTTAAAGTTCCATATATTCGCAGGGAAAGTACCTTTGTTGCCGTAAGATACTTGCGAATCGATGTTGTCTTCATTGCTGCTTAGACCAGGTGTTCGCTACAAAGGACACAGGATCCATTCCGCGTTTGCAGTTACAAGCCGCAGGTGTTGGATGGATGCCGACTACAGGTGAGAATTTGTGCGAATCTTAGGGTTAATATCACCAAAAAAACCCCATCAAAGATAGCTGCAGCAGAAACCCCAACAACAAAGTCGGCTTCTTCAACAGCCGCTATCGACATTGATGTCCTCCAATGTGAATCGGAGGGCAATGAATGTCGGTATTCACACAAAGGAAGTGGCAATTCCTTTTAAGTGCTGGCAACCTCAGACGCCGATGATGAGGCGGAGGAAATAAGGGAAGAGATGAAAAAACTGGAGAAGCTCGACGAGGAACGACGAGCAATCAACGGCCAGAGAAGCAGCGGAAGAAGCGGCCAAGCAGAAGCAGCAACAGCGCGAGATCATGGAACTACAGCAGAGACAATAACTGCACAAGAAGAAGAAACAACAAGAGCAGCTTAAATCCAAACAAGCGGACGAGCCAATACCGTATACATCAAAGGTATCGCAACGGCTACAGCAAGTGCAAAAGCTACAAAAGCAGCTGAGCCAACAACAAAGACAGCTCAGGAGGAAATTCAGCAACAACATACTAAATGGCAGTCACAACAGAAGCAACAACATCAACAACAACAGCAGAAACAACAGCAGCAGCAAAGCCATCAGACGCAGCAGAATCAGCAGGAGCCACAGCAACCGAAAGAACAGCTGCCACACTAAGAAAGCAAGAAAGTGTGCTGCCCGCTCATCAATGTTTTCGACATAGGAACCGAAGAACTGGAGACCCAATGTGAGTTGGCACTAGGAAACAAGTTATTTTTTTATTAAGTATAAGACTCCCAATGTTCACACCGTCCACTGCCTTAAAAGAAAAGTTAGCGGCATCGAACTCTGACTTTTATACATACGCTCCTAGAGGGTGAAGGCCGCAGACACTGCTTCTGAAAAGCAATAATCCGTCGATTGAACCGAAGGTACTCCTCGGCAAGCTGCGCCAAGATGAGAGCGACGAGGTCCATTTCGCAGGAGTTAAGCCTTTCAACACTATGGCAGCGAAAGCGAAGAAGAATGCATTTCCCTTCTTCTTAGTTCAGGAAACGAAAATCCGTTTCGTAGGTGGTCTGTGTGTAAAGTGGGAAAACATTGAATAAAACTGACCACATACTTCAATGTGCGAGGTGCAGAAGGCTGGGGCACGTCGCGGAGAACTACAATATGGAGTTCCGCTGTGAACGATGCACCTTCAGCCACAACAAAGGGGAATGCCTTTTGGGGACAGAAGATGTTGAGGATAAAACGCTCCTCAAATGTGTACTCTGCGGAGAAAGCGGACACCGTGCAACCTATTTGGGGTGCCCACGAGAGAACTCCGACAGAGATTAAAAGAAGTAGGGAATGACAGAAAGGTAACAGTAAGGCCAGTGGCCCGTGCTACTGCTACCACTGTTACGCCTGGTAACTCCTACGCCCAAATGGTGTCAGGAAAACAAGTGGCACAACGAACAGTGCCGAAAGTTGCCCCGGCTCCTATGGCCAAGCAACCCGAGGCAGAGCTCTCCATAAGGATGATTGCCTTGCAGAAACAGACCAATTTCCTTACGCAGACGGCTAGAGTAGACTTCCTCTTCTCTCAGCTGCCAGCAGACAAGCGCGCTCAGATATAATGGGCTCACTTGAGGTAAGAACCCTTAAGATCCTTGCAGTGAATGTTAATTCGCTGATAAGGACCGAATGCAAACAAACGCTCTTCAATTTGTTGCGAAGTTACAATCCTGATGTGCTGATGGCTAGCGAAACTAAGCTAAGCCAGACGCGCAATCTCAGGTACAAAAATCACCATATAATCAGAAGAGATCGATTCCAATCGACGGGAGGGAGGTGGCGGGGTCGCCCTGTTGATTAAAAGTAGCATTTATCACAAGGTTATATATAGAAATGATGTAGGTAGATTTAGTGTGCTGGAAGCTGCGATCGCACACATTTCTCTCCAAGATGGAAAGCAGTTGTTTGTGATCACTGCCTATGCAACAGAACCTCAAAATCCTAACGTTCTTTCGGAGCTCAAGGCTCTCTTCTCTAGACTCTGCTTAAATTCGGAAGAAAATTACTACATTTTATCCAGAGATTTGAAACACGGTGAATGGGGTAACACTGTTCCGAATCAGAGAGGTAACTCTCTCTTAGAGTGGATGGAACAGAACAATGTCGAGTTCAGGCTGGAATTGCTTGCAACTGATAGACCATCATTTCCTAGAAGTGGGTCCTATTTAGATGTGATGCTAATCGACAGACGCCTAACAATACTAAACGTGGAGCGACATAGGAGGAACTGTTTAACTACGGTCGAGTATGACAGTGATCACTGTGGTCTAGCCCCGGTAATACAGTTCCCGAATAGACTGTAGGAACTTGAGGAATATGTCCAAACGCATCCGTACAATTACAATAATTACGTTTCTCTAGAACCTTAGCTAGAGAAATAAGTTCGAATGTGATAAATCCTCCTACAAACAGAAACCTAACGAACGTAGAGGTTGATGGGTACCTCACGCAACTGGACGAAGTCATTAAACGAACAATCGAGAAAACTATTCCGAAGGTAGCACATAGCGATGATAACGACATTTATCAGAATGCTACCATCGATGCACTTCACGTGCGAAAAATTAGATTCCTGTCAAGACTTAAACTCTTGTACAGGAGATTTACAGATCCCCAGAATGCGAAGATTCGCTGTCTGTAGTCACAGATTAAAGTGCTCCAACAGTTAATCAAACATAATTACAAACTGGCTGTAAGCTTGCATTCGGGCGAAATCCAACAACCCGAGCATGTTCCCGCAAGTAAATAAAATCTTTAGGAGGAAAGACCATAACGACATTCGAAGCGTTCGGCTTGACAGAACAACAGACAACGCGAACCTTCTTACTTCAGTTGGTATCGATCCTGATAGGGCAGTACTTGATAACCACTACTTCGTAGTTTAGGATCCCCAGGAGAAGATGAGAGCAATTGGTGCTGTTTTCCAATGGTCAACGAGACTCGTATTCCGAATCACGACCTGCAAATCAGAGCCTTGCTAAATCATGTCTGTCTTCGGAATGAAATAAGTCAATGGCGATCCGAGAACCCTGGTTTCACCAGCCTCAGTGACAATCTTTCCGTAAATAATTGCGTCGGCGATGATCGAAACAACTCCATCCTTATTTCTAAAGAAGAACTCCAAGGTATCCTCAACTCACTGAAAAAGAAGGAGTCAGAAGGAATAGATTTAATGCCAAATATTTTTCTGCGCCATCTGCCCTCTGAGGCGGTGGACATACACAGCTGTAATAACAGCTGTAATACAGCCCATTCCAAAACGGGGCAAAGATATCTCCATCTCTACAAATCTCTGTTCTATAAGTCTTCTTCCGTGCATAAGCAAGGTATTCGAGAAGATAGTCATTAGAGCTCTGAATGAATGGGTAGAGGAAAACCAATTAACACCGGAAAACCAATTTGGCTTCAAATGGCAACGAAATTTCCACAAATGTGTTCCAAAAAAAAATGGGTTGCAACAAGGTGCGGTGGGTTCGCCGATTTTGTTCACTATATTCACTAGCGATCTTATAAGTTCTATGCCTAATATAGTAGCGTTTGCCGACGATCTAATCGCGTACAGATCAGTTCCTAAGGTTTGTTTCAAGGACTGGAAGTTGTTTGCGACGACTGGATTTGAAAATCAAGTACCGGGAATGTGAAACTATCCTTTTCAGAACCCCGCTGTCCAGAGCCTCAAAGGTCACGAGAATTAATTTATCCAAGTTCGGCATTGTTGACCCACTGGGACGGCCGTTAACCGTGAAAAATGTAGTAAGATATCTGGCCATATGGTTGGCCCAGTATCTGTATAGTGGTATCCATGTGGATACAGCTCTGACCAGAGCTAAGAATGCCTTCGCTTTGGCAAGAGGACTGTTTTACAGCAGTCAACTTGACACCAGAAGATAATCTGCTACATGGCCCTTATCTGAACGATCATGATATATGGTTGTTCTGTATGGTTCAACGTGAGTCGTTCCCAAGTGGAAAAGATGAGGGTGTTCGAGAGGAAGTGCTTGGGCTCCGTCTTCGTTTATACCGAACACCAGAATCTGATTACAAGAAATTCTATCCCAACGAGGTCCTGTGCAACGAGGCAAACCTTATAAGGATAGATAATTTTATTATTAAGTTGATTCGGAGTCACACTGCTCGAGGCATAGCTTCAACTAACAGTCTGATCTTTGGGACTTACTACCCAAATGAAATGAACCACGAAAGGGTGCGTCTTAACGGCTTCATTCCACCTGAAGCTTTCCTCTACTTGGACACTAAAGTCCTGATACAAGATAAGGAAGGCTGCCCCATCGTCTTTCACGTCGCACGCCGAAAAGGAAAAAGGCGACTTCAATACGAGCCGGAACCAGCCTTCGGTGCCGCTAACTTCCTAATGTAAAAGTCGGGATAGTTGAAATAATAGTGCCACATAGGTTGAGAAAGTGTAAGGCATTTTATAGAAAAGAACGAAAATAATAAAAAAAAATTAAAAAAAAAAAAATCAAAAATAAATTAAAAAAGCGTTCACCAGCATATATATAACATATACGTGCAAGCGTCCGTAACGCTATACGGACATAGTTAAGCTTCTCTGCAAATATTATAGTTAAGTAGAGTTAAATTTAAGGGTAAATAATTGTAAATATTAGGTGTAAGTTAAGCTCATTTAAATGTAGTTTAGTTAGGATATAAGGCTAAGTTAGGTTAAGGAAGAATTTAAAAATCAAAGTTTTTCATTTATAATTTTATTGAAGGTAATTAAAAAATATAGGTTTAAGTACCGATAGCTAGAGCCTTTGCCGATCGATTTTCCCTGAAACTGTCTCAAAGTTCGACGCTGCCTGCACAAACAATAGAAGACAAGTGGAAACGTTGTCAAGAAGCCATCAAAGAGGCCGCCACTGATGTGCTGGGTTTCACGCCACCACCTAAGAGGAACCCATGGTTTGACGACGAGTGCAGGCAGGCGCATGCAGCCAAACAAGAAGCATACAAGGCAATGCTGCATCGAACGACGAGAGCTGTTTATGAGCTCTACAAACAGAGAAGAAGGGAAGGAGCCGGCTTCTCAGAAGAAAAAAGAAGGAGCACGAGAAGCGCGCGGTCGAGGAAATAGAGAGGTGCTATGGCAGAAATGACGTCCGAAATTTTTACCGTAGGATAAAACAGTTATCCGGCGGTTACAAACCTCGGACAGAAGCCTGCCGGGACCAAAATGGGCAACTGGTGGTAGAGTCGCAGTCGGTGTTGAGAATCTGGAAGGATCATTTTTGCATACTCTTAAACGGCGATGACGACGCAAATCCCGCTGTTAGGCCGAGTATTCCACTCAATTTGGACGACGATGGACAAGAATTCCGTCCCCCCGATTTCGATGAGGTCAAGATAGCAATATCGAGACTGATGTCGAACAAAGCTGCTGGCGCGGACGGACTATCCTCAGAGCTGTTCAAAGCGGCTGGGGATGAGCTGGTTGGGTGCATGCACCAGCTCATCTGTGAGATATAGTCGGAGGAAAGCATGCCCGACGAGTGAAATCTCCGCATCGTTTGTCCGGTCCACAAGAAAGGAGACCCTTTCGAGGTGCTATGGCAGGAATGACGTCCGAAATTTTTACCGCAAGATAAAACAGTTATCCGGCGGTTACAAACCTCGGACAGAAGCTTGCCGGGACCAAAATGGACAACTGGTGGTAGAGTCGCAGTCGGTGCTGAGAATCTGGAAGGATCATTTCTGCAGACTCCTAAACGGCGGTGATGATGCAAATCCCGCTGTTAGGCAGAATGCCCCACTCAATTTGGACGACGATGGACAAGAATTCCGTCCCCCCAACTTCGACGAGGTCAAGATAGCAATATCTATTCGTCGATTTCAAGGCCGCGTATGACAGCGTGCATAGAGACGAGCTAACCAGTGCCATATCTAGTTTTGCGATCCCTACCAAACTCGTCAGATTGTGTAGGATTACGATGGAGAACTCTCGCTGCTCCGTCAAGGTCGGTAGCGAACTCACCGATACCTTCGATGTCAAAAAAGGATTTAGACAAGGCGACGAGCTGTCATGCAACTTCTTTAACATCATTAACTTCATTAACATCATTCTTGAGGGGATAGTGCGGAACTCACACGTCAACATCAGAGGCACGATCTTCCACAAGTCCGTTCAACTGCTAGCTTATGCGGATGACATTGACGTGATCGGCAGAACTCAGCGAACCGTCAATGAGGCGTTTGCTAGCATTGAAGCGGAAGCGGCTAAAGTGCGACTGCTGGTAAACGAGGGCAAAACGAAGTATATGCTGTCATCGAAGAAGGACGCAGAACATCGACGTCTCGGACAGAGCTTCACTAGGAGCAGCAGACACTTCGAGGTAGTGAAGGACTTCGTCTATCTCGGCTCCGCGGTGAATAGGGACAACAACATCAGTACCGAAATCAAGCGCAGAATCACTCTTGCCAATCGCTGTTTCTTTGGGCTTAAGAGGCAATTGAGTAATAAAGCCCTCTCCCGAACGACCAAAGTGACTTTGTACAACACCTGGATCATCCCAGTCCTGCTTCACGGCGCAGAAACCTAGACGCTACTAAAAGCGGGTGAGGAAGCCATTGGCCTCTTCGAGAGAAAAGTTCTGCGTGCGATTTTTGGTCCTGTTTGCGTTGATGGCATCTGGAGGAGAAGATTCAACCACGAACTGTATTGGCCGTACGGCGGCATGAGCCCAGTCAAGCGTCTACGGATACAGCACTTAAGGTGGATAGGCCATGTAGAGCGTATTGACAACACTGCTCCGGCCCGAAGAGCCTTCGAGTCCGAACCACAGAGACAACGCAACAGAGGACGTCCTAGACTGAGATGGCGCACACAAATGGAAAAGGATCTCAACCAACTTGGAGTGCGCAATTGGAGACAGCTGGCAGGAGATCGTGCTAGCTGGAGAGGCATGTTGGTTGAGGCCCAGGTCCACCCCCGACTGTAGCGTACATCCGAAGAAGAAGAAAAAGAGGTTTAAGTACTGCATTTAACAAATATAAGAAGCCGAAAGGCATAAGCAAAATAAATTCTATATTAGCTTAGAGTACTCATGAAGTGTCAGTAAGTTAGAATTAAGATCATTAGATTATATTTGCAAGCTAATTTTAAGTATTTTTAGCATGTAAGAAAATTAATTAAGCAAAATAAAAATGCATAAAAAAAGATGCATTATCAAAACTATTTCTTGTCTGTTAATGAAATTCGGCAACGGCATTGGAATTATAGTATTCGTGCTGTTCTCAAAAATGATAAGAAAGAAGTGTCACAAATGTAAACTACGTTGAGCCAAACCGAGACAACCACTTATGGAACAGCTGCCACAGGACCGAGTTACGTCATTCGTTCGTCCATTTAGTTACACCGGACTGGATTTCTTAAGCCCATTACAAGTTACAGTAAGTCGTCGTCATGAAAAAAGATGGGTGGCCTTATTTAACTGCCTTACAATAAGAGCCGTCCATCTAGAGTAAGCCGCCAATGTATCTACTGATGCCTGTCTGCTGTGCCTGCGGAACTTCAAAAATCGCCGTGGAATTCTAGTTCGATTTAGAAGCGACAATGGCACCAATTTCATCGGTGCCCAACGAAAGCTCCAACAAGAATCCGGATTTTTTGACACAGATCGGCTAAAAAAGTAAACTATCGTCTAGAGGAATTGAATGGAAATTTAACCGCCCGCTCATGGCGCCAGGGAATGTATGGTGGGACTCCTTTCAGTAACGTTACGGAAGGTGGCACCACGAGTTGAAATGCTACAAAGTCTTTTGATTGAAGCCGAAAACATAGTCAATTCGAGACCTCTCACCGAACTGCTACTTACGTCCGAAGCAGACGAACCACTTATATTAACCACTCATTAGCTGTACATATTCAACCCAGACGACTAACGTTGACGACATGCTGATCTTTAGCCTCAAATACTGGCAGATATTACATCAGCTTAAGAACAGAATCTGTAAGCGATAGATGCTGGAGTATTTGCCAACGCTCACACGAAGGTCCAAATGGCACGCAATGGCAAAACTGACGATCTTGTTTAAATTTGCGATGGAGCTCTACTATGTAATAACTGGCGACGTGGAAGAATCGTAATGGTATATTCAGAAAATTATGGCCAAGTAAATGCTTATAAACTGGCCGTGGTGGACATTGGTGGTGAACCTCTTTGAGAGTTCACGGGAGGTGGGTTTTTCTAGAAATTATTTTAGCGGATAGATGAAGTTAAAACAATATAGAAGTCGGCCTCTGTTTGGTCGACGAATGAGAAGATTCTTTCTATATATCACGAAAGAATTTTGCCGTTTCTGATTCGACAGCCAGCCAGAAACTGAAAAGATCGCCGAGAGGAAAATACAAATTTTAAACATGGCCATGGCCACCGCTGAAACACATCAACTAAATTCTTTTTGTCCCTGAATTGTATTGAATACTATTTTATCCCTGAAATGTTTTTTATTTGCCTTAACAAAATCTGGTGGTGTCCATAGGCTCTAGACGAAGTCCTTGACTACCTCGAAGTTTCTGTTGCCTAGTGTGAAGCTCCGTCCGAGACGTCGATGTTGTGTGTCCTTCCTTGATGACAGCATATACTTCGTTTTGCCCTCATTTACCGCTAGACTCATTTTAGCCGCTTCCGCTTCAATGCCAGCAAACGCCTCAATGATGGCTCGCTGTGTTCGTCCAATCATGTCAATGTCATCAGCGTAAGCTAGCAATTGAACTGACTTCTGGAAGATCGTGCCTCTGGTATTGACTTTTGAGTTACGCACGGTCTTCTCGAGGATGATGTTGAAGAAGTCACATGACAGTGCGTCGCCTTGTCTAAAACCTTTTTTGACATTGAAGGTGTCGGTGAGTTCGGTACCGACCTTGACGGAGCAGCGAGAGTTCTCCATCGTCATCCTACACAATCTGACGAGCTTGGTAGGAATGCCAAAACTAGACATGGCACTGTATAGCTCGTCTCTATGTACGCTGTCATATGCAGCTTAGAAATCGACGAATAGGTGGTAGGTGTCAATTTGCATTTCTTGGGTCTTTTCCAAGATCTGCCGTAATGTGAAGATCTGGTCTATTGTGGACTTCCCTGGCCTGAAACCGCACTGATAGGGACCTATCAGGTCATGGACAAATGGTTTCAAACGCTCACACAATACGACAGAGAGGATCTTGTATGCGATGTTCAGGAGACTAATCCTTCTGTAGTTGGCGCAGTCAAAGGGGTCTCCTTTCTTGTGAACCGGGCAAACGACGCTGAGATTCCACTCATCGGGCATGCTTTCCTCCGACCATATCTTACAGATGAGCTGGTGCATGCGCCCAACCAGGTCATCTCCAGCTGCTTTAAATAGTTCTGCGGACAGTCCGTCTGCTCCAGCAGCTTTGTTCGACTTCAGCTTGGATATTGCTATCTTCACCTCGTCTAAGTCGGGGGTACGGAATGCTTGTCTATCATCGTCCAAATTTAGTGGAACATTCTGCCTAACAGCGGGATTTGGGTCGTCATCGCCGTTAAGGAGTCTGCAGAAATGATCCTTCCAGATTCTCAGCACAGACTGCGACTCTACTACGAGTTGTCCATTTTGGTCCCGGCAGGCCTTGGTCCGAACCTTGTATCCTCCGGATAGCTGTTTTACCTTTCGGTAAAACGTTCGGACTTCATTCCTGCCAAAGCACTTTTCCATTTCCTCGACCGCGCGCTTCTCATGCTCCTTCTTCTTCGCTCTGAGAAGCCGGTGCTCTTCCCTTCTTCTCTGTTCGTAGACTTCACGAACAGCTCGCGTTGTTCGATGCAGCGTCGCCTTATAGGCGTCTTGTTTAGCTGCGTGCGCTTGCCTGCACTCGTCGTCAAACCATGGGTTCCTTCTGGGTGGTGACGTGAAACCTAGCACATCAGTGGCAGCATCTTTGATGGCTTCTTGACAACGTTTCCATTCTTCTTCTATGCTTAGTGCAGGAAGCGTCGAACTCTGGGCGAGTTTCCGGGAGACTCGGTCGGCAAAGTTCCCAGCAATCAGCTGCGATTGTAGCTTTTCGACGTCAAACCGTTTTGGCCTTTCTCGACTCCGTTGCTCTCTCGATATCCGGATTCTTACCTTGGCTACAACAAGGTGATGATCCAAGTCAATGTTAGCACCTCAGAAGGTTCGGACATCGAGAATACTGGAGGAGTGTCTGACGTCGATCGCAACGTGATCAATCTGGTTGACGATTGATTGATCAGGAGATCGCCGGATTCCTTTGTGAATGTCCAGGTGTGGGAACCGCGTGCTAGCCACAGAGAGGTTTCGCCCCGAGGCGATGTCCAACAGCCTGAGTCCGTTGCCGGATGTGTTGTCGTGCAGGCTGTGTTTACCGATGACTTCAGCAAGAATGTCCTCCTTTCCCAGCTGAGCGTTGAAATCTCCTAGAACGATTTTGGTGTCATAGCTGGGGCAGCGATCGTATGTTCTTTCTAGGAGATCATAGAAGTCATCCTTGGTGTTGTCATCCTTCTCCTCTGTCAGGGCGTGAGCGCATATTAGGCTGATATTCCCGAATTCAACCTTGATGCGGATTATCATGAGGCGTTTGCAGACGGGGTCGTAGCTCAAGACTTTTTGCCTAAGTCGGCCTCGAACAACAAATCCGCATCCGCATAAGCGCTGCCTTCTCTCTCTATAGCAATTGCTGTAGTAGATATCGCAGTTGTTCATCATTTTTATGCCAGGCCCATCCCATCGCACTTCCTGGATGGCGGTAATGTCTGCCTTGTAGCAATCAAAGGCCTCCGCAAGTTGTTCGGCTGCACGTGGTCTGTTAAGGGACCTCACATTCCACGTGCAAAACCGAAAATCATTGTCCTTTAAGCGTTTGCTGGGGTCGTCAACAGTTAATCCGTCCTTATCCGAGGCATATCGGGTTTACTGAAGTATATTATTTTTACGTGGTGAGGAAGTTACCCTCACACACAACCCACATACTGGTAGGTGCTTGATTTTTATTTGCCTTAACAAAATGTGTCTTTAAATTTAACTGTGTTCCAAACTAAATTAAAATTCAAATCGCAATAGCTTCCAATAGCTACCAATTTACCACAATAAAAAACATATTTGGCTTTAAGCCAACTACGAACGTATATACAAATATCACATCCAATTCAATCAATAAGATCATACCACTTTATCGCCGTGTAACATATATAAAATAATTTTTCAGTTTGTGCCCAGGATTACTGCCTTACCTTTTGTGACAATGTAGAAAAAAAACTATATCCACTATAGTATTAGTACTTTGTACCACTTTAGTATTAGTAATTTGTTGACACATACACAAGGATAATTGGCCAATGCTCATTTCTCGTTGTTCGTACACCAATTAATTTGACAGAAAACCAAGAACCTACCCGCAAAAATTTCTTTTGTTAAAATTAGCAGGGTGGGAAAATATTTTACTCTCTCGCTCATTTGACGTATTTTTTTTCGAGTACGGCAACACTTGCAGAGGAGGATGATGATAGAATAGAATTCCGGCGCATCGACTTAAATGGAGTCAAGATAGCGAATTCACCAAGACCTCGAATGTCAAATAAGGTTTTAGACAATACGACGCGCTGTCATTCGACTTTTTTTAAATTCACATCACACGCGCTTAACAGCAACAGACATAAGTACAGAGGAGCCTACGGATTTCAACTCCCTATATATAATATATATATATCAATATAATCTCCCCTAAAATGATTTGTTACATCTTGAGATAAGCTTTTTTAAGCCCTCAAAAAATAAATTTACTCTTTCTCTGCAAAATATCCATTTATTGCCGACTTGAGTTCTCCATCATCCGAAAATCTTTTTCCACGAAGACAGTTTTTCGAATCCGGAAACAGGAAATAATCACCATTGGCAAGGTCTGGACTATAGTGTGGGTGTTGGTTTTCTTCGAAACCACAATCACGCGCAGCAGCCTTGGGGACTCGCGCCGTGTGAACAGGAGCGTTGTCATGAAAAAGCAACACAACCGCTGCGAGTTTACCCCGTCTTTTCTTTCTAATTTCCTCCCGCAAATTATGCAAAGTGGAAGCGTAGGATGTGGCATTGATGCTTTCACCTTTTTTTTTCTTTTTGCCATGAGCTTTCCGTCAGACGGAACTTCTTCGGGGAGTCTGTTCCTTTTTTTGCCACTGCAAAAAGCACTCTTGTCTGCTTTCAGGGTCATAGTGGTGAACACCGTCCGCGTTCTCGCTATACATCTCCAAAAGCTCTCTACAGCATGCGATTCTCACTTTTTTCTGAGGCGCTGTGAGCATTCGTGGCACCCGAGCGGGGGTCGTCTTCAATGCTCTCTCTGCACAGCCACCATCTCTTCATAAATAGTTTTTCAACTTTTTCCTTGCTTAGTGAGAAATTTAATTACAGCGCGATGCTCAATTTTCACCATCATCGCCTCAGTTGCCATTATGATTCTGTTTAAGAGATAAAACGCGAATTAATAATCAAATTTATATGAAATTTTATTTGAATGTACTAAAATAATATTACTATTACTATTACTACAACTTCACCCCGATACCGAGAATATATTGAACCCCCCTCGTAACTGCTGTACCCCGAAAAGATTAAAACTCCGAATTAGGTAGACAACGCAATAGAGGACTTTAGTGAGCTCGATGGGAAGCCATGTTGATTCAAGTCTGAATCTACCCCGAACTGTAGCTATCAAAAAGAAGAATATATGTGTATCTTGCATGCTGTAATGACGCTCAAGATTCTACATCTCTAATACTAAGTTGCCAAAGGAATAAGAAGGAAAATATATAGACACCTGACCGTTCAGCAAAGTGGCAATGACAACTTCACCTTCCTGACACATCCCATACTAGGAACAAAGGCGACAATGTCAGTCATGAATTGATTATAAATATATATACACTATAAGCGTCAAAAGTGAGTAAACAAATATATGATTACTGAATAAAGATGAAAATTGGGTCAAAACAACAACAAAACTCAAATATTTGATTACTCACTTTTGACGCTCACAGGACATATATATTCGACAGTTTGAACGCAATCTAAGCAAGTTTCTAACTCAAACAGCATACCAGATAGCCAGTAACCAGGAAGACCCAATACAAAATTTGCAACTGAAGTTCCCGGAATAGAGAAGCAAAAAGATAAAAAGCGTTTTGTGAGTGTTTTCATCATGGACAAAGATCGCTTTCTGATGGAGACGGAATTTTGAAGCCTCAGCCGAATTCGGTGAAGAGGCTCCTGATGACAAAAGATTCGGAAAAAAATTAGTAAGACAATTCCCTGGCCGCAGAAGAGAAGGAGGAGGAGAAGGAGGAACCAGGAAAAACAGTAGCATGAAAAGGAACTGTTGCAGCAATCCAATCAGCAGCAGATGCAACAACCAACGCAGCAACAACTTCAACGGCAAGAACAAGCAGCAACAACATCAGCATCAGCAGATGAAGGCAAAACATCGAGAAGAGCAGCAGAAAGCAGATGAAGAAAATAAACATCAACGGTATGGGCACCACAGACATAATTAAGGTATGCAAGTTGTCCGTAGGAGATAATTTAGAAATTAAAAACAAAGACTTCCAAAACCAAAGTGTCCACTGTTTATCAGTATACAGCTATAGAAAAGATGACGGAAACTGGTATAAAGTTCTATACCTTTACCTAAAGTTACAACCGTTCTACTAAGGGATTAGATTAGATGTTTCGGCTAAGCCGGATGACATCCTCAAGTCCTTTTAAAGGACCTAAGGTTGAGGACGTGGACTTTGTTGCGGTTAGCCGCTTCTTCTTCTGTTCAGGGATGATGCTTGAGCGTCAGCTTTCCCTCTTTTCGATGCAAGTTGTACCAAGAAACAAAATGGAAAGATAACTTCCTGGGAAAGGCTGAGTGGTGCTAGATGGATGCTTCCCTGCACAAGGTGCCAACATTATGATAACGCTGCAGGAAACTGAAATATGAAGCCACGATGCAGCAAATGCGCAGAGATGCATATGTCGGCCGGAGAGGGCGAAGTGGAGGGCAGGTCACGCTTGAAATGAGTGTTATCAGGGCTGACCAAATGTTAAGGCTATTCAGAAGAAGGATATGCTCAAAAAATAAAGAGTAGCGGATTCGAGGCCGATGCCGTGAAATCCAGCTACACCTGTTACGCCGGTCGTTTCTTATGTCCAGATGGTGTCTGGTAGACGACGGTTCAACAGACATAGAAAATTGTATTAGTACCGGCGTAGGTTCCGAATATGGGTTTTGCGGAACTGTTCTTCATGATGGTCTCCATGAAGGTCCAAGAAAATCTTCTGCCGATGGACCGGGTTTTTTCGTCAAGACCCGCTAGGTCAAGTGCGTACCCGTTTAAATGGCCAGCAGCTTGAGACCCTCGATCATGGCAGTGAATGCAAATTCACTTGTCAGGATCGAAAGAAGGTTGAATTTTCACCCTTTTTGACTCCCATAAGCCCGATGTATTAATTGTAAGCGAAACTAAGCTAAACCAGAAACACACAATCGCCCCCACTCCACACAAGGGAGTGGAGTCGGTCTCTTTCTTAAAAAGGGCATTCGACATAAGATCGTGTATTGCGGTGAGGTGCGGAGTTTCGGTGGGAAGAAATTGTACGTAGTAGCGGTCTATGCACCAGATGCACCTTGGTCCACCTCATTTCGGAGCTCGAAACTCTTTTTCGAAAACTTCGTTTATGCTGAGAGAATAGCTACTTTGTTGTCGTCCGCGATTTGAACGCGATGCATGGGGAATGGGGTAATTCTGTGCCAAATCCCGAGAGAAATTCATTATTTGAGTGGTTGACGCAGCACTCTATTGAGTTCAACCTGAATTTGCTTGCAATCGGTAGGCCGTCCTATCCCAGAAGTGGGTAGACGACTTGCCGCAGTTATTTGGTTCCCCAATGAGATGGTGGAACTGGAAGAATTCGTGGAAGCGTACCCTTACAATATTTGCATCTTTGGCCGCGTTTATCTAGAGTCCTATCCAGAGAACTGCGTTTCAATGACTTAACACCATGCTCGGACAGAAACCTAGCGAACGAGGAGGTTGACAGGTACATCATACAAATGGACACTACAAAAAAACGATTCCCAAAATATGACCGAGAGCAGATGGCAACGCACTGCACGTGCAAAAAAGCAGATTGCTGTCCAGAATGAAGACACTTTACGGACAATTTACATACCGAGACGACCAGGAACTGAGGTCGCTTAGGTCGCAAATTCGAGTTTGTTTCGAAAGCTTTCATTAAAATGTAGGAAAAATCAGATTAACTTGCGGTTAAAAAAAATACAACAAGTTATGTAAAGCAAGTTAAGTGAAGGAAGTAATTGATTCGCACAACAATTATTATACACAAAAGATGCGTAGTGCTAAATATGATACAAAAAATGGAGTGTTAACGAAATTCTGGATCGAGAGTCAAAACCAATTGATGCTCTGGAAGTAAACGGAAAGCCTTTAACAATTTTAACAAGTACTTCATTGATATCTCAAATAGTTTAATATCTCCTACCGAATGTTATAACACCTGCAGCTGTAGTCAGGGTTTCGGGATGTGGTACAAGTAAATAGCTTCCTTTTTATTTCTTTTACTTCTGTTGAAGGTTTTTGGCTCATAATGTCACTAAAGAGTAAAACTTTATGTACAAGTGTGGCTATTACCAATATGCTTTTAAAGAAAATTGTATATATAACGGATGTTTTCCACAACTCTTAAACTGTGCAGAAGTTATACCTCTTTTGAAAAACGAACCAACCATTTCATAAATATTTGAGAAACTTATAAAAGCACGCGTGGCCGCCGTTGCGTTGTGGGTAGAGTGCGACGCTCACACGCCGAAGGGTCTAGGTTCGATTCAGGGCTGAACACCTCGAATTTTTCACGGCACCATCTCTTTCGAGTTGCTGACATCACTCAAAGAGTAACCTGGTTTCCCTGTGGGCCGTGGTTCCCCTGTGGACAGTCGCGCCAACAATAATAATATAAAAGCACGCATAATTTGTATTTTTTAAATCTCCAAAGTTTTTTTTGGCAATCAGTTTGGTTTTAGATCAAATAAAACTACTAAAGTTGCGATTTTAATGTTGTGTTCTAAATTGTATGATGGATTCATTTGTTCGAAGGTTTCCATGGTGCTATTTATTGATATGTCGGCAATAGATCGCAGTGTGTTTTTAAAAAAATTATATGGTTTCATTCTTGTCTCACAGAAAGGAAGAAAAAATTGAAAATTAAGGATGTTTTCAGCAATTCTCTAACTATTAAAAATAGCGCCCCTCAGGGCTCTGTCCTTGGTCCCATGTGATTTCTTATATAAATTCAGTATTTCAACAATTATTTAAAGGTCAACCAATCGCGGTTGCCTTTACGTATCAGTAATTTGCCGTTTTACAAGCTTGTGATCAGCAACAAAACCTAAATGTTTGCCTCCAAAAATGTCAGGCGATAACAACTTCGATCTTGATATAGTATTTCAAGCAGATGACTGCATGAAGTTTGATTTAGTTGTTCATAGTTGTGGCCAGAAAAAATATCATAACTAGATCTTATGCTCAAATAAATGCATAATACACTAGTTCCTAGGTGTATTAATAGATTTTTTTTAACACGCAAATTATACCTTTTAAAACGTATTGTTCTAAGGACATTCACAAAGGGACCTGGCCATCTACTGATCTATCAACCGTCAACCAGATTGATAACGTTGCAATCGACTTCAGACACTCCTCCAGTATTCTCGATGTCCGAACCTTCCGAGGTGCAAACATCGACTCGGATCATCACCTTGTTGTAGCCAAGGTAAGAATCCGGATATCGAGAGATATATCGTATCTTTTGAAAACGGTTCCATGAAATTAAATGAACTTAAGAAAAACGTAAAATCATTATTTTATATGCAAGTTAGCTGGAGTTTCCGAAGAAGAATGAATGGTAAACTCACTCAATGTCATAATTGTCAAATACGTAAAAACGTGAAATTCCTGGTGCAATTTCATCAGCAGAAAATAAACAGCTCCTTATTAGAGATTTATGAAGCTTACTCATTACAGGAAGTAATGTCATTCTCTCTGGTGATTTTACGAAGGTTGCCTTTTATTTTTCGGGATTGGGCAACCCTAGTGTTGCAATCTGGCAACTGCCAGGTCTATCGTAAAGTTTGACATATTTGAGGTTATACGTACTCGGAACGTTTTGACATACGAGCGCTATTTGTGTTGTTAACAGTAACTTAAAAGATTCATCTCGCCCAAAAAATGGAATTAAATCGTGGAAATGTTTGTGTGTTTATTTTTTTACAACTCTCGACATGGATCAACTCAAGAACAGTGCATCGATGAACTTAATTCAATCTTTGGCGATGAAGCTCCATCAAGGACCAGTGTTTATCGATGGTATGGAGAATTCAACCGAGGTCGTTGTTCACTCCAATACGAATTTTGTGAAGGTCGTCCAAAATCAGTTGTTGTTCCAGAAACCATTGATGCTGTGCGCCAACTGATATTGCAAGATCGTCATGTGCCCTATCGTGAGATTGAGACAACCTTAGGCATTAGTGGGACCAGCATTCATTCAATATTGCATGAACATTTGACCGTCAAAAAATTTGTTTGCGTTAGATTCCACACAATTTGTCAATCGCTCGAAAACAGGCTCGTGTCGATGGTTCGAAAGAAATGCTCCAAGATTACGATCGCGGTGCTTCGAAACACGTCTATGACATCGTGACAGGTGATAAATCGTGGTTTTACGCATATGAGCCCGAAAGTAAACAGCAGTCGACTGTATGGGTGTTTTAAATTGAACCAAATCCAACAGAAGTTGCTCGCGCACGAAGCACTTCCAAACAAATGTTCGCCTGCTCTTTCTGAAAAACTGGACATGTTGCAAATATATGTTCTTAAAATGTTTGTCTCTATTGGACATAAAGTTAAGACACAATATTTCCCTGACAAATGGAAAATGGCAAAAGTTATACCGATCTTAAGTCAGGGAAACCTGCGGAGTGCCCCAGCAGTTATAGACCTATTATTCTGCTTAGTAGTGTTAGTAAGATCTTTGAAAAAGTTCTGAAAAAACTATTACCAGAATTGACAAAAGAAAATTCTATATTTCCTAATACTCAGTTCGGTTTCAGGCAGTCCCATAATACTTCCCATCAATGTCCCAGAATATGTAATCATATCAGATCTAATCGATTAATAGGCAAATCTTCCGGTATGATTTTACTTGATGTGGAGAAGGCCTTCGATACAGTTTGGCATAACGCTCTTATTCACAAAATGCTAAATCTTAACTATCCCTCACATCTAGTCAAAATAGTTTAAAGGTTTTTTAATAATCGTTGTTTTAGTTCACGTTAATACATTTTCGTCAAGACCCAATTACCCAATTACGTCTCTTTTGGTTTTGCTTAGGGCTAAGTTCTTCTTCCGATTCTACATAATATATACACATCTGACTTTCCATATTTACCTAATTCCCAGGTGGCACTGTTTGCTGACGATACTGTGATATACATCTCGCTTGAGTATGCTCTCAACGTTGAGAGGATACTGTTAAATGCAAGTGAGTTAATACACAGTTATTTCAACAGGTGGAAAATAAAAATTAATTCTGAGAAAACTCAAACTGTCTCTTTCACCAGGAAAAGAAAATCTTGGTTTCTTCCTCAGAATCTGATTTTCATCTTTGGTACGCAGATAAGTTGGAAATTGTCTGCAAAATACCTTGGAATACACTTGGACTCGAAACTTACCTTTAGTTGCCATATAACGCAGACCTTAAAAAAAAATAAAAATTGCAATCACTAACAAACTATCCATTGAAAATAAAATCATTATATTTAAAGTTATCTTCTAGCCAATGTTAACTTACGGGTACCCGATTTGGGTTGTATGGCCAAATGTCACTTAAAAAGACTTCAAGTTGCTCAGAATAAAATCTTAAAAATGAACTTCAACTTACCATGGCATTTTTCCAAGTACGAACTACATAGAAGAGCAGGTGTTGAACTGATTAACGAAGGTATTGAGAAGGTTATACACAACTTTAATATTCGTTGTTCTCTTGCGGATAATCCTCTTATAAGCAATCTTGCATAAAAGTTATTAATATATTTATTAATTGAAGTATTATTGTTATTTATTTATTTATCTATTTATGTATTTATCTCTTTATTTATCTATCTGTACATATCTTTTTACTATTTTTTAATTAATTAATTTATTTATTTATAATTTATTTATTTATTATTTATTTATTTTGCTTATATATTATATATATATATATTTTCATGTTTATATTTATTTACTTATTAACGTAGTTATTTATTTAGTTTTATTTACTCATTGATACTATGTATGTGTTCAAAGACACACATCTTATTTGTTTTTTTGTTTTTTTTTTCTTTCTTTTGTTACGAGGCTTTTGTCTGCACTTTTCGTCTTAAACTGTTTCTAAGTAACAAGGTATTAACGTACCATATCTCTATATGTAAAATGTGCAATACTTGTACTGTAATAATCAATTTTATGTGCGAAATAAAGATACCAAGATACGAAAACGTTAGAAGGCCTTTTTTTCTTAAGTTAGTCAGTTAGTCTCTCTCTTCGCCAACGGAAACCTGCACAGCTGTACGCAGACCGCCGTTGTTGTCGCCAACTCGATGGAACACTCCCCAAAGTGATACACTTTCAGCGCCTCCTCACTCGTGGCAAAGTAGTCACGATAATCGTTCACAAGGGCAGGAAGTTTGCTTTTGCCTCCTTAATCCAGTTCCCCTGTATTCAGGTCATCCAGCGACAGTGCCTCCCCTTCCGCTGCTCCTTGCCTATCTTCCGCCATCAATAGTGCTCTGGGTGTCTCTGCCATGCAGTCGGTGATTGAGATGCAGTTGTGGGTTTTGACGATTTTGATTTATTTATTTATTTTATTATATAATATTTTGATTTATTTATTTATTGAATAACTACATTATGATTAGAATCATAGCCAGAGCATCAAAGGGCCCTAGGCTATGACGATCCTGACCTGAGGTTGGTCGAGCAGGTTTCGTCCAATCAGCATCGGGTATAACCGACTGTTGTCTGGCACTATCAGAATCTCGCACCATGACTTAAGCCGGTCTACCGCAACCTCGGAAGCAATCTCCCCACCGTCTGGCAGGTTCCACCCCCGAATCCGCTCAGGCGTCATTTGTCGTTGGTGTATTTCAAGCCCCCTTCTTCCGCGACTGAACGACGCAAAGTGACACAGTCGTTTCCTAAGTCGATGAACGCAGTAGGTTACTGAACGCAGTAACCTGAACACCATTCACTGCTACCTCCTTGATATACTACGTTCGACTCTCCTTCAGAAGAAGCTGAGTGGGCCCTTCTGGTTGAGTTCTTCCCGTGCTTGGCCTTTCCCTCTTCATTCGGACATTTGACCGCGGACAGTCCCTTTTTTAATGTCCCATTTGTTTGCACCCGAAGCATCTCACTCCTCGTCCTGCCGTTCCTCCACCATCCACGCGTTCGGTTTATGCCTCTCTTCTTCGCTTCCTTCCCACGTGCGACTTCCGCTACCCCTCCATGATCAACCCCATGATCCAACGAACCCTGTCCAGCACATCGTTGATCGACACACGTCGGCCTTAGTGCTCTAAACGCATCTTGACATTCGTTGTCCATGATATCCTGGATAATATACTTTGCCAGGATGCTCTGTTACACGTGCCCTCGCGATGCGATTATCTTCTTCTCAAAGGGGTACTCCTCCATATCTTCTCCCGGAAGTTGTCGTCGTCCGCGTAGTCGATCGTGGATGAGCGCCTTGTCATCCACAATCGGGAAATTCCGACATAGCCCTGAGAAGAACTCTTCCAGCGATTCTGCCGTCCCGCTACGCCTCCACAAGCTTTCCACTCCCACCAGTCGGGTAGTCGCTGCCATAAGCACCAGCTACTCTTCCAAGCTTCGGAAAACAGTCCAGCATATGCCTAAGGGTCAAACGACGGTATCATCTCGCCCACGTCTCTGAAAAAGTGATTATTGCGAGGGCGGTCCCTTCCGCCCTCCACCACTGATTCGTTCGGCGATTTCCTTTCGACTTCTGATCATACGACACACAGTGGGGCAAAAATAGTGATTTTGTGCGATAAATCATTTTGAAAATTGAAAAGTAACTTTTCGTGTTTTAAAGATTTGCATAGGAGTGAAATTCAGTTCAAATTTAAGTTTTACGAAGAAAATACCAAGATGGGGGCTTGTTTCAATAAAAACTTAGGTGAAACTTACAGAAACATACAGAAAATATCTTTGTTTTTCATTTTAGTGATTATCGTATAGGATAATATAGCTTTTACAAAGACATATGTGTTGTTAACAATAACTATATGATAATGTATGTGTTGTTAACAATAAGTATATGAACAATTTAATAAAACCATCAATTCTGTTTTTAGTTTTTGAATCTTATAATATATGTTTGAAATACATTAAATATTTTACACAATTTAATTTATTCACATCCGAAAAGGATGTTAAAATGAATGAAACAAATCCATAGTATCTGAACAAAAGTCTATTTTACTAACAAAACTGTTTCGACTCCTAAGACTTGATAATCAAGGACCTCAGGAATTCATCATTCAGTTAAAAATATCAGTTAAATTGTCGAATCTTGATTCCAATGCTGCTTTACTTAAGTGACAAATAGGCGAAATACAAGAAGAAGCAATTAAATGGCCATGAATTAACATTTTGTGCTCTGTTATACTCAAATAGTACCAGGTATACAGTGATACGAAATATCGTGCGGTATCTTCAAAATAACTTTTTACTTTTTCGTCGTTGAGCTTGAAACCACTTTAAAGGCATTACAATATTGTTTGAAAATTTCAAAAAAATTCTCCCGGCTTAGGATGATCCACAATTAAGTCCAGCTTTTCCTCAAATTCTCTTTGAATTCTCTTTTTACTTTCATTAAATGCAACTTCCGTTGTGTGGTTTGTTCTCCATTCATGGTCTGGATGCAAAAGGCATTCAAAAAGTCAGATCCATGCATGTAAAACATAAAGACCAAAAGCTAGATGTTGTCCCAATATATTCAATTTAATTCTAAACTCATCAGAGCAGCATAAACAAGCTCTTTCGTAAGTAACGTATTTCCTAATTGGCCAGATCGTTTGCGTTTTTTTTTTTTTTTATTCACAACATGTTCCGAAAAAATTCTTGTCGAAAAACGAATAAATGAATTTCGCTGCATAACATCTTACGTTCACGGAAATTCTCAATTTGTAAAATTCTTAAAGTCCTTCATTTCACTTCCACTTCAATCAGTTGTTTTCTTAAATATTCATAAAACATAAACATTTTATAGTCAAATAAATAAGTTAATTATAAACACTTAATTACTTCTGAGGACAAGCACAATAATAAAAGAAAAAAAAACAGCTCTTGAAAAATTGCTGACAGCATTTTTAAAAAATTAAAACAAATATTCCCGGCAAAAGTTTAGCACTTCCGCTTTCACATTTATACTAAGTATATGTGTCAAAAATATGGCCAATTAATAGATATGCTAAACTTTTGCCGGAGCAAAAGATATTATGCAAACATTAAAACAAAGAAAGAAAACAAATGCTTTCACTTAAAACCCATCAACTAATTACACAATTGTTGGTTTTCATTTTTGAAGTAAACAAATAAAATCTACACATTCTTACCTTCTTCGGACATATTTTATATTTTTAATCGAACGATTAAGAACAAATATATTGCAAAATCAAAATTAACACCTTTTTTATTTCATTCCTTTGATTGCAATTTTCACAGGAAACTTACCAACTTTGATGATTTTACTAACTCAGTGCAAAACATTATAGAAAAGGAAAGTGCATTTTTTATATGACAAATACCGTAGACTTCGTGAAAAGGAATAATTTTTTCTTGTTTATCTAATATTTGAAAGTGACCTTTTGCGCACTGATCTCTATGGAGCTGGACTACTGCGCGCCGGCGCCTCGCTTGTCCATCGGACTGGCCAGGTGCTGGAGGTTTTTCCCTTGGAGCCGGAGGGTTCACCAAGCGAGCCAGTAATTCCTCCTTCGTCCCGGACATTGACAACCCCCAGTCCCTGAGCACCTCTCGTAACTCATCTCGAGTCATCGTTTCATACTCCGGTCCCATTTCTCTCGTCGCAATTAGCAGCTGATCGTTATCGATAACAACAGCCAGTGTTGGGCAAATTTTAGTCGCCGGATTCAAGCGACTAATGATTAATTTATTCATTATTCATGAAAATTATCATTGACCAATAAATTATTCATTAATCGCAGAAATTACTCATGACTTAATCAATCATTGTTCATGAGTTATTCAAATAAGTTAATCATTAGTCATTAATCACTAAACAAGAGCATTTATTCAAGACATCTCCGTTCATAAAAAAATAAGACAAAGTATTGAGTTATTTCAAACAGAATTGGGTATAAAATAGCATAATGGCTAATGACTAAGGAAACGTGAGTAAACGTTAGTCATGAATAATTTATTTGCCGGATTTATTCATGATTAACGTTTATTCATGAATTTTCGTTATTCACACATATGACTGACGGTTTTTTATGATTAATGTGTAGCCATGAATAACTCTGCATCATGAATAAACACCAATCGCGGGTATGTCGAAATTTAATGAGACCATTTTTAATAACAAGAAGAAGTTTTTAATGTCTTGTTTATGGGTTTTATGACTGCTGTAATAGATGTTGTGCAATAAAAATGAGGCGCCTGCCTGGCCATAGGAAAAACTAATTAGCATAGTAGTGACAAAGTCGAACATGGTGCTATTAATTTGCACAGTCGTGTATTGCTTTTGTTTTTTGGTGATTTCTTACCACATAGTTTTTGCAATTGTAGTTTGGCCGTGTAAATATATTTTTATTGAACTGTTTATAATTGTCTTATGATTAAATCCTCGGAAAATACTCAAAACTAGTTAAATTAATCTTGACAATGGCTTAACAGCTAACTAACTGACCCTAAACAGATGCTCTAAGCTAATCTATATCTGATCTAATTGAATTGCCTTTGGACATAATTAGAGTTAAATTATTTGTTATACATATACATATGTATGTGTTAATTAGTTCCAAGAAAAAATATGAGGAAACAAAAACTTGGGAGTGTGTGTTTTTTTGCATATATGTAATATAAACTTAAGCTATTCTAAAATTCAACTAACCTAAAACTTAAAAAATTAGATTAAAAAAATGTTTACATGCTACCTAACTACTTAATCTACTTAGAACTACTTAACTATGCCCGTTATATACAGACATGTGCATCACGGCGTATATGACATGTATATGCGTAACATAAATATTGAATATGTTATGATGCACCTTTTTTGTTTTTTTTAATTCATTTTTTTTCTAAATAATAATAATAAAATAAAAAACTATGTAAGCTGGCTAGAAGGTCAACTTTCGGGGTTAATTATGTACTGTGGCGGTATGGTTTTGATGAAGTCACCGATAAAAGTGACGTTCTTTTGCGGACTGTGCCTTACTAAACCGAATAAGTTCCTCGTGGCTTTAAGCGACGTCCGCTTCATATTGGAGTCGCCTATCCACGTTCTGCGTACGACATGGAAGATGATAGTACATCCATCCGTATTCTGAACCAGCCCTTTGGAGTCTAGATAGATAAGTGCTTCGGGCTGAACGAAACCGTTTTGCCGCACCTTCTCGTGGTACATAGGGTGTGGGTAGTAAGCCCCAAAGATCAGACCGTTTGTCAAGGTCATCGCTCGCGTAATATGCCTTCGATTCAGCTTAATAATCAAATTATATATCCTGATTAGAACACCTCGTTGGGATAGAATTTCTTGTAATCGGATTCAGGTGTTCGATTCAACCGGAGGCAGGCCCGGAGACATTGCCTCTCAAACACCCTCATCTTTTCCGTCTGGGAAGGACTCAGATTAAACCACACTGGGCAACCGTACACCATGATTGGCCGTATGAGGGCCATGTAGCAGATCACCTTTACTCTGGTATCAAGTTGGCTGCTGTAAAACAACCAAATTACCGTAGCAAAGGCTTTCTTAGCTTTTGTCAGAGCTGTATCTGCATGCTTACCGCAGTACAGATACTGGTCCAACCAAATGCCAAGATGTTTAACTAGATTTTGCACAAATATGCCGAACCCGCACAGGTTTTCCTTCGTGTCCCTTGAGGCCCTGGATGGCGGGGTTCTAAAGAGAATAGTTTCGCACTTCCGGAAGTTGATTTTCAACTTCCAGTTGTCGCAAAATCGCTGAATTTTGTCGAAGTCATGCTGTAACAAGTTATTTATAACTTCAATTTTCGGATCTGATCTGTTTGCTATAAGATCATCGGCGTACGCGATTAAATGCGGCATGGAACCAATAAGTAAATATAGCGAAAAGGATCGGTGAACCAACGGCCCCTTGTTGCAACCCATTTTTTATGTGAAATACTGTGGTGGATGTAACCTTGCCATTTTTCACAACAAACTTTCTACCTGTAACCATATCATAGATAATATACAGCAGTGTTGTATCTATGCCTAGTCTGACTAACTAACGAACGTCTTTTCCATGTCTATCAGGCAAGCACCTGTGCATTTGTTCTTGTTCTTGTTCCACTAAATGTCTGATACCAATTTGGACGTGGCATGTATGGTATCATGCCCCGCCCTAAAGCCGAATTGGTTGTCCGGTATAATTTGACGTTCCTCGACCCATTCTTTAAGGGCTCTAATGACAATCTTTTCAAAAACTTTGCTTATGCACGGAAGAAGACTTATAGACCGGAGATTTGTCGAGATGGAAGTTTCTTTGTCCCTTTTCGGAATGGGCTGTACCACAGCTGTTTTCCAGTACGCCGGGTAATATACATTACTCAGCGCATTGTTGAACAGGGTTGTATATACATCTACAACCACGGAGGGTAGATGGCGCAGAACAATATTTGGTATCCTATCGATTCCTACTGACTTCTTCTTCTACCCTGGAATTTATCCTTCGAAATAAGGATGGAATTGTTTCTGTCATCGGCGACGGCATTATTTACCAGAAGATCGTCACTGAACTTGGTAAAACCAGGATTCTCGGCTCGCCATTGACTTATCTCGGTACTTAGTTGGAAGTTTGGCTCTGTCTTCCAAGTCGTGATTTGGACAAAGAGGTTCATTGACCGTGTACACTTCCTGGAAGACAGCTCCAATTACTTTCACCTTCTCCTGAGGATCTTCAACTACAAAAATCCGTATTTCATTATTTTGCGAATCTGTAAAGCGTCTGTACAAGAGTTTAAGTCTTGACAGTAGTCTCCTTTTTTGCACGTGAAGTGCGTCTATCTCCGCATTCCGGTAGATGTCGCTAACATAATTTGGTGTCATCATAGAAATAGCCATTTTCATAGTTCGTTTAATGGTGTCGTCCATTTGTATAAGGTACTTGTCAACCTCTCCGTTTGTCAGGTTACTGTTTGTTAGCGGAAAGATTGCACTCGAACGAAGCTCTCGAGTTGAGACTTTAGAAAAGCGTAGCCAACGTGATTTTTATATAGTTATAAGGATACGTCTGGACATATTCCACTAGTTCCTTAGGATTGTGGGTTTGCAAGAAGTGAAAAAGCTGTATTTGTCGTTCGATCCTAATGAGTGAATCTACATTTACTGCTAGGACCATAAAGGTCCTGCTGCGCGTGTGTATGCTGCGCATTTGGCTCGCTAAGCAACGCCGAATAGATAACATCTAGTCGGGCCGTTTGCAGTAGGAAACTGGTCTGTAAATCTACCATCTGTTTCTACAAGGCGATCATCTGTGCTTGCATTGACTGGATGGTGGTTAATACATCCTTTAATGTAGGATCTGTCGTGGGTTGTTTTGGCACTTTGACCGGGGTAACCTTTGGCACGGTTGTTGTGCTGGCTTTCTGCCTGACGCCATTTGAGCGTAGGAGATACACAGCTGAGAAGTTCTCTGTCTGCGACTTCCTGCTCGCCTAAACTACATTTCCCTTTCTGATGGGATTCAGTACATTTTGAACATATGTACTGCATGTTGCAATTGTCCCTCGTGTGTCCCAACATCCGACATTACGCACATTGAAGTACGTGGTCGGATTTTCTTAATATTTCCCATTTAACAGCTAGAGAGCCTATGGATCGAATTTTCTTTAGGCTTTTAATTTTCCTGCCATGGGAGAGTTGGACGAGAAAGAACGGAAGCTTAACGCCCCTATTCTTCCTCGTAGCCAAAATTGGACCTCGTCGCTATTATGGGATTGTAGTTCCTCGAAGATTGAGGGATCAACCCTTGAGGAGTACAGCGCGCACTTTTTCCCCTTCAGGGGTGTATGTATAGATACGAGCCCCAGCCGCCGTTAAAGCCTCTTTTACTTTTTTTTAAAGTCGGAACTACAGTGGACCGATATTCTATTCATACCTTTGTATTTAAGAACTAGGAATTTTTTGTGGCCAACTTACACGTTTAATCAATGTCCTTCGTCTCTAGTCCAAAGATGTTTATAGGTGGACACCTCTCTTTCTTCTCTACAGATTTCTGTTACTGGCTTTGTACCTGTTGTGATGGGTGTTGCTGTTGTCTCTGCTGATGCTGCTGTCTCTGATGTTGCTGCTGTCTCTGCTACTTTGATGGTTGTTGCTTTTGCTTTTGTTGCTGGTAATATTGTTGCTGCTGCAGTATTTGAGCTGCTTTAGAAGTACATATATGGCAGCTCCACTTGGGACTGGCCCTGCTGCTGCTTCTATATTCGTTGCTGCTGCAGTTTCTGTTGTTGCTACTGTTGTTGCTGCAGTTGTTGGTTTTTACGCCTTTTTACTTCGGCAGGTGTTCGATGTGAGCGGTGAGTTAATTACGCCTCTTCGTACTTTTTCCAGCTCCTTGATGTCTTCTGCCCTGTCCTCAGTGTCAGAGGAGGCGAGGAGCTGGAAGGAGTTGTTGCCCCCCATGTAGCGCCCTTCGTTACCCTCCGATTGGTATTGAAGGGTTTCAATATCGTTGTACGATGTTGCTCGGATGGGCGTTGTCTTGCCTATGGCCGCTTCCTCTTCAGATGATGCCGTTGTTGTTGTTGTAGTTCGGCGCTTAATCGGTGTCGGTTGCATCTGCAACCTCCTCCTCCTCTTTTTTTTGTATCATTGAGTTTACAGGCTGGCCTCTCTGACCGTACTCTGCTGTCGTCACTAAGAACAGTAGATCTATACGGTAACGGTGTCTTAAAATCACCCGATTTGTCGAGCGCGGGCTGCTTATTACTGCTCATTTATATGCACACTATGTGCCTTTAAAAAAGAAACAATTCTTTTGTTTTTTTCTCTGCCGCGGGATTTGAAGCCGGGACTCCGAATTCACTAGCGAGACCCTCTTCCACTATGCTACTGTTTCACTTGACGTTTTTTTCTTATTAGGGCACTTAATACCCACTTCTGAGTTGTTACTAGGATTCTGAGCCACGAAATGAAATATGGCGTTTGGAGTTAAAGAACTATATTTGTAAACTCAAAACGACTGCCCGAGCACGGTTACTGTCGCGGGATTTAATACGCTGCGGCAGTTGTGGTACACTAGGCATAGATAAAATACTACTGTAAGTTAACAACAAAATTGTCACACATAATATGCCGGCGTAGCGCCACGGAGAGGAATGCATCGATCATCCGAGTAGCAACACTATCTGAAAATGCATCGTTCCCCATGTCTAGGAATGCATCGGTCACCATAGAACCCACGCCGGTACCTGTACTCGTAGTATTTAAGATAAGTTCTAAGTAAAATATAAGCGCGTATTAATTGATCCATGTAAGGGATAACTGTGCCCGACAGTTGCTAAATAAAAATTATTCTTTTAAATCAAATAAACTTATAAAACTTTAATTTGCATATGATGTAAGATATGGTTACAGGTAGGAAGTATGTTGTGAAAAATGGCAAAGTAAAATCTACCACAGTATTTCACGTAAAAAATGGGTTGCAACAGGACAGTTGGCTCTCCGATCCTTTTCGCTATGTTTACTATCTTATTGGTTCCATGTCGCATTTAAACGCGTACGCCGGAGCTCTTATAGCGTACAGATCAGCCCCGAAAATCGAAGTGATAAATAACATGTTGCAATGGAAGTTGAAATCGAATTAATCAAACTTCCGGAAGTGCGAAATTATTCTCTTTAGAACCTCGCTATAAAGGGCTTCAAGGGACACGAAGAAAAACTGGCGCAAGCTCAAAAAATTTAACTCGCGGGACCAGCCATTACTGTGAAAAATTTAGTGAGAAATCTTGTCATTTGGTTGGACCAGTATTTGTATTACGGCAAACATAAAAGCTTACCTTAGCTATGTAAGCTTACAAAAGCTAAGAAATCCTTTGTTGTTTAACAGGAGCCAACTTGATACCAGAGTAAAGGTTTTCTGCCAGATGGCCCTCATACGGCCAATCATGGGGAACGGTTGCCCGGTATGATTCAATCTGAGTCCTTCCCAGATGGAAGAGCTTTCTCTTCAATTCCCCTGGTAGTTGCATCAAAACCTGCCTCTTTCCCTTGTGTCCAACTGGTGTGTTAATTTAATACATAAATTTAATAAAAAATATGCATATATAAGCCTCCAAAAAAGGTGCATCATGGTTTATTAATGTATATGTTAAGCATATAAATTCGATACACGCCATGGTACGGACTTCTGTATTTTGTTTGGACATAGCTCAAATACTTAGGCTTAGAATATTTTTCTTAATTTTAGCTTAGGATAGGTTAGGTTAGGTAAAAAGAACGGAGCTGAATGTTTATACTTCAATCCAATAGAAAATTTGATTTGCTTCGATGACATCTTCTTCTTGTTGTGGCGCAACAGTCCGGTATGGACCTTGGCCTTAACCAATATGCCTTTCCAGCCAGTACGATCTTTCGTCAGCTGCCTCCAAGTTGTTTCAGATTTTCCTCCATTGACTTGGATTCGAATACTTTTTCCTTTCTTGATGACAGCATGTTCTTCGTTTTGCCTCATTTACCACCCATTATAGCCACTTCCGCTTCAATGCCAGCAGACATCTCATTGACGACTCGCTGTATTCGTCCGATCACGTCAATGTCATCAGCGTAAGCTAACAACTGAACTGATTTTTAGAAGATCGTGCTTCCGGTGATGACTTGTGAGTTACGCACGATATTCTCAAGAATGATGTTAAAGAAGTCACACGACAGTGCGTCGCCTTGTCTAAAACCTTTTTTTGACATTGAAGGTATCGGTGAGTTGGTTACCGACCTTGACGGAGCAGCGAGAGGTCTCCATTGTCATCGTTTACAATCTGACAAGTTTGGTAGGAATGTAAAAGCTAGACATGGCACTGTATAGCTCGTTTCTATGCACACTATCTTATGTTGTTATTTGTACTTCTTGAGTCTTTTCCAGGATATGCCGTAAAGTGAAAATCTGGTCTATCGTTTACTTCCCTGGCCTGAAACCATACTGATAGGGACAATTGGACATAGGGTTATGAACAAACGGCTTCAGACGCTCACACAATACAGCCATGGCTGATCCCTAAAAAGTTGGCGCAGTCAAAGGGGTTTTCGTTGCGGTTGTAGCTTTCCAACGTCAAACCGTGTTGGCCTGTTTCGACTCCGGTGCTCTCTTGTTATTCGGGTTCTTATCTTGGCTACTAGGTTATGATCCTAGTCGGTGTTAGCACCTCGGAAGGTTCGGACATCGAGAATACTTGAGGAGTGTCTGAGGTCGATCGCGACAAACTGACGCCCCGAGGCGAAGTCCAACAGCCTGAGTCCGTTTCCGGATGTGTTGCTGTGAAGGCTGTGTTTACTGATGACTCCAACAAGGATGTCTTCCTTTCCCAGGTGAGCGTAAAAGTCCAGTTACGATGACCGAAGCCACACGAAGAAATCTGATACCCCACATGCGCAATCAATTCACCTGCACGCGCAGTCGATGCACTGCACGCGCAAATTACACTTTTGCAATTAATCAAAATGTATGTATCATATTTTGTTGACAATACTTTTGTTAATTCAGCATTTTAAATGTATAAAAAGGCAGACCAAATCATTGTGAATTTAGAATGTAAGTTAGAGTACGAGCTATCACAGCTCCTAAAATAAATTTTTTTGAATAAAATAGATAATGTTTTCTTAACTGGCGCCCGAGCAGGGACCTGACGTTTGGAACTATTTTATTTCAATTCTTCGCGAAACAGTTGACACGACAACTTAACCCGTGAGATCTAAGTATACGCGTCGCGCTCCGTGAAAGCAAGATAATACTTAAACCCCGCAAAACCGCCGATACGACAACTTAACCCGTGAGATCTAAGTACACGCGTCGCGCCGTTTTCGTGAAAAAAAAACTCTCACTTTAACCGTAAGAACAAAGTGACATCGCTATTAAATCACTTTCCCATTAGAACAAGTGAACAGTGCGAGACTAAAAAGGGGAAAAACTGTGTAGTGAAATAGTGAACCGTGCCCTAGTAGGAAGGACGACACCAACCAAAAAGGACTAGTCGGATCCACATCAATGCACAAGTACAACGCAGGACTCTTAACGCTGTGAGTACCTAATTTACTTTCTCTAAGAAACGAAAATACATATTTCTAAAAAATGGAAGAGCAATTGAGGGCATCCATTTTAGAATTAACCGGTGCACTAAACGCGACTATTGAGAGAATCAAGGCTCTCGAAATAAAAGTTTGAAAACCGTACACCAACAGAAGACGAATCTGTCACATTACCAAGAACCGAAAAAGATCTCGCTGATATTCAAAAATTACCAGACAGTGTAAGAGATCTACAAATCTTTGACGGAAACCCGGTCAACTTCGTGTCTTGGGTGCATTAGGTCGAAACAATTTTGAAAAGTTATGAGATTGTAAAAAATAAGCCAATCTACGGGGCAATCCTCCGTAGTATTCGACAGAAAATAAGAGGCAACGCTGACACAGCACTCATCTCTTATAATATATTTGATGACAATTGGGCATCAATTAAAAAATGTTTATCTCTGCATTATGCAGATAAACGAGATATACGCACACTGGAACACCAGCTGAATACGCTCATACAAAGCAGTTCCACAATTGATGAGTTTTACGCTCGCGTTAACCATCAATTATCATTAAAATAAATAAGCTCAAAACAGAAGATTATTCTATAGAGACAACCGATGCACTAATCACAAACTACAGAAATCGAGCTCTGGATGTATTTATAAGAGGAGTGAATAGCGAACTGAGTAAAATTTTGCTCATACAAAAGCCACAAATTCTCCCAGAGGCTTACACTCTGTGCCTGGAGTACCAAAACCTAAATATGAGAAATATCATAGTGCAGAAGAAAGAAAGCAGTAGTTCATTTACTACGCCGTATAATACGATGTCAACTCCTAAGCCACTTCCGCGACAACCGCCAAAGCCGACTCCAAGACCAGTGCCAAGAAACTTGACGGTTCAACAAAGGAATGAAGCCTTTAATATACAACACAGAAACAATTTTGCACCAAGGACATATAATCCGCCACCCAGACCAACACAACCAAAACCGGCAGAGCCCATGGATGTCGACAGATCGGTACAAACGAAGCAAGTCAATTATATGAATAGACCAAATTTCATAACGCCGAATAGACCACCAGGATCATCAAACATCCCACAGAAGCAACAACGTCTCTACAATATTGAGTCATACGAAGACGAAGAACAAACCTAAGAGTACATTCAACAACGTATAAAGTCTTTAGGTGAAGATTACAATGAGGAACACGAAGAAAGATATTCGGAGATAAATTTTATGACAGATGCCTCTCTAGTATTCCCTATATAGAATATCGGACACGAGATGGCAAGGTACTGAAATTCTTAATAGATACTGGTGCCAACAAAAATTTTGTTAAAGCTGAAATCGCACAAAACTCAAAGCCAACAAACAAGCCTTTTAAGATTCAATCTGCAGCAGGAGAAATCACCATTAATAAAAAAAAATTACCGGAAAATTCATTGCCTGTGTAGGAAATGACACAATACTAGAATTTTATGTTTTACCAGGTCTAAAATCCTTTGATGGCATAATAGGTGATGACACTCTGAAAGAATTAGGAGCAGTCATCAATCGTGAAAATAATACAATGACCATAAGAACTAATATCCGAATACCACTGAAAGAAAAGCAGTCAGCACAAGTGAATAACCTAACTATAAGAGATAACCATTTAGACGCCGACACTAAAATTAAAGTCAGAAATCTAATTGAAAAACATAAAGTAATCTTTGGGCCAATAAATGATGAGGAAATTATTGATACTAAAGTAAGGGCAGATATTCGCACAACGACGAACGAACCTGTCTATGTTAAAACTTACCCATATCCAGTTAATATGAGAGAAGAAGTCAACAAGCAAATCTCAAAACTGCTTGCGGACGGGATTATACGGCCGTCAAAAAGCCCCTATAATGCTCCCATTTGGGTTGTTCCCAAAAAAGAGGATGCTTCAGGAATCAGGAAATATCGAATGGTTATCGATTTTAAGAAACTTAATTCGATTACTGTACCCGATACCTACCCAATTCCCGATATTTCCAGCACAATATCCAGTTTGGGGAAAGCGAAACTTTTTACAACCCTAGATTTAACGTCCGGATTTCATCAAATTAAAATGTATGAAAAAGACATACCAAAAACAGCATTTTCCACTTTAAATGGAAAATTCGAATTTACAAGAATGCCTTTTGGTATAAAAAATGGACCAGCAATATTTCAACGAATGATAGACGACGTTTTACAAGACTTCATCGGTAAAATCATGAGAAAGAAATGTTACGTAACCTGGACACAATTTTCCAAAGAATAAAAGAAGCAAATTTAAGGGTAAACCTTGACAAAACCGAGTTCTTTAAAAGGGAAACAGAATTCTTAGGATTTCTCATCACCAGCAACGGAATAAAGCCAGATCCTAAGAAAGTGGTTGCAATTCAAAAGATAAAAGCACCTGAGAACCTGAAAGAACTGAGAGGATTTCTGGGACTAGCATCCTATTATCGACGTTTTATTAGGGATTTCGCGAAGATAGCGAAACCTTTAACCAATCTTACAAGAGGTCCGAAGTCACTAACTAAAGCAAATCAATCGAATAATATAAGGATTCAGCTAAACGAAAAGGAAAAAGAAGCATTTCATAATCTCAAAACCTTGCTAGCATCATCAGAAATACTTACCTTTCCTGACTTCGACAAGCCATTTATACTGACCACAGATGCATCCAACCACGCCATTGGAGCAGTGCTAAGTCAAGGAGAAATTGGGAAGGACAAACCAATTACATACATATCCCGCTCATTAAACAAAACGGAAGAGAACTATGCGACCAACGAAAGAGAAATGCTGGCCATAGTTTGGGCGTTGGATAATCTGCGCAACTACCTGTATGGTGCGAGAAAAATCAAGATATTGACGGATCATCAGCCATTAACCTTTGCGCTTAGCTCACGCAACACAAATTCAAAGTTAAAGAGATGGAAGGCTAGGATTGAGGAATATAACTACGAGCTCTTATATAAGCCTGGAAAGACAAACGTAGTAGCCGATGACCTATACCGATTGAAGACAGAAATAAACGCTTTAACTGAAACCACTGATACAGCAGACACCATGCATAGTGCCGAAGAAGATGGAACAGATCTAATTCCCCATTGTGAAGCTCCAATCAACGTCTTCAAGAATCAGATAATTATCGGTCAAGGTAAAGTCAACGCCTATGAACAACCACATCCATCATACAACAGACACTACATCGGAATAAGAAATTTAACAAGGGAACATCTCATTAACATTCTTAAGGCTAAATTGAATCCCAATATAATAAATGGTATAAAAATTCCCGAACGAAACATCCAACTGTTACAGTACGTGTACAAGGAGAACTTTGCCGCATTCAAGATACGAATTACACAGAGGATAGTAGAAGATATTGCAAATGAAAATAATCAAATTCTAAAAATTCAAGAAGAACACAATAGAGCACACCGAAACGCCATAGAGAATAAAGAACAGCTTCTGGAACGATGTTATTTTCCCCAAATGACGAATAAAATAAAGAAGTACATAAAAAAATGTGATATTTGCCATATGAACAAAAAAGACAGACATCCACTGAAACCAGAACTCCAAAGTACACCAATTCCAACCTATCCTACAGAAATATTACACTTAGACATTTTGGAAATTGAAGGACAAAAATTCATAACATGTATAGATAAACTCTCGAAATTTGCAAAATTCTTTTCCATAAAGGATAAATCTGCTCTTCATTTACAAAACAAACTTACCAAGATTTTACACTATTTCTCAGCACCTAAAATTCTGGTAATGGACAATGAAGTAAGTTTCAATAGCCCAATTATTGATAACTTTATAAAGTCATTAGGCATACAAATTTACAAAACTCCTGTAAATAAAAGTGAAGTGAATGGAACAATCGAGAGAGTTCATTTAACTATCATTGAAATTACAAGATGTTTAAAGCGAGAATATCCGGATCTAGATTTAAAGCAACTTATTGAAATATCAGTCGATCGATACAATAACACGGTACATTCAGTAATAAAAAGGAAACCAGTTGACATATTTTTTGGAAGATCAAATCGTATTAATTACCAAAATTTACTAAACTTCAAGACCAAATTGAATTCTGATTTAACAGAGCAAATTAAAAAGCACCAAACCCAAAAACAGATGAGAGAAAATCTAAAGAGGAAAAAACCAAAAAAATACGAACCAGGAGACACAATTTTTGTTACCGACAAAAAACGGAATAGCAAGTTTAAACCTGTTTTTCGAAAAGAGATAGTTGCAAAAGACAACAGAGTTACAGTCTCAACACTTTCTGGAAGGCGAATACACAAATCAAATATTAAAAATTGTTAACCATATTTCAGATTCTTTTGGACAGCGTTCGCTACAGTAGAAGTCTTTGAATATGATGCTCCTATCATAACCATTAAAAAAGGTTCCGGCAAAATAATAGATGGAAACTTTAAGCTCATACACATCATCGAGCTAGGAAAATACGAAGGAATTCTTACGGAAATGAAATCGTTACTACAAGAAAATGTTAACCAGACTAATATCATCAGACCCCAGGTTTTACATCTGATAACCCAAATCGGAAACAAATTGGAAAGCCTCAAACAACGCCAACAGCGAAGACCAAGATCCATTAATTGGCTGGGTTCAGCATGGAAATGGATAGCTGGGAGTCCCGACGCTACTGACTGGGACAACATTCTTCGAACTCAAAACGAATTCATAAGTAATAATAACAGACAGTTTAAGATTAACACAAAAGTAATGGAGATGGCAGATGCACTTTCTGGAAGTTATAATAAAATACTTGACTTTATAAATAAAGACAACATAGGACAAGCCGCACAAGTTATATTCAATAAATTAACAATATTAAATAACCAAGTTAACGAAATCATATTAGCTGCTCAATTAGCCAAAAGTGGAGTTATTAACACAAATCTTTTAGACAAAAATGAAATAAATGATATTCTTACTCGACTTGAATCTCTTCCGTATGACAACGAGATAGAAGCTATTGAATACTCTAAACCAACTATGGTCATAAAAGATTCAACTATGCTGTATGTATTATCAATGCCGATAACCAGTGGAATGGAATACAATCACATCCTTATACGTCCAACAATTATACAAGAACGCCAAATATATCTTGATTTCCAAGAAGTACTAGTTAGCAGTAAAAATCAGTTTGGAATCACTTCAGCATGCAGATCTACGAGAAAGACTATAATATGCCAAAGCAATCAATTACATCTATTGCCAGAAGACCACTGTATAACACAGCTAATAAAAGGAATCAACGCAAGATGTGATTACCATCAAATAACGGTTCAATCATTGAAATTATAGGCGATAACACAATCTACTTAACCAACTTCAATGGAACACTTTATCATCAAAATTCTTCAAGACGAATAGAAGGAAGTTTTCTCATACAATATGTCAACGAAACCATCAAAATAGATGACACCACTTACATCAGCAAGGAAGCAGAAGCTTATCAAATCATTCCCCCAATACTTCAGAGTAATCTTACTCTTAAGAATTTAAAACTAAATTTAGAATATGTGCATAACCTCCATTTAAGGAATCTTAAGTTTTTAAAGAAATTAAGCTTAAATAGTAACATCTCTTTATTTACAGAACTAAGCATTGTTACCATTATTTTCCTCATAATTAGTATATTTATAATCGCAAGAAAATGCCGAAGCAACGAATTTAAGATAGCCGTTCTGCCTGCACAAACTCATCCCAAGGTCAGCTCACCAGAAGTTACATCCAAAAGTCATTTTGACCTTCAACCAATCAGACTCAACCTATGAGATCTACGGGACGTAGATTCTTAAGGAGGGAGGAGTTACGATGACCGAAGCCTGCACGCGCAGTCGATGCACTGCACGCGCAAATTACACTTTTGCAATTAATCAAAATTTATGTATCATATTTTGTTGACAATACTTTTGTTAATTCAGCATTTTAAATGTATAAAAAGGCAGACCAAATCATTGTGAATTTAGAATGTAAGTTAGAGTACGAGCTATCACAGCTCCTAAAATAAATTTTTTTGAATAAAATAGATAACGTTTTCTTAACTGTCCCCTAGAACAATCTTAGTATCGTAGCAGGGACGTCGATCGTATGTTCTTTCTAGGAGGCCGTAGAAGTCATCCTTGATGTTGTCATCCTTTCCCTCTGTCGGGGCGTAAGCGCAAATTAGGCTGATGTTCCTGAATTTAGTCTTGATGCGGATTATCATGAGGTGTCCGCTGAGTTCGTTGGGTCGTAGGTCAAGACTTTTTGTTTAATCCGCATCCGAATAAGCGCTGCCTTCTCTCTATCGCAGCTTTCTTTGCCGGGCCGATCCCATCGCACTTCCTGGATGGCTGTGATGTCTGCTTTGATGACTGAATGGAATGAAATTACATCTGCTATGACCCAAAATCTATTCCAAATAGACTAACACACATAAATAGAAATCAGAGACCAATAGGGTTGAAATAGGGTTGAAATTTAAAAACTGCAAATATTTTTAGTAGTTTATTTTGTTAAAATGCGTGTATTGTTTTCATTTATTTTACTGTACAAGTATATGTATTTCATTTTTTATAAATAGCATATTTTTTGTATGCCTTTTCCTTTCCCCTGTAATATTGGTATATAAGTTTCTACTTTTCAACTGTATTTTATTGGTGCTTCCATTTCACGTTTAACATAAATTGATGGATACATAAATATACAATAAATAATAAAAAAAATAAATAACTACGTTAATTTGCTTACTTATTAATATATTTAATACTTACTTACTTAATATATTAGTTACTTATTTTTCTATATAAATATAAATAAATAAGAAAATAAATAACTTAATATGTAATTCATTATAGAAAAATGAATAAACAAATATAAATGGATAAATAAATAAATAATTAACAAAACAAGTTAATCTTTTACTTGTACAGTTCAGTTCTTAACTACATTACTGACATTTACTCGGTAAGAATGGTTATGACGGGACTATCAGCAAGAGAACTGCAGATATTTATTTATTTATACTATTTTTAATACATTTGTGAATCAGACCATTTGTAGAAAAATGTTATGGTGAGTTGGATCTAAAAGTTTTGTTTTAAATGGCATTTGATCAAACCACCCTAAATTGGGTAACCGAAAGCTAATTTTGCATGAAAGATAACTCAAAATATACTATTTGTTTATAATAAATATAAGTGGTTATAATCTTTATTTTTTAATGTCTGCGTGACAGGGCGACTGAAGGCTAACTTTGAATCCAAATGTATTCCAATATATTTTACTGACAAATTCCTAATTATATGTCTGCCGAAAATGGGAATTGGATTCTGAGGAAGAGAACAAGATCTTTTTTTCTAGTGCAGCTTGATTTTCGTCAGAATTAATTTTTATTCCCCATCTGTCAATGTAACTGAATATTATTTAACTTGTTTTAAAAAGTATTTTCTCAACGTTGGGCCGTATCAGTGGTGTCCATACGCTCTACATGGCCTAGCCATCTTAAGTTCTGCATCCGAAGACGCTTGACCAGGCGCATGTCGCTGTACAGCCCATAGAGTTCGTCGTTAGATCTTCTCCACACTGTCATATGCGGCCTTAAAATCGACGATAAGGTGGTGACTGTCAAATTATACTTCTTGAGTCTTTTTCAGGATCTGCCGTAAAGTGAAGATCTGGTCTATCGTGGATTTCCCTGGCCGGAAACCACACTGAAAGGGACCTATCAGGCTATGGACAAAGGGTCTCAGACGATCAAACAATATGGCAGATATGATCTTGTAAGCGATGTTGAAAAGAATGATCCCTCGATAATTTCGTGTGAACCGGGCAAACGACACTGAGACTCCAATCATCGGGCATGCTTTTCTCTGACTATATCTTAGAGATGAGCTGGTCCATGCGCCCAACCAGGTCCGTCCGCACCAGCCGCTTTTTTCGACTTCAACTTCGATATTGCTATTGTAAAAAAATAGTTTTGCCACAATTAAAACACAAAGGTTTGTAAACTAAATTACGCAGTTCTTTATTTCTTTCAAAATAAAAACTCAAATTGTTTAGTTCCAAATACTTCTTCACTATCTTATGGTTGATGATCGACTGCCACTCTCTTTTTTAAATCAAATATAATCAACTGCAACAGATTTGACGTTCCTTCATCTACTCCTTTTCTCTTTAATTCTTCCTCGGATCGCGTTGCCAGCTGTTTTACTTAATATATATATATATATAGATATATATATATAATATATATATATAGATATATATATATAATATATATATATATAGATATATATATATAATATATATATATATATAATATATTTCTTCACACTTCCCCCCGGTACAGCAGCTTCGGGATTAGATGATGATGGACCCTCTTTTTCCACGTTTAGCACTGCCAGTTTAACAGCTGGCCTTACTAAAACCCCTTCCACGGTCTGAACAACCGCGCTGCGCACTTGTCCATCTTGGCTGCGTCTCACCTCTATAATTCTTCCTTTCGGGTAGTTATTTCTTGGTAAATTTTTGTCCACAATCAACACGATGTTGCCCACCTTCAATGGTGAAATCTGTGTATGCCATTTTGACCGAAGAGTAAGTAAGTGGCCTAGAATTCACTATGTTTTCTGCTGCTATTAAACATGACCTTAACAGTGGATCCGAAGGCGTTCTAGTTGGTAAGAAGTCATATAAAGCCAATTTTAGGGATTTGACCAAGCGTTCCCAAGCACCGCCCATATGTGGTGAAGCTGGAGGATTAAATTTCCATTGGAGTGTAGGGCTCACGAACTTCTGTGCTACTTTATCCATATTGATTGTTTTTAATGACCCTTGCAACAGCCTCTCTGCACCAATAAAATTTGTGCCTCTATCGCAGTATAAAACGTTGGGAAATCCACGACGGTTTACGAAATCATTAAAACAGAGAATAAAGGAGTCCGCGTCTAGTTTGTGGGCTATCTCAACATGCACTGCTCTTATTGTGAGACATGTAAAAATAACACCCCATCGTTTCTCTATACGACGCCCAATTGTCACATTTATCGGTCCGAAGTAATCAATACCCACATGTGAAAATGGGTCAGCAAAGGCTGCCAATCTTGCAATAGGAAGTGGTGCCATTTCAGGTTCTTGCGGTTTTGCCTTTCTATTTTTACAAAATTGACAAGAAGTTTTAATTTTCTTTACGACGCACCTGAGTTTTGGAATCCAATAACGCTGCCGTATTTGGTTGACCACAGTTTCGTTGTTGGAATGCAGGAATTCTTCGTGTACACGTTGAACCAGTAAACGAGTTATGTGATGATCCTTTGGTAGAATGATTGGTCTTTTAGTGTCTTCTGCAATAAATTCGGCAGCTTCGGTTCTCCCTCTTACCCTTAACAAGCCATCCTCATCCACATATGGTGACAAACGAAATAAGGAACTCTTGTGATCAACTGTGACTTTAAGTTCTTTTCGATCAGCTGCTGATGTTATTCCAAATTGAATTATCTCACGTCTGTAAACCTCCTTTTGAACCAACTTAAAGATCAATATTTCTGCTTGGCTTAATTCCTCGCTTGTTAGTATTCCCTTACGTTTAATGTGGCAATCGGTGTTCTTGGTGTTGTTTATAAATCTCATTACATATGCTATGGTATTGAGTAGTCGCTTCCACTTTGAAAATCGGTTGAAATCGATAAGCGGTGTCTCCTCAGTATGTATGTTTATAAGCTCCTCTGATGTTTCATTAACTACGAAGTTATTTTCTGGCCACTTGGATTCCTCTAACAGCAAGTACGCAGGCCCAGTAAACCATCGATCCTTTGAATCCAATTTTGGAAGTTTTGTCCATTTTATTGCATCATCTGCAACGTTATTTTTGGTATTTACATACCGCCAGGACTTTATATTGGAGTTCTCCTGAATTTCGGAAACTCGAAAAGCTACAAATTTTGTAAACCTTCTTGGATCTCCTCTTACCCAGCTTAGGGCTACCTTTGAGTCCCTCCAAAAGGTTACCTTTTCGATTTGTATAGTCAGTTCCTCCTGTATACTTTTAGAAAATCTGCATCCCATAACTGCTTCATCTAACTCCAGTCTAGGTACTGAGCGTAGCTTTAATGGCGCTACCTTTGTTTTGGCTCTGACCAAAGCACATTCCACATAGTTTCCTTTTTCAATACGCAAGTAGCAGACAGCAGCACATGCCTTTTCACTGGCGTTTACAAAAACATGCAACTGAGTTTTTGCATCATTCCAAGATAAAAAGTTCTTCAGATAGCATCGTGGTATATGCAAATGTTCTACCATTGGGAGAATGCTCAGCCAATTTTTCCACAGTTCTTGTTGCTCATCTTGAATATTCTCATCCCACTGTATACCACTTCGCCAGATGTCCTGCAAAATAATTTTGAGATACACCAAAAAATGTGCAATTAGTCCCATTGGATCGTATATCGACATTAATATTTTTAATATTTCTCTTTTCGTTGGGCACTTTTCTCCTTTTAACACCGATGAATTCCCTTTATTGTAGCAAAGAGAATATGTGTATTCATCACTCTTTATACACCACCACATTCCCAATACTTTCTCTTTAGGAGTGTCCGTATAAAAGGAAATATCGATGTTATCTCTTGACGCTTCGGAGTTAAGTATACCCATAACTTTCACGGAGTTGGATTTCCAATTTCTGATTTCGAATCCCGCTCGTTTATGTATTTTTGTCACATCCCTTGCTAACTGCACGGCTTCTTCATCAGTATCGACACTATCAAGCAAGTCATCAACATAATGGTTGCTTGTTATGCATTTTACAGCTCTGGGATATTTATCGATGAAATGTAATGCGTTTTCATTTTTTATGTACTGCGCACAACTAGGAGAGCATGTCGCCCCAAATGTCATGACCTGCATCACGTATGTATCTGGTTCATTCTCCTCTACGCAATCTCTCCACAGGAAACGCAGAAAATGTTGATCACTTTTAGTGATATTTATTTGACGGAACATCTCTTAATGTCTGCGGCTATGCATATTTTTCTTTCTCTGCTACGTAGAAGAACACCCAGCAACGATGCATTCCAGTCAACGCCCTTCATTAATAGTGTGTTTAAGGAAATTCCACCTACTTTGGCAGCTGCATCCCATACAATACGCACCTTCTCCGGTTTATTCGGATTTCTAACTGGAAATATACCAAGTTTTCTGATTGGATTTTAGAAGTTCTTGTGGGCTAAGCTTTCGAATATATCCTTTGATTTCATACTGCTTAATTTGCTCTTTGATTTGTTCTGCTAGTTCAGGGTTGAGTTTTAGTCGTTTCTCTAGACAGATCAATCGTCGAACAGCCATAGGGCGGCTATCTGGCAAATTAATATTCTTGTACCGCCATAACAAGCCTATTTCATAGCGATCTCCCAAATGTTTGGCTGTGGTGGATAATATCTGCTTTGAACGCTCTTCCTCCCACTGTTGTTTCTCATCCTTCTTCCCGGAAATTCCCAAACTATCTATGGAAATATATTCTCTTATCAAATCATGTACTTCAGTATCTGTTGTTTGTTGACATTCGCACACATGTAAACTATAATGAAACTTATCATCAATGTTGTTTTCGATTCCGGTTGTAGAAAAAATGGTCCATCCCAAACGACATTTTGCTGCTATGGGTTCATCTTCAGCAGCTTCTTTAATTCGAAGTGGAATTGCAACTTTCCAATTTCTCACTCCAATAAGAATTTCGCACCTAGCATTGCTATATGATGCTACTGGAATATTGCGGAGATGAGTATATCTTTTAGACAGCTCGTTGTAATTTAAAGATTGTGATGGTAAATTTAATGATTGCACAGTGCGCACATCTGACAAAAAAAAACTTCTTTGCCGACTTGAAAATACCTGAGATGTTTACTTTCACCCTTCTTGAATTATTCTCCATCCTTGTGATTCTAGAAGTCCATTTAAGGCACAGTGGTTCTTGTTCACCTTCAAGTCCCAATTGTTCCGCTAATCCATCGCTGATAAGAGAACTTGATGATCCCTCGTCGAGAAAGGCAAAACTCCTTACTGTCTTTTCTTTGTATTCCAAAATCACTGGCAGTATTCTGAAAAGGACTTTCGATATTGTCTGATGGCTCATAGACGGTTCAGTACTGATTGTGTTATAACTGATCTCGTTATGAAGGAAAGGATGATGTTTCCTTGCACACCCTTTTGTACACAACACTGGTCTTCTGCATTTAAACGGATGTCTATTCAGGCACTGGCGACATAGATTTAACTGCTTAACAGCTTCCCACCGGTGAGATGTATTCATATTAAGAAATTCGTTGCAACTCGCAACTGTCTTACAACTTTTTTGGCATACCTTGCAATTTCGAATAACGGGTGGATTAATTAATGCTGATAGCGTTGAGTCTTCTTCTAATTTTTGATGGACGTTTAGAATTTCTTTCTGCTTACAAGTTTGATGTACTTTTTTAATATTTGACCAATTTGCTTTTGACATGACACTACATGCATCACTTGTTATTTCATTTAGCCAATTTACAAAAATGGGTAGACTACTTTGACCAGAGTTTGTTCGTTTGTATGCGGCCCAACTCATCTTCATGGCTGATGGCAATTTTTCAATCAGCTCTTTTAACAGCATAGGATTTCGAATGTGATCTTCCATATTTGCTTGTTTAAGAGTTGCATAAAGGTTTCCTACTGCAATAGCGAACTCAACTACTGTTTCCAATTTGTCAAATTTGGGAGATGACATCTGTCTTATATAATCAATATAAGTCTCCATTACCATGTCTGGTCTGCCGTATATTTCGCTTAGGGTTTCGATTATAATTGGGACAGATGATGGAATGGTTAATTGAGGCGCAACCAATTCTCTTGCTTTACCCTTTAAGCACTTTCGTAGACGAATTATATTCTCGTCATCTGTGAAACCACATACTGACGTTGTTTGATGATAAGTACTTATGAAAATTGGCCATTCTGCCACATCTCCTGTGAAAGTCGGTAGTTCTTTGCCTATTGCGTATCTGGAAGCGATTTGCTGCATTGTGGGAATATTAGTCTTGGTCTCCTGTAGTGTAGGTGCAATTTCGGTCTTGGTATTAGAATGTGATTGTTTACGTTCAAATGATTGCATGGAATCCAGATAATTGAAAATTCTTTTGTCAGTTTCTTCTTTAGATTTCGTTGTTTTATTTTAACGTTGTAATTCGATGTTACTGAATTGCTCGTCAAGATCATCATCAGATAATGCATTCAAAAGTTCTTCCTTCTTCGCCAACAAATCTTCTCTCGCCTTAAGAATGTTTTCTTTTTCTTGTATTAAATTCAAGCGTTGTTGTAACCGATTAGATTTGCTAGAGCGAGAGGAATATACAGATGCGGCATCAATGTGTTGCGGTAAATATTTGTGTGCACTCACCGGGATGTGCGCACTAGCTTCAGCTGTGTGCGACTTTTCTTGAAAGTTTGTATTGGTGTTAGTTTCATCCCTTTGTGTTTGGGGATTTTCTTGTGAACTGGGAAATACCGTTGTTCGGCTGGCGTCGTTTTGCGGATCTTGAATATCTAGATGCTTCTGGTGTACTGAGGATACTTTTTCTCCTTTCTTAGGTTCCGTTTGTGCTGTAGGGATTGCTGTTGCCTGACTGCGAAGCTGAGTAATTATGCAATTTGAGCATCTCCAGTCTGGGACGTTAGCTATTTCTTCTCCTACGCCAGCACACGCGAAATGAATCCACTTGGTGCAAGAAGAACATTCTACCATATTGGTATCTACGGTTTGTCACAAATCGGACACTTATTCCTTCGTCCACTTAATGCAGTATACATTTTTAGTTTAAAAAATTTGAGAATGTAAAAAAATAGTTTTGCCACAATTAAAACACAAAGGTTTGTAAACTAAATTACGCAGTTCTTTATTTCTTTCAAAATAAAAACTCAAATTTTTTAGTTCCAAATACTTCTTCACTATCTTATGGTTGATGATTGACTGCCACTCTCTTTTTTAAATCAAATATAATCAACTGCAACAGATTTGACGTTCCTTCATCTACTCCTTTTCTCTTTAATTCTTCCTCGGATCGCGTTGCCAGCTGTTTTACTTAAGATATTTCTTCACAGCTATCTTCAATTCGTCGAGGGGACGGATTTCTTGTCTATCATCGTCCAAATTGAGTGGAACATTCTGCCTAACAGCGGAATTTGGGCCGTCATTGCCGTTTAGGAGTCTGCAGAAATTATCTTTCCAGATTCTCAGAGAGACTGCGACTCTACCACAAGTTATCCATTTTAGTCCCGGCAGTCTTCGGTACAAGCCTTGTATGCGCCAGATAACTGTTTTACCTTTCGGTAACTTCATTTCTGCCATAACATCTTTCCATTTACTCAACCGCACTTTTTTTTTCTTTTGAAAAGCCGTTGCTCTTCCCTTCTTCTCTGTTCGTAGAGCTCACGAACGGCCCTCGTTATTCAATGCAGCGTTGCCCAACATGCGTCTTATTTGCATTCCTTCTGGGTGGGGATGTGAAACCCAGCACATCAGTGGCAGCATCTTTGATGGCTTCTTGACAACGTTTCAGGTCTTCTCCAATAGTTAGTGCAGACACCGTCGAACTCGCAGTGAGTTTCAGGGAGACTCGGTCGGCAAAGTTGGCAGCGATCAGTTGCGATTGTAGCTTCCCGACGTCAAGTATTGGCCTGTTTCGACTTCGTTGATCTTTTGATATCCGGGTTCGAACATAGAGAATATTGGAGGAGGGAATCACGTCGATTGCAACTTCAGTCGTTGAGTTCCGTTAAGAGCAATCAGTCAAGAGCGGAACCAGAAGTACTAGGAAGAGAGACCATTTTTTGAAACTTGGTGAAATCAGAAGTCACGTATGTGCACTTAGGTTAATTCCACCAAACAACTGATGCGTATAAGAGAACGTATCTAATCTAATCACCGCCGTTTAAATCCAAACAAATCTTCTTTTGCAGCAGATCTGCCTACAAGTATTAGCAGCAGGAGACCTAAAGCCATCCAAAGGCGCGTAGCTGATAGCTTTTTCTGTTAACAGAAGCGATGACACATACCAGCCTCAGCGTATATTTATCAGGTCGTCCCCAGTTCCAAGAATTGGTCCTGATTTTGAGTCGGGTATAATCTGGGATATGATTCTCCATCATGAGTCCGTTGATCTTCGCTGTTGACTCAGTATAGTTACCGCCGGGTTTTCTAAATTAATCCAACCTGATTCCTTGGCTTTTTTCAATACTTTCACCAGCTGCTGGCTTTACTGAGCGTTTCGATCTTTCCACAGAAATTTCGGAACTGTATGTAATTATAGTGTGACATGAACATTCTGACAGAACTTTCCAGACATTAAGTCGATAACATTATGTGTTCTGGTTGTAAATTAATTTGGCTTCGAGCCATTTATGTTAATGTTTAGGCCAGACGATAGGAACAAATTTAAAAGATCTGATCCTCTCTTGTTGAACTTGTTGGTTAAGTAAAATATACCAAATAAATTGTAAACTCATTTATTTTAACGTTTTATAAAAAAGATATTGTTAATATCGAATTTCATGCAGTATACTATTTCTGTTTATGATTTGGTTTTAGTAGCAGATGCAGTCTCTCGTTCCATTGCTCTTTGTTTTGCCTTTTCATACAGTGGCGTTAATTGACCTTGTTCCCCCAACATCTTTAAAAGCTCCACAATAAACGGTAAATAATTATGCTTTCGCCTTATGTTTTCAATCTGCAAAATAAATATTCGTAGGATTGTATTTAATATTAACTTAAATTATGTACCTTATAACGCTTGCGTTTAACTATTTCATCCTCGATCATTGATCTGAGTCTAGCTACTTCAACTTGCTTATCATCAGTGTCCATAGCATCTTCACTAAGTATTTTATCGATTTGCTTCTGGTAAATCATCTGTCTATCGGAAACAATTGCCATTAAATTGAAATGGATCTCTCCTTCACTATATTTTTGCATTCTCTTTTCAATAATAGGACGCACGACGTCAATCCAATTCTGTGATGATTCCACCGCACCCAAATCAATAGGGCCTTCCTTTAAACCGTCTAGTTCATACAAACGACCATCAATTGGAATGTAACCGATAAAGTGGAAAACATCTTCGTCCTTATTTTGGTTTTTCGTGTCCAATTCAAACAAGGTTTGTCTTGCGAAGGAATTATGAACGGTCCGAATTTGTGAAGCATTACTTAGGGTAAGACCTTTGTTGTACGGATCAAAGCATTGACAAAATTCCTAGAACAAATACAGAAGCAATGAAAAAATTATTTATGAAATGTACGACTAGCTGCTGCAAGAGTTAAAATATATATCAGAATAAATTTCAAGGACAGATTTATTAGAAAGAGAGAATAGAGAAAAACACATATATGTGTGTGTGTGTGAGTTGATCTTTGATATAGATATAGGGATCCACAATTTGGATGGTAAAAAATCATCAGAAATCATTTCAACATGGACAGTCACTCAAATTTTGTTGGTTCAGACTCAGGTCTAATCCGAACTGTAGCGCCACAAGATGAAGAAGAATCTAAGTAAGGTCTTCCCAACAACAAACTTTAAGGAACTTAACTTAACTAAACTTGTCTCCAAAGTCCGTACTACTCCTTTTCAGCATTACTAACATAGCATCCGACTTTGCAATAATCTAACCATAATGTTATGATAAATTTTATTTAGAACAAGCATTTAGGGTATTATGTAGATTGTTCTTTTGCATTCGGGTTGAATTTCACAACGACGAGTTGTTAAGATATAACCATCTTCGTTAATTACGGTTTTCTTAATCCATTGTTATAAGCTAATAACAAAACCACATTCTAGTAAACAACATGCACATAATTCTCAGAAAGTAACTGCAGCATACTTTACCTCAGTAGCTGCTTGAAAATTTTGTATTTGGTCATTATCCATTCCCCGTTCCAATCCCCGTTCTTTTTTTTGTATTGCCTGGCAGCAGAGGCAGGAGCATTCCAGACCAGATCTATCATATTTTCATTTAATTTTTTTTAACAAATTTGAGCCATGCACACAACCTTATTCTTCATATTTGTTCGCCAAAAAACATGGTAAATTTGAAGGAAAAAAGCAAGTGATGGTGTTTTATTTCAAGGTCATACGGACGTAAAGAATGAACAATGCACGAATGCAAAAATAAGCACAAAATGCAACGCTTGTTCCCGTAAAACTGAAGCAAAGTAAAATTAAAACAAAGAATGTTCGAAACAATATAATCGTGATAGAATGTTTTAAACATTGTTATAATTTGAGTAAAATGTATCTAACATTTTAAATTCATTGCACCTAATTTTAATAAAGAAGCAATCTTACCTTGAAATTTGTTAATGTTTCTCCAAGTTTAACGTCCTCGCTGTTGCAATTAAGCAATATACTTAAAATTGCCTGTGTGGCGCATGCATTGTTAATTACTTGCTTCGCGAAGAAAATATTATCGGTTCTATTGTCTGTAACAATGGTACCGGCTGGCTCATCATCTTGTACCCATTTAAAAAGGAAGATAAGTCCATGAATAGGCTCTAAATTTTTGAAAGATTCCGAATCTAAACTCCAAATTTCTTCAACTTGGACTCCTTCGCAACCTAAAACAAATTCCAAGGTTTATATACATATATCACCATCAATCAGAAATATATATTGTTTACCGAATTCTCGAATCAATTCAGTAAATACACCTGGGTCGCTCTCAATAAGACACCAATTACCAGCGTTTTCACTCATTATTTAAAAAAAAAAATCTTTTTATTTACAACAAATATTGACACAAGAATGAAATTATTCTGTTAGAGAATCAGAGCAAAAAGTTTGTTAAGCTTAAATTATTTATCGCCGGGTAAAGAAGATTATTTCTAGATTTACTCACACTATATTACACTACACACACCAGTGATGGTTTTGGTTTCCACTTGTCATAAAATAAATGTGCACGTCAAAAAGCATTTAAGGTGAAAACACATTTTTTTTAATTTTATTCATCCGTTTCTTAGCAAAATCTTTTCATGAGCAAGAACGGTGTTCTACAGAATCATTTGAAATACCATAAATTAGCTCGTATTAGACCACTATGAAACAATTATGTTTTGAAGTTTGTTTTCCATTACTTAAATCAGGCTTAGACCTCAGGTAGTGCAAAATCCTTGTTTGTCTTTGTTTAATTTATTAATTTTTAAAATATAATCGATTGCTAAATACTGCTAATGTCTTCTTGTCACAAGTGTGGCTATGAAGCTCGTACCATTGTATTCTACTTAATTCATTTCATTTGCTTGGAAACACTGTCCTTGATATCCTGAGAACATTATGATTGTCCCTTAAGTGTCATTTTGTTAGTTTCTTTGTGTACATACTTATTATTTAAGGAAATTTGTAGGAATTAACGTCCGCTACTTGGGTTAGCGATAATCGGTAAAAATGTATTGAATAACTCTACTTAACGAACTTAACCAAACATTGTCATAGCACAGTTTGAGATGCACAGATTTCAATGCAAAGCGATAGCGGCGAAGAATAGAAAAAAGTTCGTGTGATGTGATGTCGTGTTAAATTTTTTCCAAAATAAATGTTAAATTTTGCATCTCGGTCTCAAAGATTTCTTACATAAATTTGGTTATACTTTATTTAAAATGTATCAGTATGCGATTTACTTAAATTTTAGTGGATTAGTGCGCGATTGAAGTGAAAATGTGAATTGCAAACTAAAAAAAGTTGCAGGAAAATTTTTTTGTTTTCCATAGTGAAAATATTTTTATTTTGATTACTTTAATCAATTTCTAAGCAAAATGGTGGTTTCAAAAGACTCCAAAAGAAAGCGCAAGGAGTCCCCGCTCATCGAATCATCGCCCGAAATGCCAAAGAGGTAACATCTTATTGCAAAAAAAGCACAAGTGTAGCGCCCCCAACCAACTCCAATAACGAACACAATTTTTTTTTTCGCCTAATATGTCGCAATTTTCTTATACGCGCGGAACTGTATTCCCAATTTACCAAGCCTTTTTTGGTAATAGGGAACAAAAATTGCTGGCTTTTATTTAATTTTTTTAATATATTAAATCTATCAAGTTTATTCAGGGTGTGTCTAATATGATGGGGATTAATTGGCCTCTAAAAAAGTTGTTCTCTTTAAATATACGAAAATTTGTATAAAGGTTGTCCTTACGTTTTTCCAATATATAGTTTCATTTGTTTTGTATTCTGAAAGTGTAATACGTGCGTATGTCATGTATTATAACTCTGATACATAAGTTGCGTCATTTACTATAAGATGCAAAATACCTATTTTAAAAAATTTATGTTCCTTTTAAGAAGTATGCCAATTCGCTCTTATCGAGCACATTGCATATATATGCGAGTTATGTCGTAAAAAGACAGTATTGATTCACTACCAGGATTAGAGAAATTAATTTTTACCAGCGTCCGGTTGCTTAGATAAATGACTCTACCTTCAAAACTATTATGAGAATTATGAATATTGAAATCTGTTTATTACTTTTAAGAAATTTACTCAACTTAAAGTGGATTTACGCAGAATTGAGAACTTAGTTGTAAATAATATAGGGTTTTTATTTTTGTTTTTCATGTAATGACAATCGATTCGGTAACATTTTATGTAGACAACAAAAAAGATTCCTCTGTTTAATTTTCTTCATTATTATCCTAGGTATCAGTTTTAGTACATTTAAATTAATTATTGAATTTCGGTTTGAATATCAATCATCCAAAAAACATCCAAAACATTCCCACCAAAAGTAAGCAGTGCTGTAAAAGCGGTCTTAGTCGTAAAAATCTTCCTTAAAGTTTTAACAACAATTTGCTGTTCATACAAAAGAAATTTAAACATAAGGTAGTCTGCTGGTAATAACCAAAAAACAATTTATAATAATAATTTAGGCAACTCTGATTCTGTTTGTACTCTTACTTTCTCTGTAAAATCACATTATGTTTATGTTGTTGTTTAAGGTTTGTATTTTCTTCATTATTAACAAACCGTATTTTGCGTTTTGCAAGGCAAGCATTTTTAAAACTGTTACAAAACTCTTTATTTTATTTCCAATCTCTTCTTAAGAAACATGCGTATATGTATATACATACTTAAAAACAAAAATCTTTAATATACCGTAAAATCTTTAATAAACCGCTTTGTAAGGTTATTTCGTTATCTAAAAATTATTGGTGGTTTAGGTATGTATTATATACTTTAATTTATTAAGTCTTGTTAGTGGGACCAACACAAAATATGTAAACTATACCTTGGGATATTGCACGAGATGCCCATTGCTTTACAGATAGTACTGTAGGTATACTGGACAACACAATTTAACCAGTCATTTCAAGTGTAAGTGTCAAATAAACGTTGGTACATTGTCCAAGTGTTTTCAAATCAAGTTGATTCTGGATTTTGTTTTTTAATTTTGTGTCAAGGTAAAATGTACCTGCGATGAGAATTGTGTAATTGTAAAATGCAACAATCGATACGACTATCAGAGTAGATAAACATTTTGTATGCAATTTGTCTTTGTGGTATCAGCAACAACCAAACTGAGCTGTTTTACCCTGGACTAAGGTGGCAGTTGCTTTACGTTTCCACATTTATACGTATTTTTTTTTATAGGGAAACGTTTTTTTATATTTTGTACCAAAATGTCTTCCAAAGCTCTAAGCCGAACGGCAAATGTAAAATGCACAATACGATCCGGAGAAAGTCTTTTAAGTATAGACTTGAAACTGTTGCCGACAGCATCGACTTTTTAGATTCATATCATTGGGCATTTTGAACTGACCTCTAGATGTATTGTTTAAATAAATATATTTTTCTCCGTGCGCAGCCATATAGGTAGCATGTCACACAAGATCGCTTGATCGCCAACGGTTTGGTTTAAGCAATTCATACTATATCACTCTCGTCTCGTCCCACCATATGCAGAGCATGACCTTTGAACCATGGATGTTTTTCTTTATAGACGATGGTGGAACAGGCTCAAAAGACTTTCCATTGTATTTCTTCTTCCTGGGGTTATCTTATTATGTCTTTCAAGAAGCAGTACCGAGGTGAAAATCGACATTCGGCATCTTCACCTGCAGGGGTTGCCGCTCTTTGTCTTTGAACTAAAATCAAAACGCTTAAAGCGGCAAAACACCTCTGTATAATACTATCGTTCGGAGCTGATTTATCATAAACTTCTACAAGATCAGCCAAAACAGCAAACGGATTTTAAAAAATCCCCAAATGATTTTTTTGCTTTGTTTTTTATTGTCATGATATTCCCGATCATGTTTGTTTTCTAGCACTTTCGGTCATTGATTTTCTCAGTAGTTCAGTAAAATGTAATTTTTAAAAATGTTACTGTTATAAGAAATGTGCAAGACAGATTCGACCTGGAGTTATTCTTTGTATAGTTCTGTATAGTTCAGTTTTGTAAAAGCGTAAGAGAAAGTAAAAGTAAAAGAAAGATTCTGGTATGCCCTTAGCATATATTTACATCAATTGTATAATTGTAATCAAAATGTCGAGCATATGTTAATTTAGAAATATGATTTTATAACATACAAAGCTAAATTGCAGTTATACCGTAAAGAAACTTTCATCTGTTATTATAAACCTTTTCCATCCTCGGTCCAACACAAGTTCAATTATGTTAGCAGCCGTGGTTGTGGAGGCTAAAAAATGAAAGTTTGATATTTGTTTTTACCAAGGCATAAAATTATAATAAATATAAAAACTAAAACTTTACATACACGTCATGTAATAATATAATACATTTAAGATTTAGAACGGTAACTAATTTGTTCATTATGTCTACATTAGGGTAGTATCAAATTTTGGTGCGGCTCTTTTTCTAAAAAAAATTTTTGTAGACTATTCCCGATTATTCTCGTGTCAAGTGTTAAAATGTTTAACATGTCCTATTTTTTATATAGAGATGATTATTTATTAAGGTTCTGGTCGTCTAAAAGCTGTTTTTGAAGTTCGCCAATGTAAAAGAAGTCCCCCAATCCGTAGATGTGAAAAGAGTCATGCTAGGTGTGGTAAGAAGATGGTTCGCAGATTCTTTATGCAGGGGTATAAGGAACTTCAATTCAGAGGTATTCCTACGGTCCTGTAGTAGCAAATGAATTAACGCTAGACTTAAAACTATCCGTACAGATAAATTATACTATCCGTACAGATAAAAATTATACCCCACGGATTTAAAATAGGTCGATTAAATAAACACACTGATTATGTGTTTTTTTAATGTTTTATTAGTTGGAAAATAAACTGAGCATATAACAGCTGGTGCTATGTTCCACATAAAAGCATAGCAACTTAGTTACAAAATGCAATTTCGTTTCATTTTATATGACACTTGCTCAAGACGCAACGGGTTTGTTCTTACAAATTTATAAAAAACTTTTGAAAGTAATTGAAAAATCTGTTCGTGTTCGTTATTCAATACATATATTATTTAAATTTACTTTTTGGTCAATTATGGTTCTTAATACTTTAACTACTTACAGGACAAAAGTGCAAGCGCAGAGAAAATTTGCTCAAGGACAAAGTGCCCCAACATCATCATTCAATTCTGCACTAGCTTCATCTTCAAGTGCAATAGCGGGTGGAAGCACAGCTATGGGAAGTGCTTCCACTCAAGAGAATCGAGAACCACCCACGGAAATATTGCCCAATAAGAGGCCTAAAACGGAAGATTTCCTTACATTCTTATGCTTTCGCGGCACACCAGCCCTACCTTCTCATTTAGATTTTTTAAATCAAAATACATCACAGGCAACTAAGGATGAAAGTTCCAAAAGTACTGCAGAAGATGAAAAGCCGAAAGAAGACAATGCATCTGAAAAGAAAGTAAATTTGCAAAAGGGCACGAGGTCTAAAGCACAAAAAAAGAACGAAAAGGCTCTTATCGTGGAAAGCTTATCCGCAACAGCTAGCATCAAAAAACCTGAAACAAAAAAAACCGGATCAAGAAAAAATGATGAAAAGGAGGAAAAATTGATGACTTTTGCGGTGAGAAAAAGGGCTGAATTATTACCAGACGGTAACCGACGTGGTAGACCTTCAGATAAATCTAAAGAAAAGTTGAATAAGTCAGTCACAGAAGGCAATCGTCGTTCAATTAGGAACAGAGATTCCTCTAAATCACTTGCAGAACCAGATGATGAGGAAACAGAAACGAACGATATTGAGACAGCCTCAATGGACAGTGGGCAAGACGGTGTGAAAAAAGATAAAACTAATACATCACAACAAAAATCTAAAAGGGGGAAACAAAACAGCAATGGAAAGAAAAAACAGGATATAAATGTATCAAGCGTATCAGATGTTTCCAAAACACAAAATTTAGTCCTCAAGCCAGTAGAAACTAGCAGTCAAGTAAAACCGGTACAGTTGAAAGAGAAACCTTTAAAAAGACCGCGTCAAAAAGAGGCTCCAATATTTGTTCCATCACCTGAGCCAACCGGACGCATGACACGCCAGCGAGCATTTTTTGAACCAGTTAAAGTAATTCACAGAGATGAAAACGATGACAATATTGAAAAGAAAAGAGAGGAAGTTCAAGACAAAGTTAAGGCTTCCCAAGTTGTATGTGTTATAAATAAGGAAGATGACAACGCATTGGAAAAAGATGTTTTCGACTTTTCTTCTGAAGACGAGCAACCGCTGGCGAAAACTATAAAGTTAAAGAACTCGAAGGTAGCTTTAAAGAAGACACCTGTGAAGAAAAAACAAAAGGTTCAGGCAGTTGTTGAAACTGAGTCTTTGATAAATGCCGATAGTACGTCATGTGCTAACGAAAAGGACAAAGATATTATAAAGGAAGAAATTGACAAACTAAATTCACCCAAGAAAGATGCTTCGGAAAATAATGAAGGAGATAAATCAGTTCCTGATAAAACCAGAAGAACTGCAGGAAGGAAGCCTAAGAAAAAGCTTTCGGATAATCAAAAATTTTCCACAGAGAAAGCTTCAAAAAATACTTCAGAAGAAGAGTCAAAAGCTACACAAAGAGCAACTATTGCAGCAGATGGTTGTCCAGAAATTGAGTCAAAAACAGCCGCCATACCACTGACACCTCGTCAAAAGAAGAAGGTTCCAACAGAGCAGCGCAAACAAACCTCAGATTGTGTTGAACCAGAAACACGAAACACGCGACCGACACGGAAGACGAAAGAAGCAGCGACAATTTACATGGGTATAATTGGCCAAAAACTGCAACAGGATGAATTTGAGGACGATGAATTATCACTCAATAGTTTTCCAGATTTACCAAACGTTAAGGAAATGGAAAAGATGGAAACTGAGTTAAAAAAGAATGTCGATCAAAACAAACAGGTGCAAAAACAAACATTTACTTGTAATAGTGATAAAGAAGACAAGCTAGACAAAACAGCTATAAAAAGTACAGAGAAGAGAAGAGGGCGTCCTCCAAAAAACCAAGTGAGTAAAAATTCAAAGCCGAAACTGGCAAAGCCGCAAATTGAAGGAATGCTTCGAAAACGAGAAGAACCAAAACCAGAAGAAAAATATGATAAAGAAGATGATGAGGATTATCTCATAAGTGAAGAGGTTAATGAAACTAAAAGAAAATTAGAGAAGAGTTTTAGTGACTCAGATGACGAACCCTTAGCTATAAAATTAACGAAGAGCAGTGAAAAAGGGTCTGAACACTCCAAAAAGTCCGATATGGCACCGATTGCAAAATCTCCATCTTTAAATGATAAGGGGATGGAAGATAAAATATCGTCGCCGAAAATGCTTAATATTTTACCTTTTACAAATCCAGTTACGTGTTTGCAGGCACATGTGCCCCCTTCATCAGTTATTAGCAATGTTATTGCGGATAATAAGGCTAAGATGGAGGAAAAACTTAAATTACCAACCACTTTACCTTGTCCGGCTCCTCCATATATACCTCGGCAGCCAGTTGTCAAGTCTCCTCAAACGCAACCACCTCCTATTCCTTCATTACCTCCCACTATCAAATATCAAACACCGCCTACCACATATCCTCCTCCAATTGAGGCATATCCTTCTCCGAAAATTAATCCTAATTTTCTGACACCAAAATTTGATCGGAATATAGAACGACGAATTGTAATTGAAGGTTCTTCTACATTATCTACAATACCAAGACAAAGTAGCAGTTTTCCGTCGCCATCGCCAGTCAAATTTGACATGTCTTCTACAAGAACTGCTAGCACTTCAAATCCAAAAGCCCCAGTTTTACCATCTGCAGCTCAATCAAATGCAGAGCGTTCAACTGATCCACTAAAAGATGAGATAGGTAGTATTCTAGCAGCTAATTTAATGCCGAGCAAAGAGGAATCTGGAAAAATTTTTGGAATTGCTAGTGTAAGCTTAGCCCAAAGCTCTGGTCCTGATAACACCAAATGTACTCTTGGCAAATGCGGTTCTATTCACAAGCCCGTATTGGGTCCGGTTGTACCAACTGAATCATATTTAGGTGAACAGCTTTCCAGTAAAGAAAGACGAAAAGCCAAAGTAAATATGACACATGAACAAATTCAGAAATGGTTAATTGAATGTTCTTCTAATCCTGATGAAATCCAAGACGATTTGGATGACGATTTTGATGACAATTTACGTCCAAATATATACGCAACTACCCCGCCCCCTACTCGAGATGATAAAGAAAGCACTTCATTTAGCTCCTCTTCAAAGACAACAAGGGATTTAGGTAAAAGTGAAAGTGCTTGGTCAGGAAAAGGACCTTCACTTAAGGCAACACCGGTGGTTGTTCCTAAGGATGATCAACGTCTTGAGGACGCAGAGCCAACTAGTAAGGAAATAAAGGAGGTTTCTAAAGATTATCAATCTCAAAAAGGATCATCAACAAATAAGAAAAATGAAACTTCTGTGAAAACTAAAGAAAAAACTAAAACTGATAAAACAAAGGAAGAACGTGAAAGTAAAAAAGTAGAAAAGGAAAAATCATTAAAAGAAGCTGTAACCTCACGAGGAGCAAGGTTAAATTCTGCCGCAGTTCCTACTGCCACACAGAGGCAGCAAAAGAAAATAGATGACAGCAAAAATAATTTGACTTCACCTCAAGCAACTAAAGCAAAGGAAGGTGCACCTGCAAACACAGCCAAGACTCCAAAACGGACAACTGTATACAATTCTAAATTAAAAGAATCTACTACGACCAGCCATAAAAAGAAAACACCATTTACTTATAACTTTGGCGCATTTTCAGCAGATAACGAAAAGAGTATTTATTCCTTTGATAAAGAAGATGATGACAACAAATTGCCCATGTCTAAGCCATTTAGAAGACAAAGTCGACGCGAATCTCATACAGAAGAACCAAATCAAAGTGAAAGTTTGCCACAAAAGCATATTCCTGGTGAAAAGAAGGAAGGAAATGCAACGCAAACCAGTGTATCCTTGACACTTAGCACGGAGGAGAACAGTAAGCTTGTAAAAGTAGGTTTAGAAACGGAACAGAATAAACCGCCGGCTGAAGTGACTGAAAAATCAAATGACTTTAACTTAGCCGATTCTGATTCCGATATTCACACTTTTTATATACCTCTGCAAGGAGCAGGTGTGGGTGGAGCTGGTGAAGGTAAAACGGATCTTATTCAAGGTGTTGCTGTTAAACTTGGCCGCGAAGGTCCAGAGGGTCCAAATCAAAAAGTGGTTATGCATGCAACACTCGTTACAAAGTCACAAATGGGATCGAACTCAAAACCACTTCCGGATTCTATGAATGTTTCTGAAATAGTTAAAAATTTACTCGGTTCTGGAACAATGAACAATAAGGATTCCAATGCTATCATTAATCCGCCTTTAGCTCCGGTAGTAGTACCGAGTAGCTCGGCAGTAACTACTCCCCAGCAAGCCGCTTCTAATGCACAAAACACCGCAGCAGGAACGTCCCCATCCGTCGCAGTTGGAAGTTCGAAAAGTGTTCCAATCGGAACAGTTCAACCAAGATTTAAGTCCGCTGAAACGACAGCACCGACGCAACAAAACCATCCTTCAAGTTCTGGGGGTGGTGGTGCTTTAACTAGAGTCAATTCCAACTCATCTCTTTTTTCTGGTTCCAATAAATCTCGAGGCCAATCAAGTAAAAAAGTCAAGGATGATACTCCTATTAAAATGTGCAATAATACAGCATTTCCCAGACATGATGATCCAACACAGATGGTAGAAGCCCCAATATTTCGGCCAACTGAAAAAGAGTTCCAGGATCCGATCGAGTTTATAGACAGAATTACCCCAATTGCTGCGCGCTTTGGAATCTGTAAAATAATACCACCGCCAAGCTTTAAACCAGAATGTAGAGTTTCTGACGATATGCGATTTACAGCATATAACCAATACGTGCATAAAATGCTTCACCGTTGGGGTCCTAGTGCTAGAGAACTTAGTGCAATAAAGAAATATTTAGCTACACAGAGCATTGTGATGAACCATCCACCATGGATTGGTGGAATGGAGGTGGACTTACCCCGGCTTTATCACACCGTTCAAGAACTTGGCGGCCTGAAAGAGGTCATAGAAAAGAAAAAGTGGGCCCGTGTAGCTGAAGAAATGTGCATTCCGAAGTTAGCGCAGGATCGCGTAACTAAACTTGATGATATATATTGTAAATATCTGCTTCCATATGATACACTATCTCCTAGCGAAAGGCAAAAACTGTTTGACGAGGTCGAAGCAGACTGGGCAAAGCGTGAAGCTAGGGCTAGACGAAATGCTGATCGATTCGTAAACACTGAAAGTGTTAGTAATGAGGATGATGATGTGTCCAGCGAAGATGAGGAGGAGTCTGAAGAAGAAGTTGATGGAGTATCGATGGAATGTATTGTTAAAGGTCGAAGCATGCCCTTAAGTCAGTTTTATCGTATTGCTCGAAATACAATGTCTTTATGGTTTAAAAATGCTGAACCTTCTGTGACAGAAGTCGAGGCAGAATTCTGGCGTCATGTTGCTGTTCGTGATAGTCATGTATGTGTACATTCCGGTTCAATTGATTCCAGTGGCTGGGGATATGGTTTTCCAACGCCGGGCCCCAAGGGAAAGGGTTCAGTCTGTGCAAGGCATCCGTGGAACTTAAAGGTTTTAACCAATAATCCTGGCTCTGTTCTACGATCATTGGGTCCAGTAACGGGAGTGACTGTGCCAACATTGCATGTCGGTATGTTGTTCAGCGCATGTTGTTGGTATCGTGATCCCCATGGACTTTCATGGATTGAGTATCTACATACAGGGGCCAGTAAACTGTGGTACGGTATTCCCGATGACCAAAGTGCAAATTTCCGGGCTGCCCTAACTTCACTCATTCCAACGCATTGCCAAAATAAAACTATTTGGCTTCCATGTGACACAGTTATGGTTCCTCCGCATACGTTAACTGATCGGGGTGTTTCTTTGTGCCGAATAGAACAAAAACCTGGAGAATATGTTGTTATTTTTCCCAGGGCATATACATCAAGTGTTGCTACAGGATATGTTGTCTCAGAGAGTGTTTACTTCGCAACAAGTTCATGGCTTGAATTAGGAAAGGACGATTTCAGGGTAAGTTCGTTAATATCGTTTGAGAAAAAAATAATAAATAAAATTCAAACTTTCATTTTTAGGATATTCATGATAGTTGCGAGCCAGCCATGTTTTCCTTGGAACAGTTGCTTTTTGCTTTGGCTTCTGACCAACGTGTAACTGTTGATGTCCTTTCTCAAATGCTACCAATGATAAATGAAGTTTTTGAAAAGGAGGTTGCGGCTCGTGAACAACTAAAGGTGAGTTATTCCTTGTTGAAACACAGCCAAAAAAAGCAATTCTTTTCTGAAGCGTAAATGAGTTAGGTTAAGATTTCACTTTTTGTAAATTTGTCTAACAAATTCTACTCATTTTACCATTTATGCGACACTTCATTTAACGTTAGATACAATAACAATAACAGAAGAGTGACTGGGGTGCTCTAGAAAAAAAAAGAAGGAAGTTTATTTATACTTTACGCGTTATATATTTATATCAACGTATGATAAATTGCATTTACAAAGTTGTCTCAGAATCGCATAAAATATTTGATAGCTTCGCATTTGCCTTTTGTTTGCTACTTATAAACAACTTCACCATTTCCTAATTACTACGATTGTATCGGTTTCTGAAATAACTGATTTAAAAAAAAAACATTCTTTATAATTTTCTCTTTTAATTAATATATATTTTTTTTACGATTTTTTTATAAACATTCTTAAAATAATAATTTCAGGCAGCAGGCGTAACATCAACAGAAAAAATTCCTACAGAGAAAGCCTCTAAGTCGAAAAAACAACCCATAGCTTCTCTTCAAAATGAGTGTGATTTGTGCCGAGCAAATCTCTATATATCTATGGTCAAGACAGATGAAGGCAACATATATTGTTTACAACACGCCCTCAAAAATCTTAACAAAGGCAACATTCAAGCAAAACAGTGCAAACTTATATTTAGTTATAATATTGAAGATATTGATAATCTCATTAAAACACTAAAGGATCGACTTGCACAGAAACGAACCGCTGCCAATAAAAAATCCAAGTAGTATTTGGCGACTCGAAAACGAGTCAAAAGGAAAATACATTGACTGTGGATGTAAATATTTACCTTTAGTCAGTAGTTAAACTTATCTCGACAAAAAACAACTATTTTATTTTTCTATTGGACTTTAAGATGCCTAAGAAATAAGAACTTGTATATATTTATTAAATACTAATATAACACATTTTCGATGTGTTAATAACAGATGTTTGCTAGTGTAAATTCTAGGGTGGGTGCGGGAGTGTAAATCTCACTAAAATGGGAACTAACTGAGAAAGAAAACATTCATTACGAATAAGATTAGCAAAAGTGTCACTGCTTGCAATGTGTACACAAATGTGTAATAACTTTAAGGAAATGATTTTCAAAGAAAACAAAAACTTTTTTATTGATGCTCTAGACTAAACACGATAAAAGTAACCAATTACATAGATGTATAAATATTCAATTTAAATAAATGTGTGAAGGAGATATATCAAGTGGTGAAAAAATTGCAATGCATGGTAAATCGAAAAAAGAAAAGAATTTAAGCACCGCTTTTGTAGACCATGTATACTATTTTCTTTATATATAAAAATATATATAATTTTGTGATTGTGAATTTTATCTTATTAAGTAAAAATTAATTTAGTTATTTCGTTTTTTCTGTTATTCTATTTTTATTCATTGATGTTTTTGTAAAAGAACGTAGTAATTATCCAACAATGTTCTGTGTATTTACTTAAATATAAAATAAAATATTTGATGAATGTATGACTATATGCACATTTTTCAATTAAAACAAAATCCTGTTCAGCCTGCACAATTGCTCCCGCAGTAAATGATGGGCAGCTCCTACTGTATTCGGCCATTTTCCCTAGCATGGTGTCAGAGTACAAGGTAAATATATATTGCGGATGCGGAGTTTTGAAGGCTCCGCGGATGTTTAGGATCTTAAAGAAGAAAAAAAGAATGAAAGAATTCAAATAACAGTTTAGCATTTATAAACATTTTTCTTAATTTTATTTAGTAAGTGAATTTAAAAATAGGAGCCTTTTCTGATTAAATTAAGCCCGGGTAATAAACAATTGTTCGCTGGCAACACTGCCTGGTGGAGTTGATAAGAATCTTCATCCTCACTTGACGAATCTAACATCATTGCAAGGTTGTTGATGTACCCGGTTCTAGTTGTTCTACCGCCGAATCCGTCATTCTCATTCTCTTAGCACCTTTGCAACTGGCATTAAGAGAACCGGCAACGTTAATCTCAGTATTCTCCAACGTTAAAATGTCCTCTTTATTTTTTTCTTTAGTCATCGGTGTGCGAAATTTGTATTTATAGCGCGGATCTAAGTAGGTGGCGATAATATATAAATTATACAAAATTGTAAAAAGCGCTTTAATATGCAAAATGTACTGTTCCATCGCGTTGCACAGTCTTGAAACATTTTGAGCTGAGATTGATTCAGTATCGTAGACATATAATCAAATTTTTCGATTAGTGCTTTAACTTTTTGAGCAAGTTTTTCATATAATTCTTTGCATAAAAAATCAGTGAAAAAATTGCGCCTCCGACGTCATATCTTGGTGCCAATTTTTGTATTAATCTACGAAAACCCACCCCTTCCACAATACTAAAAGGTAAAATTTCTCCGCAGAGTTTATAAATTTTTTTTCGAATTTATATTATAAAAATTTCTTCTCCTTTAGGAGTACTTCTTCTAATGACAGTTGTATCTTTGCTTTGCAAATGAGTTGCAACTTCGTCTGAAACAAATTTAAATGTATTTTATAAATTGCTACAAGGACGGAGTTACACAAGTAATAATTATGAGGGAAACTCAGTTATATATAAGATTGTCAAATATCTTATACATATATGCTTCCGCCTTTTTTCTTTTGAATTTTCCGACTATGTACAAAGCGCTACAGAGCTCGTATGGCAATACTATACATCATTAGAAAGGTCTTGACATAACCTACAAAACGACTATGCATGATTAGTTTGGATATTGCGTTCAACAGTTACAGACGTGTAAACATGGAGTTCACTAACGCCGAACTTCGCGCTATTTTAAAGTTTTCTTCGTTAAAGGTAAATCCACTAGAGAAACTTTCCGTGAGATTAATGGTGTTTTGGGGGATGGTACTCTATCACTTCGAACCGCGGAGGAATGGTTTCGACGATTCAGAGCCGGTGAAAACGACACCATGGATAAGCCAGCTGACGGAAGACCTGTGAAATCATCCAGTCAGGCCGGCATGTGGCATCTCATGACATCGCCCAGATGATGGGAGTTAGTCACCAAACTATTTTATACCATCTGCAGAAGGCTGGATACCCAAAAAAAGCTTGATGTTTGGGTGCCGCATGATTTGACACAAAAAAACCCTTCTGGACCGGATCAACACCTGCTATATGCTGCTGAAATGGAACGAACTCAACCCGTTTTTGAAGCGGATGGTGACTTGATACGAAAAATGTATCACACACGACAATATCAAGCAAAAAGGTCGTGGTTGAAGGCCGGTGAATCGTCCCAAACAGCGGCCAAGTGGAAGGGAATCATCCACTATGAGATGCTCCCATATGGCCAGACGCCTTATTCTACCATCTACTTCGAATAACTGGACCGCTTGAAGCAGGCGATCGACCAGAAGCTTCCAGAATTGGCCAACAGGAAGGGTGTAATGTTCCACCAGGACAACGCCACACCACACACTTCGTTGATGACTCGTCAGAAGTTACGGGAGCTCGGATGGGAGGTTTTATCGCGTCCACCATATAGCTCGGACATAGCGCCAAGTGATTTCCCCCTGTGAAATTGAACTAAAAATAGGCTTGTGAAAAGTGGCTATCCGAGTTCTTCGCAAATAAGGAGGAGGGCTTCTACGAGAGTGGTATTATGAAGCTACCGTCTAGATGGAAAAAGATTATCGAACAATACCGCGCATATTTGAACTAAATCCGATCACTGTAACACTTTTTATGAAGCATTGAATGAAGAAGAAAAAAGCGGGAGAGATATTTGACAACCTTAACCATAAAGGGTCTGAGCATGAGCAATTGCTGCCTTCCATCGTTGACGGTCCTGGGTACGCTGCTTCCAGTCATCAAGGCCAAGTACTCTTACATCCGCCATGACTTGGTCTCTGTACATGAGTTTCGGTCTTCCTCTCCTTCTCGAACCAGGAGGCTCGGATTCGAGGACCCTCTTTGCTGGAGCGTTGTTGTCCATTTGATCGATGTGGCCGAGCTAGTGTAGTTTTTGCCTTCCGGACTACATCCACATCCTTGTACTCCATTCGCCTTCCTCGCAGACGGGACCATATATCCGACGTAGAATTTTTCTTTCGCTACGAAAATCAGATCTGCACCTTACTTAATGTCCAGCTTTCGGCTTAGTCCTTCGAGTCAGGAGTTTCGAACTCAGTGGTTTTGACAGATCGAAGTAGCATCGGTTGCCAAGGGCGATTCTACGGATTTTCACTACGATGTCATTCGTGGAGTTTACGTTTGCATACAGGTATAAAAATTATTTTACCTTTATTACCTCGAAATTGTAGCTGTCGATTGTAACGTTTCGGCCTAGGTGATGTGCGGTGGATCGTTTTTTGCTCGACAGCATATATTTGGTTTCGTCCTCGGTGACCTTTAGACCAGTTCGTTTCGCCTGTTTCTCAATTGCCGCGCTATAATGTCGATATCATCAGCGAATCCCAAAAGCTGGACTGACTTGTAGAAGACAGTGCCTTGCGTGTTGACTTTTGCCCGCCGCACTATCTTCTCCAGTACAGAATTGAAGAAATCACACGACAGCGCATCTCCTTGCCGAAATCCGGTGCAGGTCTCGAACGGTTCAGAGATTTTTAAACCGAACTGCACGGTGCATCGCTTATGTATTAGCGTGATGCGACACAACCGGATCAATTTTACCGGTATCCCGAACTCAGCCATCGCTTGGAATAGCTCCTTGCTATTCGATGAAAAGATAGTGAGTATCGATTTGAAACTCGCTGGTCTTCTTCAGGATCTGCCTTAGTGTGAAGATTTGGTCTATAGTTAATTTCCCGGGCCGGAAGCCGGACTGGTACGTGCCAATTAGTGCGGTGCAGAACGGCTTTAAAAGTTCACACAGTACGCTGGATAGGATCTTGTAGGCGACGTTGGGAAGGGATATTGGATGGGAAATATGAAGCTGATATTTCAGTCGTCGGGCATGCTTTCGTCTTCCCAAATTCGGTAAATGATCTGGTGCATGCTCCCTACCATAACATTGCCCCCAGGTTTAAAAAACTCCAATGGTAAGCCATCTGAGTCTGCGGCTTTGTTGTTTTTCAGCCATTTAAAGGCTCTACCGACTTCTTCAAAGCTAGGCGGGGGGACTACTTCGTCGACTGGAGTTGGAATTTCCTGGTTCCTTCTCACTCTCTCCTGGTCAGGCCCGCTAAGCAGCTGTTGAAAGTGTTGCTTGAACACATTCACTATTCCCTGTTAATCCGTAACTAGATTACCTTCGCGATTTCGAAGAGCCTGAGTGCCTTTCCTAAAGCCTGTGGCCAGACTTTTGGCTTTTTTGTAAAAGGCCAGTATTTTTTGTTTATCCCTAGACTCTTCGATATCCTTGAGCTGGGAGGTTACGAGAGACCTTTTCTTCAGGCGTAGAAGCTTTTTCTCCTCCCGACTTCTAGCCCGGTACTCCTCTTACGCTGATCTTGTTTTCCGCTGCAGCGCTTTTTGGTATGTCTCGTCGGTTGCACGTTTTTTTCCGCTCACACTCGCCATCACACCACGGGTTTCTTGTCGGGGGTGGTAGGTAGTCTAAGGTAGTTTCCGCTACTTCTTTGATGGCCGAGCAATATGGCAACCGCATTGACTTTGACGTAGGCATACCGGAGAGTCGATCACTTAATTGCTCCTCGTAGGCTCTTGCAATCACCGGGGTGCTTAGGTGCCCAATGTCAAAAGTTCTCATTGTCGGCTGGTGCAGCTTTCTGACATTGGGCAGTCGAGCTCTGAATCTTGCTGCAACGAGAAAATGATCAGAGTTGACGTTTGCCCCCCTGAATGTTCGTATATCCAGGATATTTGACGCGTGTCTTCCGTCAATAAGCACATGGTCGATTTGGTTGGCGGTTCGACCATCAGGGGATCGCCAGGTTGCTGTGTGGATTTTTTGCGACGGAGCCTTGTGCTACATATGACCATATTACATGCTGTCGCAAAGTCTGTGAGTCTCAATAATGCCAAGGGAAAAATAAGTAACTAACATTTATTGTGGAGAAATTTACCTGCGTCCGATCTTATGCTCTGCGATTGTTTTTCCTTACTCATGTTCTCAAATATGATTTTTAAAGATTATTATTGCATATCCTACAATCAGCCTTATGATGCTTTTCTATATTCGATTTAACACTAGTGTTATTGAACAAATGAATGAATGAATCCAAATTTTGTGAACAAACTTACATTTTATTCAGGTTGAGTTTAATTTGGTATTGAACAAATACTAATGAATCCAAATTTCGTGAGCAAACTTAAACTTTATGCCGGTTGAGTTTAATTTTGTTATGTAAGTTAGGATGAGTTAAGATGAGTCACAAAATTATTGGATTGCCATTCCAATCTAGTAGGCGTTGCGACGGTTCAAACAATTCAAAAAGTATCCTTCAGATATCTGTCACTAGCTGTCAGTTGCTGTCAATTGGTTCAGTTCGCAGACGTTGCCAATATTCTCCTCGCTGTTAAGAGGTCCCAATTACGTCGAGAACTGCCAACTGAACTGCTGGTCTCTCGTATATTCCGTTTGGTGTTTGTACTGTTGCCCGTCTTACTTGTCCATCCTTTCCGCAGATTGTACCAATAACCCTTCCCTTAGGCCATGAGTTCCTCGGATTATTTTCGTCCACAATCACGACTATATCGCCTTTAGAAATAGGCTTAACCGGCTGACACCATTTCGTACGTCACCTTAGTGTGGGTAAGCATTCGCGCACCCAGCGCTTCCAAAATGCGTTTGCAAACTGTTGAGATGTCAACCAATTTCTTCTTAGGACCACACCACCGTCGCAGTTAATTCTTGCAGGCTTCTCACCGTTAGATGCACCTATCAAAAAGTGATTGGGGGTTAGTACTTTCAAGTTATTTATATCTACCGGGATGTAGCTGAGTGGCCTGGAGTTCACAATAAACTCCACTCCTAGCACCATGCTGAGTAGAAGTTCATCCGAGGGATTTTGTTTTCTTCACAGTATGCATGAGACGCTCCGAACTCTCTCTCATATGTGGAGAAGCTGGAGGATTATAGATCCACTTGGTTTCAGCACCGTGGGAATAAGTGCCATTGTCGCAACTGATTTCTTTCGGACGGCCACACCTGGCGATAAATCGTTTGATGGCTAATATACACGAATCCGAAGATAAACTGCTTGCTACTTCCAAGTGAATGGCTCTTGTTGTCATGCACGTTATAAGGACACCTCATCGTTTCACGCTGCTTCTGCCGATTGTGACATACATTGGCCCGAAGTAATCGATGCCCACAAACGAAAACGGGCGGGCAAATGGAGAGAGTCTTGCCGGCGGAAGATTTCCCATCTCTGGTGATCTAGGAGACGCTCTCTGGTTCATGCATAGTTGACACATATTTCGAACTTTCTTTGTTACAACTCGACGATTTGGAATGTAAAACTTTTGTCGGATTTCATTTGTGATGGTCTCGTTATTGTGATGGTGGTATCGTTCATGATATGACTTGATTAACAATGTGGTAATATGGTGTTTTTTAGGCAAGATGATTGGTCGTTTCATATCGCTGCATCTATGCGTTTACGAATACGCAAGACCCCATGTTCGTCCACTAATGTTGAGAGTTTAAAAAGTTCACTTGATCTCTCCATCTGATGTCGGCATTCAATTGGCAATGATTTATTTTCTAAGAGTATCGCTATTTCGTCTGAATAATAATCCCTCTGCGCCATTTTGAAAAGACAGCTTTGTACTTCTACAAACTCTTCTTTTGCCTGCTTACTTTCACCAACTGCATTGTCGGAGTTGGTTTTCAGGTGTTTACGACTGACATGAGGGGGCAATTTCGTGTTGACGTGAGTAACATTCGCGGACTGAGAACTAGTCTCTTTGCCGTTTACGTACACCTCTCTCGCCATAAACCAGCTGTCTTGGCGCTGAGTGAAACACAGGTGGGTGAGAATACCGATTTATCGGATTTGAACCTGCCTGGATATAGCTTGGTGCCCTTATTCTTTTTACACCGTGGTCTCGCCATTTGTGTGCGTAGTGATGTTGCTTACCAAATTCAACCACAATATGGCCACTGTTCCAATCCAGAATATAATTTTCTGTGGTTAAAACTCCTTGTCCATAAGCATTTAATCCACTACTGCTTTATTTATAGAAGTCCAAACCTGGACAGCAACTCAACTTATAACTAGTTTGATGCGCTGTCCGACTCCATCACAAGAATTGTACTCGCACTGAAATCGCTATTGCGGGCGATTTCAATGTACACAATTCTACTTGCCTTCGACATTCAGGCCAGACAACACCCGAGGGAAGGTATGTTGAAATCTTCGCTGAGGTAAATAATTTAACCAACACGGATACCTGACATTGCAGATCATACCGCCAACACCTTAGATCTGTTTCTCACCTCTCATCCTGAAAAATATTCAATTGATATATTATCGCCTCTAGGCTCGTCCGACCACTGTGTCGTGTCAGCCAAATTCTCGTACTCCTCCCACACAGTTAGAGAACAAATTCCGAAAAGTACAGTGTAACTCTACGAGAAAGCCAACTGGAGCGGACTTAACAACTTCTTTAGGGATTTTAACTGGTCACTATACTTCCTCGATAGTGACGTGGATGCCGCTACTGATGCGATCACAAACATTATCTCGCTGGGCATGAGGTCCTTCATTCCTCACAAAGTGAAGAGCATCATGCCTAAGGCAAACGCGTGGTACGACTCGAGCTGCAAAGAAGCTATCAGGATGAGAGAGTTGAGTTTCCGGGATTATAAGGCCAACCCTTCTGGAAACGGACCCGAAATGACTGTAATGCATTAATAAGACGTGTTAAATTCTCCTTTGACCAAAAGATGAGGCAAAAAGTTCTACAATGTCCTAAGGGTAGCAGAAGCTTTTGGTCTTTCGTAAAAAACATAAGGAATTCAGCCTCATCTTCGATCCCAACGCTCATTTGCAATGACATTCCAGCTGTCAGCTCTTTGGATAAAGCTAATCTGTTTGCTGCACACTTTGCAGCTAGCTCAACGCTGCCAGATAGCGCTTTGTCCCCGCCTGTACTTGAGAGTGTAAATTTCTCCATGGGGCAAATCCACTTTCGCACTCGTACAGTAGCAAGAGTACTTAAAGATCTAAACATACACAAATCAGCTGGACCGGATGGTATACCCCCTGTTCTTCTGCAGAGGTGTTCTTCTACGCTGGCAAAACCACTGCGTAAGCTTTTCCATCTGTCCTACTCTTCAGGGCTCTTTCCGAGTAAGTGGAAAACTGCATTTGTCCAGCCCGTCCCTAAAAAGGAGCAAATCTTCGTCACCCACCTCCTACCGACCCATAGCACTAACGTCCCTTCTCCCCAAGGTCATGGAAACGCTGATAAACCGTCAGCTTGTGAAATATCTTGAGTCCCGGAAGTTTCTTAATGACCGGCAATACGGCTTCCGAAGCAACCGTTCCACTGGTGATCTGATGGCATATCTCACTGAAAAGTGGAACCAATCTTTACACAATGTAGGAGAAAGCAAGATTGTTGCGCTTGATATTTCAAAGGCATTTGACAGAGTCTGCCATCAGGCTCTCTTGTCGAAAATGCGTGCTTTTGGGATCGATGAGTCTCTTCTTCAATGGATTAGAAATTACCTTTCGAATCGTTCAATACAAGTCGTTTTGGATGGATTAAAGTCTGATATTCACCATATTAATGCTGGTGTTCCCCAGGGCTCAGTTTTGTCTCCTCATTTTTATAAATGATCACTTGTCTGCTACTTCTAATCCTATTCATTCCTTCGCTGATGACAGTACCCTGAGGCTTTTCATATTCGTTCCTTGGCTCACGTCCCTCCACTTCGGCCATAGACTCGGAACGGTAGCGTATGTTAAGCACATTAAATTCCGACCTTGACAGCATAATCGATTGGGGAAATAAGAATAGAATGCTTCCAAAACCCAGTGCTGTCTGTTGCCGTTAAAGCTATCACAAAATAATCAGCCGTTATCCATGAACGACACTTGCGTTGTTGAAACCGAAAGACTTTCCATCCTTGGTATGTATATCAACCCAACAATTATTTGGAACGATCACATATTTGAGGTCGCCAAAAATGCTGCGAAATGTCTAGGCTTCCTTAAACGATGCAAGAAGTACTTCACCCACTCTGATTTGGCTACAATATACAAGGCATACATACGCCCAAAACTTGAGTATAACGCTCCTATCTGCTCAGGTGATTCTAAGACCTCCCTGCACCTGTTGGATAGAATTCAAAAGCGAGCGATAAAACTTATAGGTGACAGTAATATTGCGAAGTCGATTGACTCGTTAGAACACCGACTTAATGTCGCGTCGTTGTCACTCTTTTATCGTTATTTTAACAAAAAATGCTCAGATGAATTAGTCAGTTGCATTCCTCCTTTTCAAGAATTCACCCGCAATACACGCCTCGCTAGGAATGCCCACCAATTCACCCTCAAGCCCTCTTGCGGGCGTACAGATAACATCTTGGGATCTGCACCTGATTTATGTTGTTTAGATGACGTACCCACAGCTGCCACTTACTTACTTAATTTCTGGCATAAGGATTTTCAGAAAAACCATAAAATGAGCGATGAATCCAAGAGGATCGTTTATCGACATCAGTACACGTAATACTTCTTGCTTTGTTTGCTACTTCTGTAGTTTTCCGACAACTGTTCGCGAAGATGTGAGTTTGATGTCAGCAAAAATGTAAATGTATCTGACGATGTGCACCACCATAAACCCAACCCCTTTTCCTTATCATTTTCAACTTTTAGATTTAACTTCCAACGCTCGCTCGCTCGAATCCGCCTCTTTCATGACTTCACGTCTCCAGCCAACTTCACAGCTTCCTCTTCACAGTCAACACTTTCTAAAAAATCATCCATAGTGGTTGTGGATAATGGAGTTAGAGGCCTTTCGGAACTTGAATGCATAGTCTTGAGCGTTTCGATTTTTAACAAATTGAGAGCAACTGGGTGAACACGTTGCTCCAAATGTTAACACTTCCATCACGTAATTGTCCGGCTGACTGTTCAATTCTGAACTCCATAGAAATCGTTGAGAGTGTTGATCACAACTGTTTACGCGCACCTGGTGGAACATTTCTTGAATGTCTCCACATATTGCGATGCGGCGTTCTTGAAAGCGAAATAGTATACCAGTAAGTGGTGCAAGCTGGTCAGGTCCATTCAGAATAACGGAATTCAATGATGTACCATTAGCTTTGTCTGCGGCATCCCAAACTATTCTTAATTGGCCGGGTTTGTTTTTGTTGGTGACTACGAATATTGCTAAGTACCACTTCCGGGGGTAGTGTTGGGATATTCCATCAGAAGTCAGCTTGCAGATGTATCCTCTGGCTTGGTAGTCTTCGAACAGTTGCTTCACAGTGCGCGATAGATATGGATCTCCTCCTGTATTTTCGAAGCGCCATTGGAAAACTGGTGGCCAATTTGGTGTTGTCGAGTAGGAACTGCTTGGTGGTATGACAAAATCGGTACGCCTCGGAGATGAGGGTGCTGGAGAGCAAGTTCTGTGGCGTTCACACTTTGACTGGGAAGGCTTAAAGATTTCACCGTACGTACGTTGGTCATGGTAAACTTGGGATGTGCTTCGTCTACTCCGGAAATGTCCACAGAAACTGTTCTTGATTCCTCTCCTCGCGGTGTGTACCTCCCGTCCATTTCAACAATAGTGGCTCTATTTCGCCTGTAAGCCCTAATTCGTCTGCTACTGACTCTTCGATCATTGTTAGCGATGATCCATCATCACGGAAGGCGTATGCTCGCACCATCTTGTTTCGGCTGAAGAGTTTTATTGGAACGTATCGAAACAAAATTTCATTTTCATTGTAGCTTGTTATTGTTTATTTCAACTGTTATATGTGTATATTTTGTTTTGTTTTTGGAAGCTTGCTTGAAGATAATGTTAAAATTGTGAAGTAGTGAATGGTGTTTAAAAGTACATCCGTTTATGTCACAAACCTTGTTGACATTACATTCTGCTCTTCTATGCATTTTTAAACACATTCGGCATAAGTGGTGTTGCTTTACAACTTCCCAACGCTTATTTCTACTTAGCTGGAGAAATAATTTACACTCATCGACAGATTCGCAGTTGTTTTTCCAAATGACACATAGCTTCCTTCTGTTGATGTTATCGCAGCGAGTTTCTGTGTGTACATGATTATGACCCTTTTCTTTAGGACGTTTGTAGTTCTTGTACTCGCTGAATACTAATGGTGAGTAAGTTACGTCGCTAATTGATTCTGCTACTTCAGATAACCACTCCTCAAACTGAGACAAATTTACAGATGTAAAACCCTTTTGATGTACAGCACACATTACTTTAAAATTTGTTGGCAGCACGTCAGTCAACTCTTGGAGCAACAGCTGGTTATTTAAGTGATCATATGATCTAGACGCCTTCAATGTTGTGCAAAGATTTTCTACTGCATATGCAAACTCCACAATTTGTTCCAACTTGTCATTTCGAAGGAGTGGACTGTGTAGAATTTTTTGCAAAATGGTGCTAATTATTAATTCTGGGTGTTTAAACAATGTTTGCAATGTAGACATTATTCTTGGCACGTTGGATGGCAGGAAAAGCCTGTTTCTGACAACATTAAGAGCCTTGATTTTAAAACACTTCTTGAGGCGTATCAAATTGTCGTCTTTATTAAAACTACATACCTTTGTGGTGCTCTCGTATGTGCTAAAGAATAATGCCCACTTATCAGGATCTCCAGTAAAGATAGGAAGCTCAGGTGGGAGTGACTGACGAGCTGTTATTTGTTGGGGGGTTGGGTTCTGTATTTCTTGCTTAATCGTAGCGTTATTGTTGTTTGATTCATTAAAATACTGCAGTTTGGAGGGGTGGGATACGAAAAATTTGTTTTGTGAAGGCGCTCTAAGTTGATCTAACTATATAATAAAGTTGTCTTTCAGTGTCGTGTTGTTTTTATTTTAGTTTATTAATTAAAACTATGGTTTTAATATTTAATACTAAGAAAAATGTTCTAAAAAACTTAGTAATCTAATCTATAGAAGATAAAGCTTAACCTACACCTATTCTAATTAAACTAACAACTTAAAACCTAACTACCTAAGCCTACTTTTAAAACTAGATGTGTGTATATGTATGTGTGTGTATGAGTATGCTTCATTATTTCTGTATAATATTCTTATAACTTATTCTACATGTCAAGTGGGCGTGGGGGATCAACAATGTCAGATAGCGACATCGGGGGCACTTGATGGGGTTGTTGCCACCAATAGAATCCCTGATCCCTATCACTGTGTGTTCTATCGCGGAGAGGTGGCTGAATCGGAAATCATTTGGTCTTACTGTTGCTATATCGCTATTATAAAGCAGACTCTTGTCCACTATCCTCCTTGCCACGTGATACAAAAGTGGACATCCCTCCACTTTTGGATTACTCCGATACGGTAAGATATAAAAATGCTTCAGGTGGAATGAATCCACTTCGGCGCGCATTCTCATGATATGCATCGTTAAGGTAGTAGGCTCCGAATATAAGTTCGTTATGAGAAGTCATGGTTCGTGCAACGTGTCTTCGTATTAGCTTAACAATGAAATTATCCACCCTATTCACTTTGGCTTCGTTGTACAAAACCTCATTGCGATAGAATTTCTTGTACCCAGATTCGGGTGTTCTGTATTTCTTGAGACAAGCTTGAAGACATTGCCTCTCGAGCATACTTATCTTTTCTATCTGAGAAGGACTCACGTTGAACCACCCTGGACAGCCATACACAATGACTGGCCGGACCAGGGCCGTGTAGCAGATCACTTTTACTTTGGAGTTAAGTTGGCTGCTGTAAAACAACCTACTAACCATAGCAAACGCTTTCTTGGATTTCTTTAGAGCCAATGCTGAATGAATGTTCCCATACAGAAACGGGTCTAACAAAATGCCAAGATACAGCTAATGGTTGTCCCTGTGGGTCCAAGATCCTAAACTTACGCCAGTTTTTTTTTTTTCGTATTCCTTGAGGTTTTGCACAACGGAGTCCTGAGTAGGATGGTTTCGCACTTCTGGTAGTTGATTTTCAACTTCCAGTCGTCGCAAAATCGGTGGATCGTTTCGAAGTCACTTTACAAGAGAGTGTTAATGACCTCAATCTCCTGTGCTGTTCTGTATATGACCAAATCGTCAGCGAATGCTATCAGATGCTGTATGAAGCCAATCAGCTCACTGGTGAAGATAGTGAACATCAATTCTGTTCGAGTTTACCGCACCATGTTGAGACTTTGTTGTCACTTTTGAGAACAAACTTTCTACCAGTTATTATGTTGTAGATCGTGTAAAGCAGTGCTTTGCTCATACCCAGTCGCACTTACTTAAGAAAGAAGCCTTCTAACCAGACGGTGTCGAATGCCTTTTCCAAGTCAACAAGACAGGCCCCGCTGCACTAGATTTCAGCCTTGTTCCATTGAATGTACGAAACCAATTTTGACGCAGCATGTACAGTATCATGCCCCGCTCATAATCCAAATTGGTTATTCGGTATAATTTGTTTGTCCTCAGTTCACTGTATCAGGACTCTTTTGACAATCTTTTCGAAAGCCTTGCTTATGCAAGGGAGGGGATACTTATCGACTGAAGATTTTTCGGAAGCGAGGAATCTTTGTCCCTTTTAGGAATAGGTTGCACTATCGCCTTCTTCCAATGCACTGGATAATGTGCATTACTCAAAGTATTGTTGAACAGGATTGTGTATATCTCTACCGCCTCTTCGGTGAGATGACGCAACACAATATTCGGTATTCCATCTATTTCGGTGGACTTTTTATTCTTCAAACTGTTGAAGATATCCTTGAGATCCACCTTCGAAATAAATATGGCATTAGAGCCAGTTTGAGCGACAGCATAACCGATTTGTTTTCTTCATTCAACCTGGTGAAACCATGATTCTCAGAACGTCATTGCTGTATTTCATTTCGAAGGTGGTAATGGTTAAGCAGGGCTCTGTTTTTCAAGTCGTGATTTGGCCTACGAGATTCGTTGACCATATACACTTCTTGAAAAACTGCTCCTATTGCTTCTACCTTCTCTTGGGCATCCCCAACAACGAAGAACTCATTATCCAGCATGGCCCTTTCCGGATCGATGCCAACTGAAGTCAGTATGGTTGCGTTGTCGGTTGTTCTGTTAAGTCGAATAGCTTCCAAGTCGTTTTGATCCCTCCTTCAAAAGATTCGGTTGATTTGGGGGACCATTCCCGGGCCGCTCGAATGTACAGCCCGAATCTTATTCCCCCAATATGAATTGATGGCAATTCTGCAATTAAACCGAATCAAACTCTGGAGGTTTTTCATTTGCGACTTGAGTGACCTTAGTTCCTGGTCGTCTCGGACTGTAAATCGTCTGTAAAGTGTCTTGATTCGCGACAGCAGTCTACTTTTTTGCACATGCAGTGTTGTTGCCATCTGTTCTCGGTGATACTTTGGGAATCGTCTTGTTCATAGTTTATCGTTGTGTCCATTTGTATGAGAAACCTGTCAATCTCCTTGTTCGTAAGATTTCTGTTCGAGGGTGGCGTTAATTCATTCGAACGCGGTTCTCTGGATAGGACTCTGGAGAAACGCGGTCAACGAGCCTTACAATAATTGTAAGGGTACGCTTCCACGAATTCTTCCAGTTCCACCATCTCGTTTGCGAACAGAATAGGTAACTGCGGCAAGTCCACAGTGATCACTGTCGTACTTCATCGTTGTTAAGCAGTTCCTAACCTGTCTGTTTAGGTTCTGTAACGTAAGTCGTCTGTCAATAATCATTACATCTATCTACCTATTACGGTCTATCGGTTGCAAACAAATTCAGCTTGAACTGAACAAAGTGCTGCGTCAACCACTCAAGGGGTGAATTTTCCCTGGGATTTGACACAGCATTACCTCATTCCTCATGCTTCGCATTCAAATCGCCGGCGACAGTAAAGCAGTTATCCTTTGAGCACAAACGAATTTTACGAAAGAGAGTTTCGAGCTCCGAAATGAAGTTTGTGGACCGAGGTGCATCTGGTGCATAGACTGCCACTACGTACACGCTTCCAGCACACCGAAATTTGGCACCTCACCGCAATACACGATCTTATGGCGAATGCCTTTTCTAATGAAGAGAGCGACCCCACCCGCTTGCAAAGCGAGGGGGTGGTCTCTTTGTACCTGAATGTGTTTGTTTCGGGTTTAGCTTAGTTTCGCTAACCATCAGCTCGTCAGGTATATGGGACTCCAACAGGTTTAGCAAAGTCAACCTTCTCTCGACCCTGACGAGTGAATTTGCATTCACCGCCAAGATCGAAAGGTCTCCAGATCCTGGCGTATCCATTAAAATAAATACGCACCTGACCCAGTGGGTCTTGACGAAAGGACTCGGTCCATCCGAAGAAGATCTCTCTGGAACTGCTCCATTTGGGCCTTCATTAAGACCATCATAGGAAACAGTTCCGCGAAGCCCACAAGCGGAGCCTCCACCGGTACTGGTGTCATTTTTGGCAGTCTGTTGTGCCGGTCGCCTACCAGACGCCATCTGGACGTGGGAAACCACCGGCGTAACAGGGGTGGTTGGAGTCTTTCACAGAGGCCTTGACTCCACCACTTTTTTTTTTTTTTAAGCATATCATTTTTCTTCATCTGTTTAACCATCGGACATCCTGTTAGGTGGAGGGATGTCCCTTTTGCAAACAATGCACAGATTTTAGGAGCGATTTGTCTTCTACTTTTCTCTCTTCCAAAGGGTAACACAACGACAGATGATTCTCTGCGCATTTGCTGCAGCGAAACTGGTTACTGCAGTTTTCTGCTGCATGGCCAAAAGTTTGGCACCTTGCACATAAAAGAATCTGGCTTGTCTTCTTTAGCCTCTCCCAAGAGATCACCTGCGAGTTAAGAATTTTGATTTCCCTTAGACTCTCGAGTTTGCTCTCAGGTGAAACCTGGACCAGAAAGAGGGGAAGCAGACGCTCAGGTGGCTTTCTAGAACGGACAGTGGAAAAGCGCTATACAGAAACAACATCCACGTCCTCAATTTTCATTTCTTTCAATGTGCATAAAATGGTCTCCGCTTTAGCCGAGACATCTAAACCTTTGAGCAGAACCGTTTGTGGTTTTTGATTTTTTGGTGTGAAGGTGTAGAACTCCACCCCAGCTGCCGTCATTTGTTGCCTAACGACCTTAAAAGAACCCGCTGATAAACAGTGGACAGATTGTTTCTGTATCCCCTTATTTTAAATAAAAAATTTGTCCCCTACAGACATTTGACATACTTTAATAGTATCTTCAGTATCCATTCCAATAATATTTATTGGTGGCATCCTTTTCTTTTTTTACTGAGTCTGTTGTGGCTGTTTTTGCTTTCGTTGCTGTTGTTGATTTTGTTGCTTCTGCTGCTTTGGTTTCTGTTGCTGTTGTTTAACTTCCTGTTGATGTTCCCTTTCATATTGTAGCATTTTGTCCTTTTCCAGGATCTTTCTTTTTCTTTTTTCCTCGGATGCAACTTTCTTTCGCTGTTCTAATTTGTGTTGAAGAGCTTTGATGAAAGTCTCCAACTTTTCCTTGATTTTTTCGACCGACTCTTTTTCATCGTCAGCCAGGTCCGCTGCTTTAGATGAAGCTAATTCCACATTCAGGTTGTCCCTGTCGTTGTATGTGGCTTCATTTTCTTCTTTTGTTGGGGGCATTGTTTGGTGTTAACGCCTACCATTTTGTAAACTCGGCTGCGATTTTAATGTTTTTCTTTTTCTTTTTGATTTTATTTCTTTGTTGCAATTATTCGAGTTGTCGTTCGGAAGCAGCTCTTCATCCATTTCAAATCCACAATTGATTTCTTCGTTTGTAATTTCTTTTTTCAATAAATGGATTTTTTATCGTTTTTTTTAATTTTTCAGTTATTTATTATTATTATTGTGTTGCTTAGGCAACCACGCAATATGACCAAAGCCAGTCAATTTGACTGTATATGACAAATTCTATTCATTCATATAAGCTTTATAGCTTTATCGGTTGAGAGAATTGATGAAAAATATAAAAAAATGGTTCTATGACGAAGCGAAGGTTTTTTTCTCAATGAGAATGACATTGGAATTAAAAATTTAGAGATTTAATATTTCGGATTTTTATGAAAATATGCCCAAAAAATGTGAAATTATACCCCAAAAAAATAAATTTATGCTCCAGAGCAAATTTAGTTGTGTCAAAAAAAAAAACTGGGGCACAACTTCATTTTCAGTTTGGAGCATCAATTCGTACCGCCATAAAAAATAAAAATATAAAAAATCATCAAATGCATTTTAGTTTTATTATAGTTATGCTTTACAAACACTAACTTTTTTCACGCATTTTCCGCACACATGTTTCTTACAGAAGTTACAATTTTTAGTTGACTTGTTGCTTTTACAAGGTTCTATTCTGCTGCCCACAGATTTTTCTTCGGCAGCAATTCTTAGGGAGAGGAAATATTTTGCTCACGAGCTCTCTCTCTTACAAAAAAATCAGCTAATGGAACGATTTTTCGTAGTTTTTCGGGCAAATTCATAGACATTCGTACCAATTCAGAGCAATTGCAACGGACCTAATTTTAAAGCCAGGGGAGACTAGTAAAAAAAGTTGTCGGTTGTCCCACAACTTCCTTTCATGCTATAAGGTTCTATAATTCAATGAGAGGAGATGACGAATTTTGTTTTTCGTCTTTTCCTAAATTGGGAAAGTATATTATACTTTGTTTCAGCATCAGACGCCAGCCAGAATTTTATCCCAAATTTGTCTGGTTTGCTTGACATGCATTGGGTTAATCGACATCTAGTCTTCGTTGAAAACAGTTGCTTCTCTACTGTGATAAATGCTCCTGGTTTGAAGGAGTTTTGATTATTCTTCATAAATTTATCGCAAACAGTTGAGACCAATTGTTTACACGTCATTTTCTAAACAAGGGATTTCCTAAAAGTGGAGAATATAAAGCATTTGCAAATAAAACTACAAAAACGTGTACCAGGTCAAAATGACTGGTTTCGGCTTAAGTACCAAAAATAAAAAATATTTGTTTTCTTATGGACACAAAATCAAAACAAATTTTTCAAATTGTTGTTATAAAAGTTATATAATAGTTTTTAATAGAAAAAAATACATATACACAGTAAATATTTATGAAATAAAACGTGAAACCACTCATTTTGACTGGTATGGTAAATCTAATGTTAAAATAATTCCATATATTGCTTTGTGTCGGTGGTGACATTGCTGATTAACTTATTAGATACGTTAATTTACTGGAAAAATAAAGAACTTTACACGCTGTTCTTACTGTACCACAATAACACTCAAAATATTGATCCTCTGTAAGACTACTTCACAGCGCAGACAAACACATAATTATTAATTTACAAGAAACTAATCATGCATCACAACCAACGTGTCGAATCATACCGCGAATTTTTGCGCTACCGTTGGTCAATGTTACATGCGGTCGGCATGCACCGTTTGCCTATTCCGTCTTATTGCTTTCCTGTTGCAACTTGTCTTACATCCGCATCCGGAAGCTGATGCGAATATTCGCAACATCCCTATTGGAATCTTCTGCAGTATGATTTACTTTTTCCTACTCTTGCAACCAATCCAAATCAGCCTTATAATAGCTATTAACTAAATTTCCCTTGATTGTGGATATTGAACATATTTATTGGAAAATTAACCTTTGAATTTTGTACATTACATATGTAACCAGAGAACTTGGTTTTGATAGAATTATTTACCACTTTCAATGACAACAAAATGTTATTTTATCTATCAAATTTATAGTGAAGAACTATTATTGGTTGATAAGTATCAACTGTCTACTTGATCATTGTCTAGCATAATTATAACAGGAATATCGTTACTCAATTTCTCCTTTAAATTTTCTGTACTGCATTTCATTATACTATGATTCGAAACAACCTCAACCCTATAATATTCAATTTTAAAACTCATCCCAAAACCAGCAGCAGCATCGATTAGTAGCTTCTCCTTCTCCGTTCGTTCACAGTGGTGTATTTTAACTGCAAAGACCGAGAGAGGATACGTGCGAGACGACTTTGTAACAGTTTTCTAAGTAGACTTTCGCTTTATAAAAAAAACGAATACACTTCAAATTAGCTCAGTATTTGCACAAGTTTAGGCCGCTTAATAAACACCTGACTGGTGCTTCACGAAAAATCAACACAAAATGCATATTTAATCCCAAACAAACGGTTCAAGCAAGTTAAAGAATATTAATAGGCCACTTGAGACAGAAATCATTCACCAAGTGGTAAAAAGCTGTGCCAATCGTGGCACCTATAAAATATAATGACATTGCTTTCACAAATTTAACAGTAAGTTTCGACATACCCAATTATAATTTGCTCCGACAACCTTGGAATTCGGAAAGTGCTAAAAAGCGCAACCAACAAATGCCCCCCCCATTAGTCGGTCAGAAACAAGATTGGTAGGCATACAATTCTATCGTGGGTCCCAGGGCACACGGAAGTCCAGGAAAATGAAGCAGCTGCTTTAGCAGCAAGAGAAGCCTCAAAATGTCCGCTCATATACCCAAAATCTACCAACTTGTTCGAAACCCATGTGCAACAACTCAGAATTAGGAAATCAATGAAGAGTGGAATAACTGTACATTTTTCCTCAGATCACACCAAGAACAACCTAAACGAATTCTTTACAACAGCATATTTACTAGAGAAAAATGCGTCAAGCTGTTCCGAATTAGAGTCGGTAAAACACTATTCTGCTACAAGCATTTATTCGTTGGTTAACCTCATGAACTCTGTCAGTACTGTGGTTTTCCAGCGAAAATAAGTGTAAGTTACTGAAAATACTCCAAAATATTTATTAAACCAAGGGCGGTTGCCATAATTAATATATATAGAAAAGATTAATATATTAAACTATTTATTTTTGCTTAATCAGAACATATCATAGGAACAAAAAAAACATTATGAAATCAAATATTTCCTTCCAAACAGCTGGGCCTTTTTCTCAAACATTGGAGATTTAATCGGCGTATTAATCTTATAAAAGGAATTCATTGAATATTTAATATATGTTTCGTACATTTCGTTGAAAAAGTTCTTTATATTTGTGCCTTCCTCATTTTTATTGTCATGCACTATTATAAATCTTATTTGACTCGCAGTTACAAAGGAGGTAACAAACCATTGGTTAAATTTATCAATAGATTTTAGATGCATATTAGGAGTTTTCCACTTGTGTTCGTCTACTAAATCGAGGGCTGCATGTGCGATGAATTGATTAAGGTGTCTATTATCCTCCTTCTGTATATAAAGACTACACTGTATTATGAATAACATATCTTAGGAAACCCTTACTTTCAATTCCTTGCTTACATTGGAAAACTCCATTTCAAAAATGGGATTATCGTAATGGCCAACTATAACAAAATAATAACTGCACATTTTTAACCTTTTCAACACAGTTTTTAAAAAGGTATTTTTTTAACCTTTCCACAAAATGTATAAACCTTATTTGAAACAAGAATGTAAAACAATTGGATTCTGATTTAAAATTCACAATAAATTATTCACAACAAAAACAAATCAGTTGACATTACAAATCACTCAAAAATATTTTATAATAGACAGCACAACACACCTGAAGGGAAACAACGTCTTTAACTGGAAAATTCGTTTAAGCCTTCGCGCATCATTCTCATGTAGTGTTTTTTCATCGACCGACTACGTTCGAAAACAATATTTGCCCATTATGTTTTCAATTACTGGTGAAATAGCCCAAAGCATCATGCAAACATTTAACAGATGTATGTCACTATGCAAATCAGTTGTTCGGGTCAGGTGGCGAATGAATTTTACTTTTTGACAGTATAAACGACACATCCAACACTTTTTTTTGTTTACGTCTTAGGGCACATAAGGTGTGATCCAGTACACAAAATAAACACAGAAGACACTACAAATCAACGAAAGTAAGTTCCAGCCAGAGACCTTATTGGTTTCTGGTTCCAGCATACCAAAAATTTGTTTCTATGTTAAAAAAGCACTAACTCAAGAAAGTAAAATATTTTCCCACAATTCCAATATTATACTGTGAAATTTTTGCGGGTAGGTTGCTGGTTTTCTGTCGAATGAATTGATTTGTGGATGTATGCGGATGTGTGGATGTTTTCGTATGGCTGGTTTGACATGAAATCCATCCATTGGCAAACTGGAATCGCTTTTCATCAATTTGCGTTTTATTGTGCAGTTTTGTATTAGGTCTGTTCCAATTCATTTGTGCACAGATATTTGTAGTTAAGTAGTTGGGCTAAAAATCTCTCTTGGGGAGAGTAACACTACCGAAACATGTGAAACGACTTTTATAGAAATTCTCAGAATGGAATATAAGCAGCTATCAGTTATATGAAATATCATAGATGTTTTTTTTTTTTTTCACTTTGACAGTCATCTGGGGCCCACAGATTTTTCTTCGGTATAAATTCGTAGGGAGGGAAAATATTTCACTCTTACATGAGCTCTCTCTTCTATGAATAAATCAGCAAATGGAACGCCTTTTGACAGTTTCTCGGCGAATTTCATTTCATTCATTTGCAGATTGGACCAATAAGGGATTATCATTTATCTCTGCTTTGCAGCCAGAGATAAGCAATATTTTGAATTCTCATTTTGCAGTATGCTTGCATTTCTGAACACCATTGGGCAAATCGCCGAATCTGCCGCCAAGTTTTGAAAAATCCATAGATTTTCGACCATTCACAGATTGCCGACATTAACGTGGTGGATCCACCGATTTGGTAGAAAATCCAGGAATTTTGTAAAAGTATGGGTTAGTCTCAAGGGGCTTCTCACAAAACTACAAAATTCCTAGTCATATAAATTTTTATAAGATGAGTATCAGAGACCAATAGGGAGACAGTCAACTCCCTCGTCTTCGTCCTTTGAATTAATTTTTTTAGCGTGTTTTTATAACATTTCCCCTCCTTTAACAGCTGATTCACAGATAGGATATTTTTATTTTAGTTGAGAAAACGTGTGAGCTGCCTGTCAGTGGATCTCCTCACTCTTCGAATTGTTAGAAGGAGAGGGCATATAAATAAGACAGTTGAAGGAGAGAAGGACTAGTTTTTTCCACCAAAAAGTGATGGTAGCCGATAACCGCGTTCAGAAATTATGTTCATAAAGCAGTAGTTGCATCAGAAAAGTAATATTCTCAAAACTAAATGATTATTTCAAAAACAAAATGAGGAAATAAATAGAACTAATGAACTAATAAACATTACAATACACTCAATATCTGCTACTGATTTTAAATTCTAAAACCAGTTTTCTATAAATGTGTGTCAATTTTATAACTGTTGTTAATAAATAATATAATTATTGTTTATTATTTTTGTTCTTATTGCCTGAAACAGTACTCAAAAGTTATCTTTTTATTAATTTTTTTTTATTGAATAACTACATTATGATTCAAATCATAATGCCACATAAGGTCACATAAAATCATAATGTAACTCAGTAGCCAGACCATCAAAGGGCCTTAGGCTATCAAATGTTATCTTAAATTAAACGTTCTTATTTCGAACCAACTTAATTTTTTTAAGTATATTAAATGTATTACAATTGCCATACATCTTCGTTCTGAGTTAAATTAGACAAAAATGTTACGCAACATATATTCGTTTTATTATTATTGTTTATATTTAATTATACGAAACATGTTTATTATTTGTTTTTGGGTTAGGTTTCATTATTTTTATTGATTACAACACCTTTCATATTGAATTGATGTCATTTGGACAATAAAAATAACATTTTGTAATAATAATATATAACAACAAATATTTATTTTAATTATAATACGCGTAACTCGGAGTATCAATTGATAATAAGTCTTTTCCAAATTTGCGACTTTTCAGCAAGCATTTTAATTATAATACGCGTAACTCGAAATATCAATTGATAATAAGTCTTTTCCAAATGTGCAACTTTTCAGCACGCGTTACTCTCTTGTTTTTCTACAAATTTCATAAATTATAATGAATATGGATGCTATCAAGTTATCCATTTATTAGAAATAAATCCTATTTAAAGTTTCGGTTACACTTACTTGCGTAAACAAGTTGCAGTAGATTTGCCGAACGAGTTGTGTTGAATGTACACAAAATGGCTGACGAATTCACGAACAGTGGGCAATTTACGATTGTTTGAGACTGTTGAGGCCAAAAATTGGCGTATTAGACGCCATCTTGCCAATTTTGGGGGGAAACGTAAAGACGTGTGAGTAAAATGAGAAAATAATCCATGTTACGTAAATAACTTTTAGAAATTGGCTTATTTTCTACAAGAACACGTAAATAACAGTAAAACGGTCAATACACAGAGGGGAAATCAGCTGTTTGATCAGCTGTTCAGTTGACCATCTCCTTCCTTAATGGTTTCTGATGAGTATGAGACTCCTTTTTCTGTTTGCAGCATTTCACAGCAATTGGAGCAAATTTGTGCTTATTTCGGCTAAGAGAACACACGTTTCCATATTTGACATTTAAAAACTGGCATAATAGGTATGTTACAATCAGAGAATCAGGCTTATATCTACCAGAACACGTAAATAATTGTCGAATGGTCGAATGACGAAGGTGAGATCAGCTGTTTGATCAGCTGTTCAGTTGACCATCTCATTCCTTAGTGGTTTCTTTTTCCAATTGCTCTGAATTTCTACGAATGTCTAAGAAATTCTCGGAGAAACTCCCAAAAGGCGTTCAAAATACTGATTTTTTCGTAGAAGAGAGAGCCCATGAGAGAGCAAAATATTTCCCCTCCCTACGAATTGCTGCCGAAGAAAAATCTGTGAAGTGAAGGGAAAACAAAAAAAACCTCTGACATTTCATACATCCGATAGTTGTTTACGAATTTCTACGAAAAGTTGTTTCACAAGTTGTTGTAGTTAATCTGTGCAAGAGAGATTTTTACCCAAACTACTCAATTACGAATTTCTGTACACAAATAAATTAGAACAGACCTTATATTACTGCTTATTATGAATTCAAATTACGGAAAGAATTCTAAGTTAATTTCTTTGTGTGCTAAGTTAATTTCTTGTGATTTGTGTGGAAAAGTTCACATTGCTGTTATGGTATCAAGAAAAGCGATATAAAATCCCTTATTTCTTATAAAAATATATTTTTTAAATGTGAAAATTAAAAAAGCATTCCAGTGCGTTGAGCTTTCAGATTGGTTGGTTTGGTGCAACACGTAATGCTCCGTATTTCGGAACTTAATAGTTTCTACAGTAGTTTTGAATAAGAGCCGTAATATTCGTGCACATATAAACCCAGAGGTCATTCAACCTATCAATCGTCTTTCAAATTCTGCCGATCAGCGCGCCATCGACATCATCGGATCGTACTTCTATATTATGGAAACTTCCATCTACATTCTCTTTGGCTACTATCAGTCTTGTTGCTGCTTCTAGGATAAAGACGATAAAGAGAATGCGGACCACACATCATCGTCGTCGCATAGTCACCCAACTATTGTTGGTAACGCCTTTTTCACGTTTTAGTTATTCAGTTACGTATAATGACCTTATAGATTATGTCTCATGAAGGCTGAAACTAAAACTGTTTTAATCTGCACGAAATTAAAAAAAAACATATTAAGTTACTGCGCTTTAAAAGCTTTGAGATTAAAATTCCAACTGATTCGCTTAATGCTCCTCTTCAATCGGTGAGAGTACAGATTAAGCAATTTTCATATCGCTAAAAAATCACCAGATTTCAATAAAGAAGTTTCCTTAAAATGAAATTCAGAATGGATGCTTAGATCTATGTATGTAGATAACAAATCCAGCGACCTGTACCTCTTTTCATTAACACAAACAATAACATCATTGTTACAACAAAGATGTCGTAAACAAAATTCGATTAAACAAAATTTAAATTTCTGAAGTCGATGTATCCTGAAATGACCACATAACCTTGAAAGAATATCAGCTCCTGTTTGATTATGTGGGGGTATAATGCTTCGGAACAAGGTATGGGAGTGTAGACGTAGTGCCGTAAAAAGTGCATGGTGTTCAGGCGAGAATTGAGCCTAGACCTTCTGCGTGCGAGTGTCGCACTCTACCCACAACCACATGGCGGCCACATTCGTATTAGAAGTTGATGGAATATCGTCCGATAATAATACCTGCTAAAGAGTTGAATCATACCCTTGAGTCATTACTTTACTGCCAGCAATTATCGTAATTGAATTTAATAAAATAAATCATAGCGCAAGTGATACGCACTGACCATAGAAGAAGACTGGAAACGTTATCAAAAACCCGTCAAAGAACCTGCCACTGATGTTCTGGGTTTCATGTCACCACCCAAAAGGAACCCATGGTTTGACAACGAGTGCAGGCAAGCGCATGCAGCCAAACAAGACGCCTATAACGAACGAACGAACGACGACGAGGGCTGTTCGTGAGCTCTACGAACAGAGAAGAAGGGAAGAGAAGAAGGAAAAGGAATCATGCTCATGCTAATGCGCGGTCGAGGAAATGGTAAGGTGTTATGGCAGGAATGAAGTTCGAAAGTTTTACCGAAAGGTTTAATAACTATCCGGAGGATAAAAAGTTCGGGCCGAAGCCTGCCGGGATCAAAATGGACAACGCGTGGTAGAGTCGCAGTGTGTGCTGAAAATCTGGAAGGATTATTTCTGCAGACTCCTTAACGGCGAAAACGGCACCAATTCCACTGTTAGGCAGAATGCTCCACTCAATTTAAACAATGATGGACAAGAATTCCGACCCCCCGACTTAGACGAGGTGAAGATAGCAATATCCAAGCTGAAGTCGAACAAAGCTGCTGGAGGGGACGGACTGTCCGCAGAACTATTTAAAGCAGCTGGAGATGACCTGGTTGGGGGCATGCACCAGCTCATCTGTAAGATATGGTCGGAGGAATGCATGCCCGGTGAGTGGAATCTCAGCATCGTTTGCCCGGTTCACAAGAAAGGAGACCCCTTTGAATGCGCCAACTACCGAGGGATTAGTCTACTCAACATCGCATACAAGATCCTCTCTGCCGTATTGTGTGAGCGTCTGAAACCGTTTGTCCATGACCTGATAGGTCCCTATCCGCGTGGTTTCAGACCAGTGAAGTCCACAATAGAACAGATCTTCACATTACGGCAGATCCTGAGAAGACCCAAGAAGTGCAAATCGACACCCACCATTCATCGATTTTAAGGCCGCATATGACAGTGTGCATAGAGACGAGTGCCATGTCTAATTTTGGCATTCCTACGAAACTCGTCAGATTGTGTAGAATGACGATGGGGAACTCGCTGCTCCGTCAAGGTAGGTTTTAGACTGCCGTGTGACTTCTTTAACATCATCCTTGAGCAGATCGTGTGTAACTTACAAGTCAGCACCAGAGGCACGATCTTCCAGAAGGCAATTCAATAGCTAGCTTACGCTGATGATATTGACGTGAACACAGCGTCAATGAGGCGTTTGCTGGCATTGCAGCGGAAGCGGCTAAAATGGGTCTGGCGGTAAATGAGGGCAAAACGAGGTACATGCTGTCATCAAGAAAGAAGACACAACATCGAACAGAGACTTCGAGGTAGTTGATGCCATCTGGAGGACAAGATTTAACGACCAACTCTATGGCCTGTACAACGACATGCGCCTGGTCAAGCGTCTACGGATACATCGCTTAAGATGGCTAGGCCATGTAGAGCGTATGAACACCATTGTTTCGGCCCGAAAAGTCTTTGAATCCGAGCCATTGGGACAACGCAACAGAGGACGGCATAGGCTAAGGTGGCGCACACAAGTGGAGAAGGACCTCAACCAACTTGAAGTGTGCAACTGGAGGCAGCTGGCGAAAGATCGTGGTGGCTAAAGAAGCATGTTGGTTGAGGCCCAGGTCCACCCCGGACTGTAGTGCCACAAGAAGAAGAAGCAAGTGGTACGAAATAAAATTAATTAAATTGTGAAACAGATTTAATTGAGTATTTTACTAACATTTTTTGGTATCGCTTGTAGGGAACCGGGACTCTTTTTAAAGAAAAAAAAAAAAAAACATTTTGAAACAATGTCAGACAGCAAGTTAGAAATTAACGCAAAGTTTTTGTTTGAATAACACCAACAAAAGTGCTAAGGAAAATAATAAAACCGCCAATCTGTCCTTGCAAATACCAGACTCTGGTAATATTTCTATCACCAACCATGAGTCACTTTCTTGGAAGGTGGAAGTACCTGCTGCTAATTCCATTCTTCCAACAATTGATGTCCTAAATTTAATGACACGTTTCAAGAATGGTTGGCCTTCAAAGATTGGTTCATCACATGTATGATCACAGACGGTGCGCTATCAGATGTACAGCGGCTAAATAATTTAAAGAGTGTAGTCTCAGGTAGAGCACAAGTTCTCATTCGAAATATTGTGGTCCCTAATGACAACTTTTCCACCGCGTTGATATGCTGACGAATCGTTAAAACAGCACACGACGATTGATGAAGTCTTATGCCCGATATATAATCCAGTTGCCATCTCTGAATAAAGAAATCGCCCAGAGGTTACGTGGTCTATTTGGTAAAACACTCGAAGCGTTTCGAGCGCTTCAAGAACTCGGACGTTCAACCGAGAAATGGGATGATGGAAGGAACTTACTGGTGTTGGAGGCGCTAAGATTGGCAGGTCGACGTGTCTAGTCCATTTTGTCTTAAAATCAGCAGAGTTTCACAGCAATTGCAATACTCTGGTATGCCACAAATAGCATATGGATTGCCAACTAAGCAGTTTGATTTGAAGCAGTTTTACCCAATCTTAAATCTGGAATTGGCGGACCCCAACTTTAATAAACTAGGGGCCATAGATCTTGTCCTAGGTGCTGATATTTATAGTTCTTTGTTAAGAGAGAAAGCGAAACAATAAAATCTGAGCGCTCCTATAGTACAAAACACACACTTTGGGTGGGTGATGCAGGGTCGCTTGTCACCAGAGACATTTTCAAAGCTTAACAAAATCACCTGAATTGATGAGAGATTTGCGCCGATTCAATGAGCAAGAAGACGTTTCGACATGGTCTCATTTGTTCCAAGATGAAGAATATTGCAAGAAGTTCTTTGAGCAAACAGTTCATTGTGCTAATACTGTAAAATACGTTCAAGCCAGACCAACTAAGCGCTGATGCCCTCGTGCCCTCGAAAAACGATTGAAAAAGAAAATAAAAATCTCAATGAGGAGTTTATGGCGGAATACTTTTCTTTGGGTCATGTGATGAGGAAAAAGATTTCCCAAAAGCAGCTCGCATCCTGTGTCCATTAACTATTCAGGCATAGCTGCAAAAGTTGCTTCAATGGGGCGGTTTCATACTAAGAAAATGGAACTAAAATGCATCCACTTTTTTGCATGACCTCCCCAAGAACTTTTCATTTTTTTTTTTTCATTTCATTGGCTCGACTACCGAATCATCCTCCGACGCATGCATACATCCCGCCGCCGCATGCACCACAGTAAAAATAAAAAACTCGAGCCGAAAATAAACACCTCGTCGCGAGTGTAACATCTTGAACGTAAAAATATATATAAATATATAAAATATATATATATATAAAATATTATATATATATATATATAAGTTAATGAAACGCGCTACCAAGATTAATAAAAAAATCAAAGGCCGAATGCCTTTGCACCTTTATTGGTTAAATTGAGTTTTAAAACTAAACTTACAAACATTCAATCACTTACATTTTCTGACTCAGCTTTCTGTGGTTGCTCACTGTTGTGGGAAACGATGCACCATGCAGCAAATACGCCAGACTCTAGGTCAGCGTTTCCTCATTTCGGTGTTCGCGCGTGCAGGTGTACTTCACCCCGTCCGTTGATCTTAAGTCTTCCCCTCCTAAATGCGATTGTCCCCAATCGCTAGAAGTACGGAAGGTCGTTGAATCTTTGTTTGGGATGTCAAGATGTTGAAGCATATTGGGTGATGCGATCGTTTTCGGCTCAAGATGTTTCTCCTGGATGTTGTTATCTGGAATTCGGATGGTGACTTTGGTGTTGTTTCGTTTGGGTAAAAGTTTGTAGGTTATAATAATTATGGCCAGTAGCCAAGGCAGGTGATAAGCGAGTAGGTAGTTATCGGATGTTTATTTTCTTTTGTTTGTAGCAATCGAATTTCATTAGTTTTGTTTATGTGAAGATCCTTCATCATCTCCAGGGATAGCAGTTCCTTGTAATGTTTCTCCTTTGGATTGGGCTGGAGAATTGCTGGTAACACATTCGTTGTTGATAATTCTTTGGAGATAAATGATCTCCCGTTGACGTTCACGATGCTGTTGTGGAAATTTACTACAAACATTCCATTTAGGTTATAAGTGGTGTTTTTAACTTGTAAGATTCCGATAAGTTGATTTAACAGCAGGTTGCCGGTTGATATTTCGTCTATGGTTGGAATGTGCTGACTGTCGATGGTGTTACAGATAGCTGAGAGACTATTCAATAATCTAAAAATACATGTATCGTTTATTTTGTCAATTATATCTTTGGGATTACAAATTGATAGAGAATTATAATTTTTAAATTCATTCCATACATTTCTTCGTTATTTTTTTAAATAACATCAAATAAAATTTCAGTTGCAATATTGTTTCTTTTTACTGGTTTTATAATAAGACTTTCATACATTTCATTTGTTGTTGTTGGAATGTTTACAATATAGAATATTACTGAACTATTACTTATAATTTTTATTTCTGCGAAATCTAGTTCTTCTTCTATTGTATTGTAAGACAATTGTTGTTTATTAATAGCCTTTTGTAGCAAGTTCTATTTCTTTTTTTTTGACAAAATGAATGAATTTATCATACCTGATTTAATTCATATTTTCTATTTCATCTTTTACAAGTTTAATTTTGTATTAATATATTTGTCATTGTTTCAAGATTTATAATACTGGTTCTTTTAAAAATTTCAATTGAATTCGATTTTCTTCGGCGTTACGATGGGCACGTCGGTGTATCTTTAGAATTTTTTCTTCTTGTTTGGTCTCACTAGGAATATCGTCCACAATTTTCTAAGTAAATCTGATGCGATAGTCTCTGAAGTGTAGCGGGTAAATTTGCTGTATTTTTCCCATAGTTTCTCCATTCGTCGAAAGCCCGTTTACAGTACGCCTATCCCCCGATTTACACGGTAGATACGTTCCTGAGAAAAACGGGTAAATCGAAAATTAAAAATTTTCAAGTCAAAACCTTGCAAAATAATTTTGCTATTTAACAGTTGTGATTTTTTTCAATATTTTTAGGTGTACACAGAAATAAAAAAAAAAATGCATTGACAGGTTAAAATATGTAATATATTACGGAAACACTGTTTTTTTTATTTAATTAGAATACATTAAACAGAAGAACAAAAAATAAAACCAAAGGTGTTTTATTATCCTTCATCACTATCATAAATTACTCTCTTTCTTTTTTTCGGAATCGAAAGCAGAAATATTTTTATTCTGAGAGATGGTAATAAAATCGGTTATTAACAATTGCTTCGAATTTTTTGTAAGATCTTCATATTGAGCCAAGCAGCGATTTATGTCACGTTGGAATCGTAAAGCCCTTTCAACGTTTGTGTCATTTTGTATAAAATGATTACCCAGCTTTCTTCCCAATGCGAGTCATTCGCGAATGACTTTCGCAGTGAATGTTACTGATACTAATTCCTCTTCATTAGATTTGTCAGACTCACTTTCGCAAACTAAGTTAACAAAATCATCCTCACTTAGTTCTTTATCAGCCGTTAACTCTGCGAGCATTTAGTAGAGTGCGATAAAAACAAAAAAAAAACCTATTTGGAAAACCGTGTAAAAGCGAAAACGTATAAAACAAGTACCGTGTAAATCGGGAGATAGGTGTATTAGGATTTAGGTACCTTTTGAATATGTTTATCAAGTCTGCTTCTGTGTCATCTGGTTGGATGAAAATGTGTCTTGTGTAATTCTCGAATGGGGTTTTTATTTCGTAAGTATTGTCTTCACCTATTTTTAGTACTAGCTGATTCCGAAATACATTAACTAGTGTTAATGTATTGGTGTTAATGGTACTAGATTGTCACTAGAGCTATCGGCACTATGTTCACTTGGGGTCATTGAGTAAATTTCGGTTATTTGAGGAGGCCTTGAGAGGGAGTCGGCCACTGCGCTGGCTTTCCCAGGTTTATACTTGAGTTCGTAATTATACTCCTCTAAAATAGCCTTCCACCTTTTCATTTTTCTATTGGTGTTTTTATTACTTAAAGGATATGTGAGAGGTTGATGATGAGTGAAAATATTTACTTTCCGTGATCCGTAGAGGAAATTTCCTAAAGAATTTAAAGACCATATAATGGCGAGCATCTCTTTCTCGTTGGTTGCATAATGCTCTTCAGTCTTGCTCAGAGTTCTCGAGAGGAATGTAATCGGCTTGCCATTTTGGGAAAGGACTCCTTAGATAGCGTAATCTGAGGCGTCTGTAGTGAGTTCGAATTCTTTTTGGAAATCCGGGTATGGCAGAATTACTTCTGGCGAAACAATAGAATTTTTTATTTTATTGAATGCGTTTTTATCCAAATGAATGACTTTGTTTTTTGAGAAGTTCTTGGACACGCGTCCATCTTCCCCTCTTAAAACGGATGTCAGGGGCTTCGCTGGTTTCGCGTAATCCTTGATGAAACGGCGATAGTATCCTGACATGCCTAGAAACTAACGAAGGAATTTTAAAGTTCTGGGAGCAGGTCGGTCAATAATCGCCGTTTGGGATTAGTCTTTTGGGGTTTTTGATGCCACACATCAAGACACATTTGTCTAATTGTATTTTCATGTTTGCCACTTCTAGTGTTCTTCCTCGTCTTTCCCAAAGATGACGATCTCATCGATATAAACATAACAACACACTCCGATGAGATCCTTCAGAATATCGTCCAAAGTTCTTTGGAAGATGGAGAAGGCGTTCTTAAGCCCGAAAGGAAGTCGTACGAACTCAAATTTGCCATTATTTACTGAAAAGACGATTTTCTCAATATCAGAATCCTTCAGTGGGATCTGATGAAAACCGCTTTTGAGATCGATTATAGTGAACCATTTGTTCTTGCCAAGAAGAAGCCAAGAACTTCATTGATCTCGGGGATCGGATATCTATCAGCAATAGTAACGGCGTTGAGCTTACGGTAATCAATGACCATGCGATATTTTCTTTCTCCAGAGGCGTCCATTTTTTTGGGGACGATCCAAACTGGAGAGTTGTAAGGAGGATTTGATGGTCTTATGATGCCGTCTTTTAGTAACTCATTTATTTGTTTTTCGACTTCTCCCTTGAGCGCCATTGGATATGGGTAAGATTTCGAATAGATGGGCTCTTTGGTTATAGTTCGGATTTCGCCTTTTACGGTAGAAGTGTAAGTTAATTTTTTGTCGGGGTCAGAAAAGAAATTGGGACAATCTTTAATTAAGTCTTTAAGTTTGTCCGAGTGCTCTTTACTCATATGAGAAGTTCTTAGAGAAATATTATTTATCAACTGCAAAATATGTTGCTCGAGTGGTGCTGTAATATTTGGGCAAATCGTCATATAACTTTGTTTCGTGTGAATATCTGCGTTTAACTTTCTTAGAGTATCGTTTCCTATAATTCCGTCGAATGAAATGAGGCTGGGAAGAATGAAGAATTAACGCAGAAACGGAAGAGGGTTTCTTATAAGCCTAGGTTGGATGTAATTCTCATTTGACCCTGTATCTATTAAAAATTTTAAATTCTCTCCGCTTCTCGAGATGTGCTCGAAGTAAGGAAGCAAAGAGGGCCTTAGTCTAAAAAATAAATGTGTTCAACCTGGTCTGGGTCTTCAAGTTGAGGGTCATAATGTTCGTCATAGTTTTGGTCTTCTTGTTCTGTGAATGAATACGAATCATTCGGGTCGGGTGCTTCAGAGTGGTAAACTCTTTGCACTTTATGTGGGTGGTGGACCTGTTGAGATTACTGTCGCTTCTGTGACAGTCTGTTGATTGAGGGGCCTATTTTGATAGTTGACTTTTTGAGACTTGATGGAGTAGTCAACGTCCATAGGCTTCGGAGGAAGCGGGCGTTGATTTGCCGGTGGTCGTTGCTGTATGTGTTGATTTCTCTGTTGATATGTCTCCCTGAAGAACGGAGGTGGCCAGGCATTTCGCGAATTATGAAGTATTTCCGGATGAAATTGATGTCTAGGAGCAGGGATTGGTACTGGTCCTGGCTGTTGTTCCTTTTTGGGGGGACCGGAGGAGGTGCTTGGTGGAATGTTCTCCTAGAACTGGACTGTGAGTTGTTAGCGTGTTGAGTTTTATAATCAACATTCTGCAACTTCAAACATAAATGTAATGCTTGTCGAAGGTCTGCGAGTTCGCGGATACTAAGCAATTTAGGCAGATCACCTTTGAGTCCTCTAACAAATGTATCGTCCAAAATGTATTATAAGATTCTAGGGCTACATCGGCGTAGCCCGTAATCTTATTTCTGATAACAGATAATATCCCATAGAACTTAGCTGTACCTTTCAAGTGTTCATAGATCTTCAGTATTCTATCAACACTCTTTTTCCACGAATTAAATTCGTGTGGCTGCCCAGAGAGCTCCCTGAGGCTTTTCACCACATCAGGTATTTTGTCTAGATCTGTCAAGTTTCTGTCGTTCGTCAAATTGATAGGCTGGTCCACATCGTTATTAATGTCGGACGCTGGGTTCATGATCGAATTAAAAAGTTGTCGTCCCTGTATTTGAAGGGGTTCAGTCACTAATTGTGAAATTAACCTAATCATATCTTCGTTAATTGGATTTTGATTTGGAAAAGGGGGAGGAACTGGAGGAGCTTGAGCTGCAACTTTTAATTGCGGTATCTCAAGACGAGCCGGTCTTATTAAATTATTAGGATTTGACAAATTGCAAGGGTATTTTGAATAAGGGAAACTTTATATTACGTATTACGAGTTTCACGAATGTTTTAGAAAAAGATATGTAATGTATTAAGGTGACAATGTATATATAGACATGGAGAATATAATTTACAAATATGAACTGTTACTATGAATGACTTACAGTAAAATAAATGATCTTGGTAGCATCTCCGATTAACACTTTGTTGGGTTGCTGAGGCTGCTTCCGCTGGTTGGAGCGGCTGCCAGGTTCTTTCCTGACTCCTTTTTGTAACTTTGGTTATGGAAACTACTAAGGGGCCTTAGGTTTCCCTATCACTACATTGTCCTGGTGGCTTGGTTGTCCACTTTTTTAGATTCTGAGCTTGGTTGTTGCCCGAGTTCACTCGTGGTTTGATTCTAAGCTTGGTTGTCGGTGGTTTTTCCACTTTGACGGTGGTTTTTCCACTTTTTAACAAACACACTCGCGGCTTGTGGTCAAAACTTTTCGACAGTGTTACGGAATGCAGCCCCTGGTTGGGCGCCAGTTAATGAAACGCGCTACCAAGATTAATAAAAAAAATCAAAAGCCGAATGCCTTTGCACCTTTATTGGTTCAATTAAGTCTTAAAACTAAAGTTACAAACATTCAATCACTTACATTTATTCCCTGCATTTCCTGACTCAGCTTTCTGTGGTTGCTCACTGTTGTGGGAAACGATGCACCATGCAGCAAATGAGCCAGACGCTAGGTCAGCGTTTCCTCATTTCGGTGTTTACTTCACCCCGTCTGCTGGTGTTAAGTTATACATATATATATATATATATATATATATATATTAAACAAAAAATTAACCAAAAATCAAAGTTTTGTCTAGTGTGCAGTGCAGTGAAGTGATTTGGTTTAGCACGCACGGTGCCGTCCCTCCCCCCGCCATCCTACACAAGCCGCTGTTAGGCATTCTCGGTCGCAACTCCCGTTTGCTTTCCAGACGGGCTGGGGCGATGACTGAGTTTGCTTAGCATCCGAAGTAGCGGATTATGAAGTGTGAATTTTTGTTAGTGGATCAACTCAAATCAATGTAAGGGCATAACACCTACATTGATTTTTGTTGTGAAGCAGTAGCAAGGATCTACACTTCTAAATTCTGCTTTTACCAACTGCGTAGTTGGAGTTGGTTTACTTAATGTCTGTGATTGATATGGGAGGGCAATTCCGGATTGATGTGAGCAACGTTCGTGGACTAAGAGCAAATATCTTTACTGTGTACGTTCATCTCTCCCGCTATAAACCAGCTCTTTCGGCGCTAAGTGAAACACAGGTAGGTGAGAATACCGACTTGTCGGATTTGAACCTGCCTGGATATAGCTTAGTGCCTTTGTTTTTCCAAAATCGTGGTCTCGCTATTTACGTACGTAGTGATGTTGCTTACCAACTTCAACCACAATACGGCCACTGTTCCAATCCGGAATTTAATTTCCTGTGGTTAAAATTCCATGCCCGTAAGCAGTTAGTCCACAATTCCTTTATTTATAGAAGTCCAAACCTGGATAGCAACTCAACTTTCAATGAGTTTGATGCGCTATCCGACTCTATCACAAGAATTGTATCCCTGTATCCTCGCACTGAAATCGCTATTGCGGGCGATTTTAATGTACACAATTCTTCTTGGCTTCGATATTCAGGCCAGACATCACCCGAAGGAAGGTATGTTGAAATCTTCGCTGAGGTAAATAATTTAACCAACTTGTGAATGAGCCAACACGGATTCCTGACATTGCCGATCATACCGGCAACACCTTGGACCTATTTCTCACATCTCATCCTGAGAAATACTCATTTGACATACTGTCGCCTCTAGGCTCGTCAGACCACTGTGTCGTATCAGCCAATTTTCCGTACTCGTCCCAACCAGTTAGAGAGCAAATCCCTAAAAGAACAGTTTGGCTCTACGAGAAAGCCAACTGGAGCGGCCTAAACAACCTTTTTAGGGATTTTAGCTGATCACTATGTTTCCTCGATAGTTACGTGGATGCCGCAGCTGATATGATTACAAAAATAATTTTGTCATGTATGAAATCCTTCATTTCTCACAGAGTGAAGAGTATCAAACCGAAGACAAACGCATGGTACGACTCGAGCTGCAAAGAGGCTATCAGGTTGAGAGAAATAAGCTTCCGGACTTTTAAAGCCAACCTTTCTGAGGAAAACCGGAAGAAATTCAAGTGCCCCTGTGTTTGAGAGCGTAGGTTTTTCCTTGGGACAAGTCCATTTTCGCACTCGTACAGTTGCGAGAGTACTTAGATCTAAATGTGCACAAATCCGCTGGCCCGGATGGTATCCCCCCCCCCGTCCTTCTGAAGAGGTTTTCTTCTATGTTGGCAAAACCACTGCATAAGCTTTTCCATCTGTCCTACTCTTCAGGACTCTTTCCGAGTAAGTGGAAAACTGCATTTGTCCAGCCCGTCCCTAAAAAAGGTGAATCTTCGTCACCTACCCCCTACCGACCCATAGCACTAACGTCTCTTCTCTCCAAGGTCATGGAAACGCTGATAAATCGTCAGCTTATGAAATATCTTGAAACTCGGAAGCTTCCTATTGACCGGCAATACGGCTTCCGCAGAAACAAATCCACTGGTGATTTGATGGCTTATCTCACCGAAAAATGGAACCAATATTTGCACAATGTAGGAGAAAGCAAGATCGTTGCACTTGATATTTTAAAAGTATTTGACAAAGTTTGGCATCAGGCTCTCTTGTCGAAAATGCGTGCTTTTGGTGTCGTTGAGTCTCTTCTTCAATGGATTAAAAATTATCTTTCGAACCGTTCAATACAAATTGTATTGGATGGGTTCAAGTCTGATATTAACCGTATTAATGCTGGTGTTCCCCAGGGCTCCGTTTTGTCTCCGACACTCTTCCTCATTTTCATATATGATCTTCTGTCTGTCACTTCTAATTCAATTCACTCCTGGTGACAGTACCCTCAGCTTTTATATATTCGTTCCTCGGTTCTCGTCCCTCCTCTTCGGTCATTGATTTGGAATGGAACGTATGTTAATAATTAATAATTGTTGGCGCGACAGTCCACAGGGGGACCAGGGCCTAGCTTGCTCACCAACTACTCGTGTTGTGCGCGCTACTGTTCTCTCACGAGTAGAAGGGACCTACAGTTTTTTGCCGACTCCGAACGGCGAAATTTAAGAAGCTTTCTTAGACAGTTATTACTCTTTGAGTGTTGTCAGCAGCTAGAAAGAGGTGGTGCCGTGAAAAATCCAAGGTGTTCAGCCGGGAATCGAACCTAGACCCTTTGGCGGATGTCAAATAAGTAACGATAAAAGTTTCCTAGACCCTTCGGCGTGTGAACGTCGCACTCTACCCACTACGCCACGGCGGCCACTGGGGAACGTATGTTAAGCTCATTAAATTCCGATCTTAACAGCATAATTGATTGGGGTAAAAAGAATAGAGTGAAATTTAATGCTTCCAAAACTCAGTGTTGTCTACGAATGGCTCCTGCATTGTTGAAACTGAACGACTTTCCACCCTCGGTACTACTCAACACTACGTTGGAACGATCACATATTCGAGATCGCCAAAAATGCAATGTCTATGTTAACCTAGACGGTTTTTTTTTAAAGCGGTGCAAGAAATACCGCGTCTCTAGCGAAATGTTGCGTCTCCATCACTATTTCAACAAAAAATGCTCTAACGAGTTAGCCAGCTGCATTTCTCCCCTTCAAGAATTCACCCGCAATACCCGCCTCGCTAGGAATGCTCACCCGTTCACCCTTAAGCCCACCTTCGGACGTACAGTTAAGTATAGAGACTCACGCACCACACGAATATGGAATGCTCTTCCCAGCCCAATTTTTCCTCCCCATTACAATCCACAGGCATTTGAGCACGATTTACTGAGAAGATATTCCAATCTGAACAAGCTCATTGCGCTAACATGCTGGTGTCGACGGTTTACCGAAGATGATAAAGGGAATCCGCTAGTGTACAGCCAAAGAACAAAGAAATGCCATTCAATATTAGATAATGTATCTATAGATCGTGGATGCTCTGTGCTCGATTAATAACAACATTGGCCGATTTGTGTGATGTTTTTGACAAACGCATCACGGAAATCTACCATCGTCCCGAAGTTTTCTGTCGCCCCTATTTCTACATTCATTTCTATTCTAAAATGGTCTATATTACCGAGGTCGTCTTCCCATGGGCGTGTTCGTCGAACATACAAGGGTTACATAGTATAGTACAGTACAGAGCTATTCATATCAAACTGGTCGGAGATAAGAGCACTGAGTGTATCCTTGCCGATTTTTTGCGCAACGAGGATACAGTTCAGATATGTACAGAGACTGCAGTACCAGTTTTGTTAGTGCGTATAGGTTAGACAGGAGCTAAACGAATATCACAACCCGAATTTACTTACTTAATACCAATCGCCTGTCTAAATGGAAGCAGTTACAACAAGTTCAACAAGATTTTTGGAAGCGTTGAAGTCGTGAGTACCTTCGAGCTACAAGTAAGATCAGAGTGGTAACAAATGCAACAGGCTCTACGAATAAATTACTTAATGCCTATTAGGGATGAACGAGCTCCTCGTCGCAGTGGCCCCTAGGAAAAGTTTTTAAAGTGCATCCAGGTTTGTACGAAAACTGAATTTTTCATTTCTAGTTGTCAAAAATAAAATAAATATATAAAAAAAGAAACAAAATATTTGTAACTTGTAAATCTGGAGCTTGCCCGATCTGGATTGGATAATTTATTGAAAAGTTATGTCAATGCATGATTCTCTATTGTAAAAATTGCACCTTTGGATTTTATTTTTTCTTCTAGTTGTCTTAACAGAAAAATTATAATTTTTTTTGTGCACTTTGTCAGACATAATTTCGCAACTGAATTATATTTGATTTTTTTACAGTTTCTCTACATAAAGGACATTCATCGCGCTCATCGAGCCATTCCAATATGCAACTCCAGCAGAACAAGTGACCACAAGATGTTAAGCTTGTATTAGTTCGACACTCTAAACACAATATACATTGCGGCGCAGAATTGGAACTTACATGTAGATTAAAACGAGCGAACTTTTGTGTGTCTGTATTATTAGACGCCTTCTTTTTTGATTCTCTCCAAATATCAAATGAGTTAGCTGCGAACGTAATCACCAATTGAATAAAGGTTATCCATCCTAAAATTCGATACCCATATAAAGAGTGATCTGGTTGTATCCAATGTCTTATAAGAGCATAGTTGATTCCCGTTACTCTTTTCGATATTTGGTACTTGTTACTATTTAAGTAAAATAACGTTTTGTGCAGGGCTTTCACATACGACGTAGAATGCTTCATGTACTCTAGAATTGTTTTCAGTTTCTTCTTTGCTTTTGGGACGATTTCCTCATTTTTGTTAATTTCTCTCTCAAGTTTATGGAGAACCCTATGGTATAAAGCTTCTCCACCGAATTCCAGAACAATAGCCATCAACTGGAGCTAATAACAAGGGAGCAATTTAAATGTTTTTCCGTTCGAGCAAATTCATCTTACTGCTTTTGGTGGCACGGCTAGGTAGTTGGAGTCGATTTGAATGATGCCAGTATATTCTTCACCTAGAGTTTGTAAATTGTTTATTGATGCGAATCCATGATAAGCGAGTTCGGCAATGAATTTGCAGAAATTATTGTATTTTATCCAATTACGGGGACCTGCTATTCGGAGAATGTCAGAGATATCCTCTGTAAGCTCACTTGTATATGTTATATCCTTTTGAACTGTACGAATAGTTTCAGGTTGCCTGGCTTTGGCATGACGGAAACTCATTTTATGAATTTAAAATAAAAAATATTCCTCAAATGTAATTTAACATCTTAAAATCAAAACCAGAGATAAAGGAATGGATTGCCTATATCTGCCCAAAATTGATAAAAAAAATATTAACCAGACTTATCAAATATTGAGACACTGTGGAAGTGAAACAAGTCGGTAATATTGTTTTAAAAGATCCGTTTGATTATACTGAAGAAAATGTGTGTTAGCTGCATATAAGAAACCAATAATTGGTCTCTGCTGCATATATCAATTTAAAACAGCTTTGATATAAGATAGAAAACTGTTATGTAAATAATTATATACAAAAATAAGTAGATTTTATTTTAAATCGTATTCAGTAATAAAGAATGTATTGTGGTTTTCAGAGGAGAATCATAGTCCTCACTAGTAATTTCTACACGCGTCTGTATGGTTGAAGGAATTTTTAAAAAAGGACGTCAGGAATAATAGAATTCCTTATTTTCTGACTGCTATTATAGTGTGAGAAACTTGGAAACATATGTTTCTTTGTTTTATTTTTTCTTAAAGCCACATGTACAACTAAGTAATATATATTCCGAAATTGTTTTGTAGAAAAGTAAACAAATGTAAATATAATTTAGACTTGATAATCGAGAGTAAAAGAATGACAGAAATGCATTTCGGGCTTTCCTTAAGACCATTTGGTCTCTGGTTCTAAGCAAAATAAGGTGTATGTAAACTGCATTACCGATGGTCAATGTGAAAGTCAAATAATCTGAGTCGTATTCCTCCCATATACAAGTAAATTTTTCTTGCCGTGTTGTTCGTCGCCATTAATTAAATCAGCTACGGAGGCTGATTTCTAAGATCTTATTTTGAAAAAAAAAAAAACAAGTGAAGTTAGATTTCCATAAAAAAGGCAACAATCGTCGATAAGCGTGGAAACGCCTCACAAATTTAAATAAATTACTTTCGTACTATTAAAAGTATTTGCTAGAAGTCTCAGCTAAATTTCACAAAGCAATCAAATTTGTATTGTGTGTGCATAATCACCATGGCTCAATAAAATGTATCAACTCAAAGAATCGAAATTGAAAACTCCATGTGGAGGAAAAATCCACGAATTAGATTCGTTATCAATCTATATTTCCCCTAGGTTTTTTATTTCATTTAATTTTAATTTTTACCAACTAAGTTATGGACAAAAAGCAACAACAATATTCACGTCAGGGTTCCAACAAGGCCCTGTCCTCTGATTCCCGAAAAAACTCTGGTATGTTTCTCATGGTTTTATTGTAAGACAACTTACCAAGTTCAGTTTTGTTGCCACCAGACGTCCATTCTAATAAACCTTGGCCCAGAAACGTGCGTCGTCGTGAAAATCCAAACTTTTCAACGCCTAAAAACGATACTCTACGAAGTAATAAAGTTGGCCCAGCAAAAACAAGACCTAATGTGGACAAAAGACCAAAGGCTCGTGGGGGACCGACATCGATCGGAAATGGCCACACACAATTCGAGGATGTGCCTTCTGCCAGCACCGGACTAGCATCTGACGATAATTTACAATTTGAAATATCGGCCAGTGGTAATTCAGACCACTTTGATTATGAGTTAAATTCTGTAAAAGCAGCTGGTAGCAAAAAGCAGAATCTTAATCATTTACTAAATTTTCACTACGGTCCCAGAGAGTCCGACAACTACAGTGGATTAAATGTCTTTGGTAAAAATGGCAACAGTCGCTCCCACTTGAAAAAGCAAAAGTATAATAAGGAGCAATTTCTGCAGGCGAAGTATGACATTTGATTTTTATTATTTGTTTAAATTTAATTTTGTTTTCGATGAACTTTTTTGTGTAATTAATTCACCATTGAGTATGTTGAAGTTTGTTTGTTATCTTTGCTTAAATTATGTTTGTGTCTTTAGGCCGCATGGATTTTGTGTTACTTATTTAGTCGCTCGCAATCAATTACAAATTTAATGCTCTAAAAACGTTGCTATTTAAAGTGGAAAACTCACCTCGCCTCAAAAGATTTCTAGTATTACATACATAAAGTAATGTAAACCATCATTTTACGTAAGCTTATCATGCTATGAGATTAAAAAATTTTTTGCGGAATGCTTTAAAATGTATTTTCAAAGACTAAAATATAAAATTGCAATCATTTAGGAATCTACGCTGATGATTTTTGCTGTGTTAAGAAGATTACACTATTTCGAAACATTACTACAGCGCCAAAAACCAGAAAAATAATATATTTGTTTTGTCTTTGCCTTACGTACAATGCTGCACCTAAGACAATTTCAATGTTTGAATCCTTTAAGATAACTGATTGAAGAGAGGAGCTCTTCATATTTTACAAATGAGACTTCTATACGAATGATTCCCCTGGTCACAACAACGTTGGGTCTTTTAATTTATTATGTCCACTTGTCAATTGTTTCCAATTTTTTCTTGTTTCTAAAGCACGTCCCATTTGATTAACACATTAATTAATTTGATTAGATTAAATAAATAACTAATAACAAGCTAAAGTTTAACTTTGATTGATGTTGTTTACGAAATTATTAGCAAATTAAGTCCTGTTTAATTTCTTTTACTTCTGTCATGAAATGGCAAATGTAATCCTGATCCATGTCACTACACCGTTATCGTAATGGGAGTAAATTTGAGTAGCTAAATTGGTTAATTCGTAATATTGCAAAAACATTTTGTATAAAAGATTTAAATGTATGTTTTAACATACATCCAAAAATAAAATTGAATTACTCGTTTATCCCTTTCTTAGCTTTCAATTCGTTGTCAACTGGAAGGCAAGACCAAAAATAACTTTGTCACCAGACTCACTCATTGATTGGCATTTAATAGAGCAAATCAACATACGGACAACGGAAGAACCACAATGCCCCATATGCTTATACCCACCAACTGCTGCGAAATTAACACGTTGTGGTCATGCATATTGTTGGCCCTGCATACTTCATTATTTGGCATTAACTGATAAAACATGGCGAAAATGTCCCATCTGCTACGACGCTATTCACTCGAATGACTTAAAGAGTACACTTATTGTTCAGCAAAATAATTTTGCTGTGGGAGATAACATCCAATTGCATTTGATGCAGCGAAAAAAAGGATCTTTGTTTATTGAGAAATACAGTACTTCTCAAGCAATTGAGGATTTTCCTCTATATTCAACAAATGACGACGAATCAAAGTTTGCAAAATTTTTAGTGGCTCATAAGTCCGATATATTGTCAATTATCGATAGAGAACAAACGGAGTTGGAAACTTGTAACACTGAAGATAGTTGTCCTGAATTTGTTTTTACTCAACAAGCCATGGATTTATTAAAAACAAGGAAAGAGGGAATAAATAAAGACAATTCCTCGGAAATTGAACAAAAATTAGAATGTATGCATTTGAAGAAGACAAATGCTATATACGAAGAGAAAGGAATCGAAACTGTCAAATCTATCGAAGAATGTGAGCAAAACGCCAAGTACTACTACTTTTATCAATCTGTAGATGGTCAGAACATTTTCCTACATCCTTTAAATGTGAAAATGTTGCAAGCTTGTTACGGCTCGCTCGATCAAGCACCAAAAATAATACACTCAAAGATTCTGCAAATTGAATATCATTCTATGGACGAAGATCACAGAAGAAGATTCACATGCCTCGGGCACTTACCATTAACTTGCAATTTTCAAGTGGTCGAGGTTCATTTGGAATCACCTATTGTCACGGATGATATTATAACCCTCTTCAAAGGTGATACTATTTAAATGAATGGAGTAAAATAGGCATATTTGATAACGTATATGTATATTTATACACTAGATGATATAATGCAACGAAGAAAAGCTCGTATGAGAAGAGATAAAGAAGAAAGAAGACGAGAAATGCAAATCAATGCAATAAATGACAGACAAATGGGGAAACTTATTGCAAACAACGCACTAATTAATTTGACTTCTTCACATGAATTTCCTGCGGTAATTTTTAAAAACATTTTAAATTATTTAAGTTACTTTGAAATTTTTTTTAGTGGGGTTTCGAGGAGACGTTATCAACTTTATCAGATTCTTCATCTACCACACCAATTGAAGTCCGTCAGCAAGCTAGTACATCAAAGCGCAACACATATTCCTCAGTTGCCAATTCAGTTGGATCCCAAAAGACCGATTTTTGGCCGTCATTAGGAGAGCCATCGAGTTCACTGAACGATTCCGTAGAATTTACATGGGGAAGGTCGATACATTCCGGACACCCAACTGTAACAACGGAACGTTTTAGTGAAAGCGATTCTTTAAATGAATACGGAGAAGAATTTCACCAACAACCAAACCTGGGAGATGTTTTAGCTGAGGCTATAAGCCAAAAGCAGTGTAATGTTGACAAAAACGATAACATTAATAACAAAAAGAAAAATAAAAAATCGAAGAAAATGTTACTGTTCTCTACCGGCATGAATTACAATGGAAAATAATTAGATACATGTAAGCTAAATATATAAAATTATGTATCTAACCTAACGTTTTTAGCCGCTTTAAATATATTTTTTTTTTTTGGATGATTGCAAATTATTAAACCATTATGATTTCAAATAAAAACTTCTTTTTTCAAATAAACTTACATATAGTTTTTTTTTGGGTCAACCAAACTTAAAATTCAGCGGACCACTTAAAGTCGTTTTGTGTATGTCATTTTGGTTAGGGCATGTCTTCATGTCATTTTTAAATATGTCAATAACAACATTCACCACCCCTTGTGGTGGGTAACCTTAAGAATTCAGTTTTAGTCCATTGTAATTTAAGCACTTCAAAAACGTGTAGATCACTCTCTTGTTCTGCATGGGTGAAATGACCAACTAAAGTCTGAATTACATACTTTCCATAGGAACGAACATTTTGCGCACACAAGACTCCAGACAGGTTTTTTTTATGAAACAAAAGGCTATCGAAAACTGTGCAAAATAATAGCACTATGTTCGACTTTGTCACTATTATTCTAATTACTTTTTCCTATGGTCAGGAAGGCGCCTCATATTTATTGCACAACATCTTTACCATATTACATCAGTCATAAAACCCACAAGTAAGACAATAAAGTGCTTCTTGTCATTAAAAAGGTCGCGTTACCGGAAATGAAACAGAATTTAAATTGTGCAAAATTATAGCACCACGTTATTCTGAAGAGCGTTTTCGAAGTGTTTCGAATTTTTTAGGCTTTAAGCTTATATATATGGTACATATTATTGTAGTTACTAAAAGATAATATTTCAGAAGTGCGGCGTTGTTAACAAAGTTAAATGGGTCGTAGTGTGCATGAGAAACGTGCTTTAATAAAGAACTTCATTCTGAGAGTAAATGTTGTAAAATTGTAGGGTGATCAAATAGGAAGAAAGCCGTAACTAACCTACACCAATGAACGACAAATAGTAGGATTAGTAAACCGTAACTCGTTTATGAACGCTAGGAAAATTAAAGAGGAGTTAAATTTACCCGTCGCCATAGCAAAAATAAGAAGGCTTGTAAGAAGAATTTAACTGCCTGATGTTCCAGTTAAGTACTACTACGAACCAAATTTGCGAAAGAACAGAAAATTCCAAGAGTTTCAACCGGAGTGTACTATGAAGATTGTAAAGCAGGGCGGAGAAAATATGCCGCTTATATGGATTCTATAGCAAGACAATGACCCCAAACTGGCCAAAGAATTTTTCCAAAGCAATAGAGTTATAAAGTGGCCGCCTCAATCTCCGGACCTAAATCTCATTGAAAACCTTTGGACAGATGTAAAGAAAGCTATATAAAACAGCTATAGGATGTTGTTCAGGTTGCGTGGAAGAATATTGCTGTTCAGTGTTCATCGACTCCATGCTACGAAGTGACGCTGTACTTAAAAATAAAGACTAGGGGACCAAGTTCTAACACAATAACAAAAAATGTAAAGAAAAAACTTCACTATTCCATTATATTTTACTTTAGGACCCAACTTAAATTATTTTTTTTTTTTAAATGGAAAATACGAATAACTTTAAGATGTTCTTGGGGGTCCACTATACAAGACTTGTCGGTTGGTAAGAAAAAAAGAACGATTTATAGTTTTCGCATGTACATCTTATTAAATTGTTTTATGCCTAAATTGTCTATACTCTAAAATATTGAACCTTGATTTTACATGCTAGTTTAAAATTTTCAAAAACATCAAATTAGAGTTAATTGTGCATGAGATTAACGCTACTAACTTATTTGTCACGTGTGACTAACACTTCTTCAGAGATTGGTGATAATATCACTTCCTTCACGGTTGGATGTCGAAGAGATTCCAGAAAAACTTTTCATATTTATCTCCATTGCTGTTAAAGCACTAGAGACTTGGTAAAGATTCTCTGATAAAATCGCATACACCTCGAATAGTTCTGCACTCGTCTTGGACATGATAAAGGCATCTTAAAAAAAATGTATAAATGGTATTAATATGCTTTGTCGAATGTTAATACGTTATAAACATACCTGTTTTATCTTTGAGTAGCTTTTGAGAATATATATTTAGAATAAATAAAACATCATCATATTTCAGACGGTTGTCCAGATTTGTGTAAGGAAACATTGAAAGGTTTGAGTTGGATTGAGACATGTGTGACATTCTTTTATACTGTCTCATATGTGTAATTGCCTCTAACCACTTTTGGTTGTCCATCAATTCGTGCAGTGTACTTTCGAATTCTGAACTTGTCATTGGTAATCCAGGTGAAGGAGTAGGTGTATGATCACCTTCAGTTGATGTAGATGTATCTAATGCCTCCTGTTCAGCTTCATTAATCGACCGTATTAACGCTTCACGGACCAAGATGAATAACTCGGAGATGTCAACCATCTGCAGAAAGCAAGGTTAATCAAAGATTACAGGCTAGATTTCAATTATTACTTTTTCATTGAGCCGAAAATTTGTGACTATATGTGAAGCTATTTTATGATTTGATTCTATGAGCAACAATAATTGAAACATAAGTTTGTATAAAGCACGACCCAAGTCTAAAACTATTTCCGCTGTAGCTGGATCAAACGGCATATAGGTTCCAGTAATTTCAGACCCTGACTGATCGACGACTTCAGTAAATAAAGATAATTTACAAGATGTTTTAACAGAGTCCAAATACTAAAAAAAAAACGATGAGTTATAATGTTAACAAAGAATAATAAAAAAAATGTACAAACTACCTCTAATACTTGATCTTTACGATCGAAAAACGTTTCCAAGTGTTCCTGAATTTCAAGCACATTAAATCGAAGTGTTTCGAACAAGCGAGGTGTTGTAGGTTGGGATTGATTGCACCATATCATTGGAGGGTCCGCCTTAGAGCTCAGTAAGTCAGTAAACAAAGATATTTGATTTCCCAATTGAGAACCGATGCCAGAAAAGAATTTTTTTGATTCTTTGGTGATGCTGATAGACTTTAATGTTAATTCCTTAATCATTTTATGCAATTGAAGAACCAAATCGGGCGCATGAGCAGATGGCTGATTGACAAGCATTGCTTGAAGTTGTTTGCGCCAATTTTCTTCGGCTTCGTCCCTGATCGGCGCTCCAAAGCGAATTAAACCGGGTAAATGAGGCGATGCATTACATGGTGTAATATCTCCCAAATCCCCTGCACTGGAGCCACTCGTGTCGCTGCGTGAAACTGAATTTCTCCTATGTCTTTCTCGTAGACTTAAAGATGTTGGAGGCCCAACAAGGTAAGGAGATTTAAGATACGGTTGACGATGATCTTCATCTAGGGGAGACTCGGATTCTACTTCTTCGTCAGATGAATCGTCAGCCGTTTGTCGTTTACGTTTGCTTAAAATGGGAGTCCTATCACTATAACTTTCGTCAACATTAGAGTGTCCCTTAGACCCTCCTCCAACGACAGTTTCAGTATCTCCTTCGAATAACGGACGGCGTCGAACGCCCCAATTAAAATTATCAGTTGATTCTCCGGCGATACTGTCTTCATATTCCAGAAAATCAAAATCTTTAAAAACAGTAAAATCAGGTTGACCGTCATCTCTACGTGAGCCACTACTTAAATCTCCCTGCGGGCCTGAAGTTTCTTCCGTGCTAGAGGCTGCCGAAGACTGCCGTTCCATTAGATCAGACGATTGACTGAATATCACCTATGTTTATAAAAGTAAAACAATAAAAGAATATTGAAAATTAACTCATGCACAAATTTAAACTGTGTGCATATTATGCCTACAACTAATTAATATACAAAAATATATTCATATTAAAGATAAAATAAGAATCTTACACTTTGCTTCGATTTTACCGATCCTGACAAAAAAGTCATGCTATAAGTCTAAAAAGGACATGCAATCAAATTGCATTAAAACATTAACGTGCAATTAATTATAGTATTTTATTTCAAAGAACGTTGTTTGTTGTGCACGATACAAAAATTATCAATTGTATACATATGTATGTAGGGGTATCAAGCGGAGGAGATAAGCGGATGAGAGAATGAGCGGAAATTAAAAAGGCGAACGCTCTGTTGGTGTTTCGACTTTATTAAGAGAGACGAACTGTACATTCTCTGTTGTATTTATATGTTTAGGCTAAGTACTAAAATTCATGCTATTAGCTGATTTGGAGACATTTCGGGTGAATCGTACGATCAAATGGCCAAAGAAGAGATAGATAGTGCGAGCAACTACATACAGTCTGGCTAACAAGTATAGCCAATATATATATATATATATATATATATATTTTATTTTCGTCTACATGTACATACATATGTAGCACTAGCGTTGATATTGAAGCAACATTATGGGTGAGTGGTGCGAACTAAGAGCACTTGAGGATGAATTTATATGGGGCCAATTATAACATATATATGAATAGAATAAATAATTTACAAAATTGAATCACCATAATTTTGCACCTTATTAAAAAACTAGACGAACAAATGCTTTAGCACAAAACATATGTATGTTTGAAAATGCCTTTAGTTTAAATGTGATTCAGAAAATTCTTTTCTAAAGCTTTATAATTTATCTTATTACCTAAATACCTTAAACATGAAGCAACACGGTTTTATCGTGTTGTAAAAACAGATTTCATAATAACTTTCCTCAGTTAAAAAAAAAGTTTAAACACAAATAATCTTACTTTAATTTAAACTTTACATAGCTACAAGTTCTTATACTAAGGCGATCTAATTCAAAATATTAAGAAAGTTGGAATTAAGTGAACATGAATATAACCATTAATCACTCTATTTTTCTCAACGTCTGCCAGTGGCTCTCTCTGACCGAACATTGAAATCTGTGTGAAAATGCACATATTTTTTACGTCAATTAATAAAAAAGATAATGTTTCACACATATCGCAACCCAACAATGGTTTTATAGTGAACAAGGACTAATTCACACTCTTAGTTACTAAAAAAGACCATGAAAGTCTCCAAATGTTCGATATAGCATATCTCTAACATAATAATTCAGACATATTACGTTTTAGAATATTTAGTGATACGTATGTAGCATTCAAGTCGGCCTCATTGTTTTTTTACCACTTTTTTCATTCGCTAGGCCGTGTTGATTAGCATCATCAACAAAAAATTATGGTCGCCATGTAATCCACACCATCACCTGTTGACGAACTTATTCAGCCAGAAACAAACACTCTATCAAAAGCTTTCTCCGAGTCCATGTACATGCAACCAAAGGCATTTTACTTTTCTTGATTTTGAAGATTAGTGTGAGTTGAATATATATTTATTATATAGCACAAGCCGAAGTTGAAGATACAGTGGTTTAAATACAATCTATATAGGAGTGTTCCTACTGTCTAAATCATGTGCAAAGCTTTTGTTATATAGAACTGATCCTTCTGTCTAAATCTTAAAATTTTAAACTTTAGATTCTTATTTAGGGGAATTCGAAGAATTCGATACTATTGATGGATTCCCTTTTTATTGGTTGATTATATTTGCCTATACACGTAGAACTGTAAAAATAATAATGTACAACAAATTAGTTAAATAATATAAATCGCTTTCGGGACAAAAAGTCATCAGACGTTTATTCCGTTTACTCTAAGTGTACGCTTCGCCAACTTCTATTGCTATTTTAAATATAAAACTTAATAGAAAAGCATTTAAGATTTGCAAAACAACATGTTTCATGTATACTCTAACACTATACTGGGCTACCCTTCTAAAACACCTAAATCACTAGTGCATAGACAATTAAAAAAAACTTTATTTTTCATAGGAACCCTACTTTTCTATGATAGCTATTCCATGCATACATATGCCAAAGTAACTAATACCTTCTCAATATTTAATTACTTATTATTTAATTTTTTGTAGCCAAAAATTGCACGTTTCTTAGACGAATAATGTACTTAAATGCTGCTTATAATAATGAGACATGAATGCTTTAAAAAAATAATTTTATTACGGTAAACTGAACAATGGTGGATATTTCGACGTGCATCAAAATTGGGATAAAACACACTTCCAATCAAGCTCAATTTTAATAAATCAAAATTAAGAACGGAACAAAAGTAATTTGGATTTTTACCTTGGAGCATATAGAGTTAATGAAATCATCCTAAAATAATTTAAAATGAGGAAAGGACGAGCATGAAACGAAATGAGAAAATAAAATAATCTCCATCAACAACAAAGTAACAGAGACTTTGAAATATGATCTGGCCATCTCACACAAGGGTGAGAGAGCATGCAGGCGAGGTTGGGGTTACGAAAACAACAATTAAACGGGCCGGGGTATCTGCATTCATTGAATGTATGCGATAGCATTGAGATAATAAAATAAAACTGTTTACTCACCGAAGGACTCTTCGGCAAACCGACTCGTTGACCACATGTTGTAAGAAGGTTGACAAGACACTCACGCACCCGACCCTGTGACATCCATGGGCGTTTCCAACCACTTAATGGGGCTGAATCAGCTGGAGATAAACTTGCACTACGCCTTGGGGAATTCGGAGTACCGACGTGCGGAAGATGAGAATAATTGCCTTGTCCGTTGTTTTTTCCCTGTTGCATTACTGGTATATTTGAAGATGTATTGATCATACCACCCGTCGCATGAGTTGCTGGCTCATCTGTCTTCAATAGAATTCGCCTTCCAATTAACGGAGTTTGTGAGACGTCAAATGTAAATTCCATCGTTCGCCCCGCAAGTTCCTTTTTGCAGAACATTTCAGAATCTGGATAAGCTCCATAGAAACTAAATGATAAACCGGCATTTCCCCCTTCAGTGGGTGGCACAACTTGAAGACTAGAGCTTCTTGTTACAATAAGTTTTAAAATTTTCAAAGACTCCTTCCAGTTCGGTGTCTGTTAGAAGAAAATTCATGTACAATCATAAAAAATTATGTAAGAGAAACTTTTCCTTATTATAATAATGATACTTACATCAAGATATTTTCCGATAGCCCGTAGTAAATCTGCATTAATAGTCTGGGCTTGAGGCGCTGAAAGGTCTACGTAATGAAGCATACAGTGTATGACATTTAAGACAGGAACTTGAATCTGCTGCGGTGCCTTTTCAAGCACTTCAATTAGAAATGCCAACATATGAAGTCCCATATGGGCATATGTATCATACAAATATTTTACTACACATTTGGTCCATTGGAATGATTCCTTGCAAAATGTCTTTCTACTATACAGGGTCATCACAGTTCCCAAGTTTTCTAATTTTGCTCCAAGTTCGGATGAAACTTGTGCAATGTTTTCAGCGCTCCGTATGCATACTTCATTAGCGTCTTCATAATGAAGCAGCATATAGGGAAGAAGAGAAATTACGTTCATTGGGAAAGCACAACTATGAGTAGGATCACAGACGGGTAAATTCAATAGTGGAGCGAGTTGAGACAGAAGGGTTACTGTGGGTTCATATGTGGTCGTGTGGGTACATCCCTGAAACCAATATAATGAAATGAATTTACATTTTTTCCTTAACTTATTTCTACAAACATACCTTCAAAAGCAACGCGTGAACTCCGGGATAGCTTGTCCACTTTAACTGTTGTTGTAATTTTTCTACTTTATCTCTGGCATCTGGTCGGTCCAATGGTAGGCGATGTAATACGCGTGTCAAAAGTCGAAGAGCTAGTAGAAATTCATGCTCATAGTCGCTTTCTAGCAAGGATACCGACAACCAAAATAGTTGTGCTAATATTGTCATTTTGTCATCCTACATTAAACAACTATTAACATTGAGAATTTGATAAGTAAATTATGGTTAGACCTGAGTTGCGGTGTCTCCTAGCATTTTTAAGCTTTGTGCGCTCCTAGATCGAGAAAGCGCAGATCCAAATTTTGAAACGTTTCGCTCAATGTCCATTCCAGAAGCTCGGTTTCGTAATTCAACTAACATGTTTGAAGTAATATATACATATCCACAGATATCCAGAAATATATATTTTTACCTTGTTTATCGCATGGCGAATTCGTTGCTTTGCGAGTACAGTACGACACTGAATAACTTGTACTGCGTGCATGACTCGGTGCAGAAAAATTTGGTGACTGCGGCGTTGTACCCGAGGGTGATTTTTTTCCAGCAAGGACTGAGTTTGGCCCACCATCTTTGTTATTTAAATTCGGTGTACTTTTGAAAATGTCCTTCATAACATCTAAAGGCCTGAAATCGGAATCTAAGCTATCAACGGCAGCTTCTAAGGTAAGCAATAATTCAGTCACATAGCCCTGCATATCTTCGCCTTGTTCAGCTACAGTTTCCACTAAACGCGAGAGAATGTCTGACAGCATCCTCGAATTTATGGGTACATTAAGAGCCCGAAAAATTTGCAAGCATCGTCCTGCATAATGTCGCGAAGAACAACTAAGTCCAAGCTGTAGAGCTGTCTGTGCCCAACGTTCTGCTATTCTTGCCTGAGGGTAACTGTCGGCAAATACTTTTACCATATGTTTGAGAAAGGATGTCAATTGTTCTGCTGACTTTATTGACCAAACTATATATAATGACGTTTTGATTTAGTTTTGCAACTTTTCTTTTCATATTTCACTTACCCTTGGCGGTAATATCTTCATAATTCCATAATGGTTGACTGGTGCCTTGGGATAAAAATCTCAGTAAGCTTTTAATAACATGTGCTATCGGCATTGTCGGTCCAGGTTGTGGAGGGGCATTCTCATCGGCTATTATCAATGGAACTTCAGAGTTTTCAGATGTATTTGGATTAATTTGAAGATTATTTGAATTATTTCCTTGCTGAGCAGATGCCGCAGGAATATTGCATGAGCTGTATAAGTAACTGTCAAATTCCTGGTTTGTTTCTAAAATTAAAAATTTTTTTTAAACAAATTAAACAAACAATATTGCATTCCAAAAGTTAAAATTAAAAATATAGACAATATTTTGTCGAGTTTGTAGATATATATATATATATATATATATATATATATATATATAAATAATATATAAAATATATATAAATAATATATAAAATATATATAAATAATATATAAAATATATATCAGTAATATATATAACATATATAAATAATATATATAATATATACAAATAATTTTTTTTAATTGTTTGTACCAGTAAAGTTGTTATCAATGACGGGTAGTGATGGAACAGAAAGTCCAAGTTCTAGTTTTGAAGTTTCACTATTTAATAAAATTCTTGCAACTGTCAGATGGTCATTATGCTCTGCAAGAACAATCTGAAAATTATTAAAAAAAATAATATATTTCTACATACATTATAAAACTACTATTTTCTGCTTACCAGCAAATTAATGCACAATTGCTTGCAATGGTCGCGCACTATAACACGTGTATGATCCAGCCCGAGAAATAAAATATGTAACATAAGCGGAAGGTGAAGCGTCCAGTCTACTCCAGGAATTCCATCTACTACGATGTCTGTGAGAAGCATAACTGCAACATTACATCTGAAAGTATGAAAAAAGAAATATTTAAAATGATTCATCACCGCTCAATGGCTTTTTTTACTTGACCTATGGAATCCGCTTATTGGTAAACTAACATCAGGGAGGAATTCTGTTAAAGGTGCAAAATATCCTCCATATTCTGGCATGGGAAGTGGATGCGGTGCAGCTGGTGGCTCTGAACGTAGTTCGACATTCTCCTCTTGACGTAGCTAAAAAATTAGCTTATATTAATTAATACATCTTTTTTAATTATTTCCCAACCTCTGGATCATTGACGAGTATATCTTCTGGTCGAGGCATTATGGATGGCCCGGATGCGGCTCGTATTTTATCAGATCCTCTTGGGGGGCGAGTCGTTTGAGTAAATGCTCTTAGTCCGCTATCCGACTTACAGGTGCTGCGTTAAAAAATAATGCAAACATTTCATTAAGAAATCTAAAATGTTAAAAATATATCTTTTTTTCGTTAAATAGTTATTTGGAGCAAAAAAATTAGGAAAAGTCCACATAGACAATAATTATAAAATAAGAAAATATTTTATTTATTTATTTACTTAAATTTTATTTTTTTTAAATTGATTGAAGTTATTTTAGAGGTAAAATTTGTGTCAGGTAGAACCTTATAAAAGAAGCATAAATAGTTTGTAAGGTTAAGGCCATAATATCCTCGGGCGTTCTCCAGGTCACCCGAGATATGCATATGTTAATAATAATATTGTTGCAGAACCGTGCATTTTTTTATTCTGTTAAGCACAGCGTGCAAACATTTTAAGGTTTTAAAGCTTTAGCGTCTATTATAATGATTTACAAAGCATATTCTGCAGGGTTCGCTTAAAAACACAGGAAAACCGATTTTAAACAAGAATAAGCTGTATAACTTATACTTGAAATAAACAAACACATTGCTTATGATATATGCAAGAGTTGGAAATTTAATTCTCTTATTGGATTTGAATTTAGAAATTTTTTACAAGTTCAATGCCTTACATTTTTAAGCTAAGAGAAGTAGAGAACTTAGTCTGATGAGGCCTTCTTAAAGTGAACGTGGAAATGTACTTTACAGTAGCGCGCACAACGCGAGTAGTTGATGAGCAAGCTAGGCACTGGCGTAGTGCATTATTTTTTAATCTTCGAGGCTATTACATTGGCGACTAGAAAGGGATTTTAATTTCAAGTACTTTAGAACGTGAAGATATTGGGTAGAAGAATTTCGTAAGAATATGCATCTGGAAATTTTAAAACGTTCCTTTTTGTACTTTTTGGGTTGAACAAAAACAATTACATTAAATTGTGGCAAAAGGTACAAAAGCAATTGGAAATTTCACATTAAATTGTGGCAAAAACAGTTAAGGCCAATAGCCTAAGAATGCACGATCTGAATGGGAAAAATGGCTTCGTTCATTTTCATTATATCTTGAATCAGAAGATACTGTAGATTCAAAGAAAATGAAAAACAAACTTCTTTACTTAGGTGGACAACAGTTGCAAGATGTAATTTTTAGTATTCCCGGTGTACTTGTAACGGAAGGTGATGTGTACGAAGCTCTTGTACAAAAACTGAATGAATACTTCTCACCTCGAAGAAACTCAACTTGTGAAAGACATTTTTTTCGATGTTTGAGGCCAGATGAGGGAGAGAGTCTAAATAATTTTATTTTAAGACTCCGAAATCAAGCAGCCAAATGTTCAAACGGAAGAGCAGAGTAGGGCTATACAATTGAAAGATAAATTGGTAGACGTTTGGGCTCCAAAAGATTTAAAAAAACGATTACTGGAGAAAGAGTGTTCATTGATATCTGCCAGATACATGAACAGATAAGTAATCAAACAGAAGCGATGACTGTTATTTCTACGCCAACAATTAATAATATTGCTTCAAATAATATATTCAGGCCGGGAATGCTTAAGATGTGGCCGAATGGGTCACACAGCAAATTTTGATAGTTGTCTGGCTAGAAAAGCTAAATGCATGAAATACGGATTGCTTGGTAATTTTGCTAAGAAGTGCAAAACGCAGTTAGCTAAATACAAAAACAAATAATGGCTGGAATGGAGTTGAGTCATCAAGAATTCGCTATGTGGAGGAAAATGTAGACAATCAATCACTGAATCAACAAATTAAATGAAGAACAGATGACTGTTTTCAAATATCTAACCGTAATAATTCATCCACAGATGGAAGAATGACGTGTTTTATTGGCGGCTTAAAGATGTCAATGTTAATTGATTCAGGGTCTCGTTTTAACCTCTTAGGCGAAACAGATTGGGAAAAGCTTCTTCTAGGCTCAACGATGCTAAGGAACACCCGAAGAGATTCAGAAAAACGTTTTCGCACATATGCAGGGAATGATTTTCTTGAGACTGTAGTAGTATTTGAAGCAACAATAAGCGTTTCTTTGTAATTTTCTTTGTAATTAAAAATGGAGAACAGTTTTTATTGGGAAGAGAAACGGCAACAAAATTAAAAGTATTTTAATTGGAGTTGGAGGTTAATCAAGACGTGCAAGAATCTAAACCATTTCCTAAAATTAAAGGCATAAAAATATGGTATATCTATCCATTAATAAAGCAATCAAACCTATACATCAACGATTACGTCGAATACTAAGTGCGTTGGAAGGGAAAATTTACCTGAGCTAAAAGAATTGGTGGAACAAGAGCCGTAAAAGGACCAAGTCCTTGGATATCTCCAATCGTAATTGTATTTAAGGAAAGCGGAGACATTCGATTATGTATAGATATGCGTCGTGCGAACCTCGCCATATTAAGAGAACATTTTTCATTGCCCACATTTGAAACTTTCATGACAAAACTCAAAGGGGCTAAGTTTTTCTTAAGATTTAAATTAAAAAGTATGTGGAAAGTGGAAAGTATATTAGCGTCATGTAGGAATACACTAAATTATATAGATGATGTCATAATCTTTGGAAACACAGAAGAAGAACATAACAGAAAATTGGGGAAGGAACTATTAATGTTCTGTGACATAAGTGTAACCTTGAACGATGAAAAATGTTGTTGAAAAGTTAAAAAACTTAAGTTTTTGGGCCATCTGTTGTCTACGACTGGTATTGATGCCGACCCCCAAAAAGTGAAAACAATAATCGAATTCAGACCACCCAATAACAAGGATGAAACAAGAAGTTTTTTAGGAATGGTTACCTACCTTGGAAAGTTCATACCTGATTTAGCAGATGTAACAGAACCTCTACGGTGTTTGATCAAAAAAGACGTGAAATTTGTTTGGGGAAGGAGTCAGGGAGAATCCTTTCAACCGTTGAACAATGCACTTGAAAAAATACCAACCTTAGCTTATTTCGATGCCAAAAGTAAGACTCGATTGATTGCGGATCCGAGTCCAGTCGCACTTGGTGCTGTGCTTCTGCAATTTCAAAGTGAAGATAATACTCCCCAAGTTATATCCTTTGCAAGTAAAAGTCTTTCGGATGTTGAAAAACGGTATTCAGAAACAGAAAAGGAGAGTTTTGCTCTGGTTTGGAGTGTTGAGGGATTTTATTATTATTTAGCAGGGATTGAATTTGAGTTGGTGACGGACCACAAGCTACTTGAAGTCATATTTAAGCCAACATCCAAACCCCCAGCTCGAATAGAAAGATGGGTTCTACGTTTGCTGTCATTTAAACTTAGAGTTATCTGTCAAACAGGTAAAAGTAATATTGCTGATTCACTTTATCGGATGTGTCGCATACAGTCTTCAGATTCTTTTGATAAGAACTACGAATATAATATCTACGCCATAGTTGAGAAGTTGGTCCCACAAGCTCTAACAATAAGTGAAATTGCTCAAAATAACATGACAGACAGGGAACTGATGAATGCAGTGGAGTTAGTAAAATATGGCACTTGGGGTACAGAAAATGAAAGCAGGTATTTTCCATTCCGATTTGAGCTTGCCACTCTCGGGAATATCCTTTAACGAGGAACAAAAATAGTAATTCCTAAAGTATTACGACCTCTAGTGCTGAGTTTAGCCCATGAAGGTCACCCCGAAGAAACCGTGATTAAAAGGAGAGTGCGATCAAAAGTATGGTGGCCACTAATTGACAAGGACGTTGAGGATTTTGTAAAGAGCTGTAGACAATATCTTTTGGTATCTCAACCAATAAAACCAGAACCTATGAAGCGGCATAATTTTCCAAGTGGACCATGGCAATGTGTAGTGATGGACCTGTTAGGTCCTCTTCCAAATCCCAACTATATTTTTGTAATTATCGATTATTATTCACGATATCAAGAATCAAAGTTTCTTAAGAAAATAACATCGGCAAACATTATCAGTATTTTGGAGGAAATATTTTGTAGATTAGGATATCCTGAATCAATCAGAGCTGATAATGGACCCAATTTGTAAGTGATGAATTCAAATCTTACTGTAAAACTAACAATATAGAGCTAATAACATCTCCACCTTACTGGCCACAAGCAAACGGTGAAGTGGAAAATATGAATAGGTAAATTTTAAAACGATTGAAGATATCAAATGCTGAGAGTTCTGATTATAGAAAAGAACTTCAGAAGTTTGTTTTAATGTATAACGTGACTCCACACGGATCTACACGAAAGTCACCTACGGAACTTATGTTCAATAGAAGAATTAGAGACAAAATTACATATGTGCAGAAAAATTCAAAATTCCAACAGGCCGATGAAATAATTGGCGATGATTCCGAATTAGAAAAAGAATTGTCCAACAAAGAGATACCGCTACAAGTATCAGGATGGAAATTGAAATTAAAAAACATTGGAGGGATGTGGCAACCTGCGAATAATGAATCTGAATAATGAAGTAATCTGAAGAAATTATTAAAAATAGAATTATTAATAAATTGACTTAGTTTTTGGTCAGACTTCATAGTAGTCAGTGGGAAATAAAAATATCTTTTTCTTAAGCGAGAATTCTGAGTTTTCTTTAGAATCTTCGAGGCTATTACAATCTACACTACGTTGAAATGATTAAATGACTAAAGGCAAGTACGTATGTACGAGTAAAAGCAAATACGTAAAATAACCATTTGAACTGATTCCATGACGACATGAAATTATTTTCTTGTACTTCCGCGCAGGTACATACATGGAGGGATTTTATAAGAAATATTGTATTCGATGCGTGCGCAAAAACCTATTTTCTCTTTTTCGTTTCAGACAAATTTAAATTTAGCACGCCGAAGGTACAAATTCGATTCCCTGCTGAACATTTCGCATTTTTACGGCACCACCTCTTTCGAGCTTCTAACAACGCTCAAACAGTAATAAATGTCTAAGAATAAAACTTTTAAAACGTTTCCCTTCGGAGTCGCCAATAAACTGTAGGTCCCTTCAACTCGCGAGAGAACATTATCGCGCACAAAACGAGTGGTTGATGAGCAAGCTACGGATAAACTGCCGCGCAATCCAATGTATAAGTAACCGACACGTTAACAAATATTTCAAAGATGTTTGCAACAACAAGATGTTTTGCCGCACATCTATTGGTCCCCAAAAACCCGGTTTAAGAACTGAAGTGAAATTGGAAAAAAAGAAACGCAATAAAAGTGACAAAGGAAAGGAAAATCCAGACGGCAGGGAAAAGAGGTCCCCCAGTAGCAGAATAAGCAAAAAGGAGACATCGCCCAAGATGCCAGCCGCCCTGAAACTCATCGCTGGATTAATGTAAGTTAAGTTAGTTTAAGAGCATTAAATAAGAATTTTTTAAAGAAAAAAAGTTAATCAAGAAAGAAATTTTCAAAGTGCAACAAAAGAATAAAAACCAAAAGAAAATGAAATAATTTTGATATAAGAATCGTAATTGATTTAAAGAAAATAAATAAAGTGAAGCAAAAGAATATGTTAATTTAAGAGGATTGAAACACAAGGATAAAACCAAAAAGAAAAAAAATGAAATAATTAAAATAAGAAACGTAGTTGGTTTGAAGAAAATAAATAAAGTGAAACAAGAAAAAAATAAAACCGAGAAGAAAATAAAATAATTAAAAATCGAGAAGAAAATAAAATAATTTTGAAGTAAAATAATTTTGATGAAAAAAAAATAAGATAGTAAAAAGAAAAGAAATAATTAAAACTAAACAAGACGTAAATAGACAGGAAAACCTGCTCAATAAAATTCAGTAACAATGCCTAGAACAAGATCCGCAGAAAACCTTAACCCTTCTATTCCTGAAACCCCTTCTATTATTACCAGTAATCCCGGTCCAGGTTTAAGTATTAATACCCGAAACGAAAATGCTAACACCTCCTTCCAATCCAGCACTTCCCACATGGAAGCAAATACTGAGGTAAGGTCAACTCACGAATTAGACACATTAATCATGTCCATCGTTCGACGTACCCTTGAGGAGCAAGAACCACACATGGTACAAAAATATCTCAACTAAAGCTCAGATCTCTTTTCTGGTATAGACCAAACGATCGCTCCAGAACATAGGAATAAGCTACAAGATCTGGATAAAATACCAGATGTAGTTCGCTGTCTCCGAGAGTTTTCAGGGGATCCAGGGAAATTCAGCTCCTGGAAGAAGAGCGTCGACCGCATATTTCAAATATATGACCCAATTAAAGGTAGCCCAAAATACTGCCGGATACTTAGCGTCATTCGGAATAAGATAACCGGCAATGCCGATACGGCATTGGAGTCTTACAATACTCCCCTTAATTGGGACGATATGTCTCGATGCCTCGTCATGCACTATGGTGATAAAAGAGATTTAACAACACTAGAATTCCAGATGACATCGCTGGTGCAAGGAAATAATACTATCCCGGCTATCTACCAGATCGTATACAGTCATCTCTCCCCAATTTAAAAAAAAAATCTCTTGTATGAATGTCGGACAGGAAGATATGAAGCTCCTTACACAAACCTTCCCTGATAAAGCGCTAGATACCTTTATCCCGGATCTCAAAGGAGATTTACCTAGACTACTAGGAATACGAGAGCCGTCCGATCTCCCACAAGCGCTCCACTTGTGTTTAAAACTCGAAAACCAGAGTTACAGGACTCCGCACGTAAACACAAACAACAATCCAAATAAACGTATGATAAATTCTGCTCCTATTTTCCCGGCTCATAGAAATACTTCAAATAACGCTCATAGGTTCCAAAACAGGCCACAATAGTCAAACAGGTTATCCACCGCTTAACGCCCTGCGACTCCAAGTAAATCAGAGGAACCCACACACAAATAATGCCCCACAAAATTACGGGCCGGTTTAAGGACCCAGACCCTTTACGCCTAATCGGCCAACACTAAAATAGAACCTGCATTTAATAGAGACAGTACACAATCGAGGGTTCAAACTCAAAGGAGCCATCCACCCAATCCACAACTACCACCATTCAGGCCACAGCTATCTTCGTTTAGACCTCATTAATCTGCCCCAAGCAGTATGCACAGGAACTTCCACATTGAGACGAATGACACCGATCAAGACACCTACCATCAGATAATAGATTCCGACAATAACAATCATGATCAATCATTCGACGAATATGCGGAATCCCATGATCAACTTGATACAAATGAAATTTCAGATTTCACTGGTGTCAATTTTTTAGGCTGACGAACTCTTCGTTACCTTATTTCGAAGGCAAAACGAAGAGTGGGGAAATAATAAAAATATTACTAGGTACGGGTTCAAACCGGAACTATATTCAGCCATCTCTCGTCGATAACCCTTTACCCATTAAAGAATGTTTTTATGCAACTTCAATAGGCGGCAGTACAAAAGTCACCCATTACGTAGAAACTACCCTTTTCGGACTGAATGATTTCAAAATTAAATTTTTTCTTCTACCCCTATCCCATGAATTTAAAAGATTAAGTAGAAAAGCAATAACAACAACTACTCGATGACGGCATAATACGAAAGTAAAAATCTCCATACAATTCACCGCTATGGATCGTGGCGAAGAAACAAGACGCCTCCGGAATAAAAAAGTATAGATTAGTTGTAGATTACAGAAAACTCAATTCTGTCACTATAGCGGATCGATACCCTATACCGGAGATTAACGACGTCATTTCCCAACTTGGACTAAACAAGTGGTTCACCGTCTTGGATCTCAAAAGCGGTTTCCATCAGATCCCTCTAAAGGAGACTGATATAGAGAAGCCTGCCTTCTCAGTAAATCATGGCAAATATGAGTTCACCCGCCTACCATTCGCGCCCTCAATCTTTCAGAGAGCGTTATATGACATTCTTCGGGAACATATTAAAAAAAATTGTTACATATACATAGACGACGTTATATTTAGCAAAGACGAGGAATCGCATATGAAAAACATCCAACAAATCGTTCAAACGTTAGAAAACGCAAACGTCAGGATACAACTTGATAAGTGCGAATTTTTCAAAAACGAAGTAGAATTTCTCGGAAGAGAACTATGCAACCAAAGAGAAAAAAATGTTGGCCATAGTTTGGGCACTCGGCTCTCTGCGAAGTTACCTATATGGTTCGGCCAAGTTAAACCATATACCACTTTCGCTCTGAGTAGTAAAAATCACAATTCCAAGATGAAAAGATGGAAAACTTTTCTCGAAGAATATAATTAAGAGTTGAGCTACAAACCAGGTAGGACGAACATCGTCGCCGACGCACTGTCAAGACCTCCTCATACATCACAAGTAAACGCCATGACCTCAACACAACACAGCCATGAAAGTTCAGCACATAACCTCATCCCTGCTGTCGAAGCCCCCATTAACGTCTTCAAGAATCAAATAATCCTCCACATCGGCGATGATACCAGCTACAATTTCGAAAGACCGTTCCCAAAATATCTTAGACACATCTTTGTCCAGCCCACATACAGCAAAGAGAATATCATATCAATATTTGAAAGGTACCTAAATCCAAACGTTATAAACGGAATCATGACAACAGAAGAAATTATGGGAAAAATACAAGATATCTTTGCTTCTTACTTTACCAAATACAAACTGCGCTACACACAATCCAAGGTCGAAGACCTTATTAACGAAATAGACCAAGATGAGTAAATTTTAAAAATCCACACAGGAACGCAGGCGAAAACAAAATACAAATGCTAGAAAAATACTATTTTATGAGAATGGGTATGCGAATTAAAAACATCGTAAAACAATGCGCAACATGTAAATTGCACAAATATGATAGACATCCCAACAAACCGGAACTCCAGGCCACACCCCTACCACAATATCCCGGCCAGATTTTACACATTGACATCTACACCACGGAACAACATTTAGAACTGACTGCTTTGGACGAATTCTCAAAATATGCCCAAGCAAAAATCCTCAAATCTGGAGCAATAGAAGACATGAAACAGCCCCTTAGAGAACTTCTTTTCACTTTCGGTCTACCCGAAACAATAGTTATAGACAACGAAAAATCCCTGAATTCCGAATCTATCAAATTCATGATCCAAGACCAACTAGGCATACAAATTTTTACCACTCCACCGTATGCAAGTACAGTTAATGGACAGATCGAACACCTTCATTCCACCCTTAGGGAAATAATGTGCTGTATTAAATCCGATCGTATAGAAGGAACTTTTTCAGAACTTCTGGAACGCAGTATCTACGAATATAATCTCTCAGTACACTCTTGCACTGGGAAGAAACCCATCGAAGTATTCCTAGATAGAACTGTTACTACCGATCCAACTGAGTCCAAAAAAATTAAACAGGAAAATATAGAAAAACTTAAACAAAAACAACTAGCTGATCTAAAAGTTCATAATAAACACCGTCAACCTATAAAAACATATCCCCCAGGTGATGTGATCTATGTTAAAATTAACAAAAGATTAGGATCCAAGCTCACCGCTAAGTATAAGAAGGAGATAGTAAAAGAGGACCATAACACTACAATACTAATCCAATCAAAAAGAATCGTTTACAAGAGTAACATTAAAAGCTAAACCTATATTATAGTTTCTTCTTAGGTATGAGCTATAGCGAAATACAAGTTTTGGATTATACCAGCTCACAAATAGTCGCAATCAAATTAGACCCGGCGAAAATACAAACTGGAAACATAAAACTAATTTATGAAATCGACCTCAATACATGTCAAAAATTGATTGACAACATCCTCCTTACCCTTCAACACAATGTTAGCATCAACCACCATTCCTATCCCCTGCTTTCACACGAAGTCACCCAAATACAACACATCCTATCCAGATTAAAACCAACTAGGCAGAAGAGATCTTTAAACTTTATTGGAAGCGCGTGGAAATGGGTTGCGGGTAATCCCGACCACGACGACTTCGAGAGCCAAGTACATTTACTCCAATAGGAAATCCCGGACAGAAATCGCAATCAAAGGAGAGGAAATCGGAGTGGCAACCTTACCAACATCAGCCCAACAAGCATCAAACGCTGAGACAACCGAACAGCAGAAGCCGTCGAAGCCATCCAGGGTTAGCCAAATTCCTTTCTTCTAAGGGTCAAACGAGGACGTTTGATTTTAAGGAGGGAAGAGTTAACGACACGTTAACAAATATTTCAAAGATGTTTGCACACGCCAGTCATCCAACATCATAGTGCGACACCCGTTCATCCGGTCACTCGAAGACTTGCAGCCAGCGGCACCGTGATCAACGCAAGCAACAAGTGCAGCCGCATCAAATATCGTCTGCAGTCTGCATTCCTCCATCGCGATATGACACCTCCCAGACCCAAACCTTCCTATCCCACATTCTTTTCCCATGCCGCATTAGATTATAAGTATTCCCTTGTTAGTTTTAAGTTCAGTTGTCGTTTGACATCAATAGAATAAAGTTTATTTTTTTTAAACAAAAATCTGAAAATAGATTTTTAACTTATACACATATTATAGTCAACCGCTATGGGACTACATCACTTCTTTGGTTAAATTACCCATACAAATTAATACCGGACAGTTTGAAATCAGACATTAAGGTTTAAAGTGAATAGCTGTTATTACTGCTTTATGTCAATGAGCTAATAATAGATTCTATTGTATTCATGTAATATTTACCAACCCTGTTTTGATGGGATCCTCCCCGCTGTGTCGTTTAGTGTGAATAGTTCCTTTCTCTACTGCTAAGTCTTGAATGCGGGAGTCATTTATTCCCGCTGCTTGTCCTGAAAGAACACACATCCGAGAAAAGAACATAAGTAATAAAATACATTAAAGTTTAGGAATCGTAATTACATTGATAGTAAGCTACTTAAATCATAAGTAAATTTTCCCGAGTAAGTTTGTTATGAAGTGTTATATACGTATGTTAAAATTGTTATACAATGGCTCACGGCTTATTCCACCCATCCCTTATTTATAAATTCAAACTAGTATGGCTCCTAAACAAAAAGTTACCAACAAAATAGAAAAGCAGAAATGTTAATTGAAATTTAAACTTATACAAATGAAATGAACCTATCATTATTAAAATGAACCTATCATTTATTAATTTTAGCTCAAAATAACATACAAAAATTAACAAAAACAAAATAAATTCTATTATTCAATGTCACAGCTTATTTGACCCCCTGTGTTTAATGAAAAGTTACGATCGCACGAAATTGAGGATAACATGCCTTGTCGTTATCCTTGTAGATTCTTGTTGCGTCTTTTTTTTTGTGGTTACAATTCTCAAATTGAGTTATTAGTTTCGGTTAGTTTGCGTCGGTTTTTTTTCGGTTAGTTTGTTACGACGATGGGAAAGCGTACCACAATTGAGCAGCGTGGGATGGTCCTCTATCACTACAAGAAAGTGTTCTCGTGGGAAAATTGCTGAAATTGTTATACCAGATGGAACGGTTAAGGGAAGAATTCACCGGATTTTGTTCCAAAATTGTGTGGAAAACAAAGGGAGAAATGCTCCAAATACAATTTTTAGTGCTTCGGACGAACGGTATATTGTGCAAAAAGTAAAGCAAACCCCCAAATTATCAGCACCAAAACTAGCTAGTGAGATGGAGAATATGATAGGAACGTATTGTTCCGTAGAAACCATCCGACATATTTTGAGAAATAACGATTTAAGCGAAGAAGTCACACAAAAGAAGCGGAAGGACACTTTCCGGTTTTATCAAAACAATGACCCGAAATATACTTCGGGAATTATTCAAACTTGGCTAATTTTTAATTGTTCATACGTTATGAAGCCGTCAGCACAGTCTCCAGATCTTAATGTTATTGAAAATCTCCGGCCCATTTCGACGCAAATATTCGTAAACGTAGAATTTCGAATAAAAACGATCTGAAGACAGCCTTAATTGAAGAATGGGCAAGAATACTTAGTGGAATCATATCCTAACAGGCTTAAAACTGTTATAGGCCAAAAGGGGACCACACCAAATATTAATATAAATGAAAATATTTTTATATTCTCTTTTTATTTCCTTTTGTTTTGTAAATGGGTCAAATAAGCTGTGACATGGAATTATACAATTTATTTTGTATGTTATTTTGAGCTAAAATTAATAAATGAAGATATTTTGTTTAGGTTTAAATTTCAATTAACTTTTCTGTTTTTTATTTTGTTGATAACATTTTTTGTTTAGAAGCCATACTAGTTTGAATTTATAAATAAGAAGTGGGTCGAAGAAGCTGTGAGCCACTGTATATGTGTTTATATAAATAAATATATTAATATATTAAGTTAACACGAATCATTTCCCATCCGGCGGATGTGGGAGTTGTCACCTTGAACCTCCAAATTACTCGTGTGTGCAATATGACACACTGCACGAGCCAACATGATCCAGCTTGTTCGACAGATCCCAGGTGAGACGTCGAACTAAAGTCCAGAAACGTCTTGTCTTTGGACGTCCTAAATAAAGACTGTATGGAGGCAAACCCAATGGATTTAACTACTCCAGGTGGTACTCGCGACTGCGATAATCCACCCGTTGTCTTTTCGACAGCGGTCGGGGCAAGGATTCTGGAGGCCCCAACCACCATATTTACAACACCCTCCGCCCGCTGTTGCGCTGAAAATAATGACTCTTGCCACTCACTCTACGATGCCCTCAGAAGAATGAGTTGGAATACCGGAGAAAGTGGCGGAGAGGCTCAGCCTGATACGCCTAATCTCCCGGCACAGTGTCAGAAAGCTTGCCAGAGTGCCACCTCTAATGGCGCGCCTCAGGAATCCGAAAAGAAGGAACGAGCCCCAAAAGATCCGGCACCTGGGGGCCCCTGACCAAGAGCCAAAGGAGTAGTAGGAGAAGGAAGGTTGCCACCGAGCGGCGCAAAGAGATCACGAAAGTGGTTGAAGGCGCAAGCGTTGAAGGCAGTACCCATTCAATGGTGAAGGCAAAGAGGATCAGGTCAGTAGAAGTATCACCAACCGAAACTGGCCTATCTTCCGAAACCAACGCCGCCCCCTCTTCCTCTGGCTCTCAAAGAAAAAAGCGAAAAACGTCGCACGCTCCCGTTGGCAGCACTTCCCGCGCGAAAGGTCCGCAAGACACCAGTGCCGCACCTAACTTTGGCTGCGGCTCGGATAAGCGGAAATTGACTGCTGCGGGAGAGCCTGCCAATAGACTTAAACTCGCGGCAAGCGGAAAACGAGATCCGCAGCCCTATAAGAAGGCTGCTATCTCTTCTCTGCTGCTGCGAATAGGGAAAGCTGGCCATGACGACAGCATGACCGAAGATCAGCTGTGGGAGCTGGCTAAGGCAGAGAACGCTTGCTTCCAAGTGGAGGGCTGTGCTCTGGAAAACGGAACCTTTTTGGTGAAGTGCTCCACACAGCAATCTCTTAAGTGGATGAGCACTTCTGTGCCGAAAATTCCTCATTTGGGAACCACAAGCTTTGAGGTTCTCAGACCCATTAAACTCACACGCGCCATCTGCTGGATCCCGGGGCCACTCAGGAACACGGCGGATGTGCTGGCGCGTCTCCGCATCCAGAACCCTTGTCTTGAAACCAGAAGGTGGAAGGTTTTCTCCCACAGGAAGAGCAAGAACCGGGAAAGCAAAGACGGTTCTACTCTCGTTGTGGGCCTGGACCCACTTTCGGTTGAGACCATCGTCTCTAGATACGGCTGTCGTCCCTATCTGCACCTTGGACGGATTAACTTCCGCCTCATGTCCAAGGTTTGCGAATAAGGGATGCTTTCCACGGTAACTTTGCATGCCACTGTTTACCCAGATCAACCTTCATCATTCTAAGGATGCTACTGCAATCCTATGTAGCAGACTTTCCATGATGAAAGTGGAAAATTATGAAATGGAAAGTGGAAAAATCGCATCTGTGGCCTTGGTAGTCTACGAGGCTTTTCCCCACTCTTCGACGAGCGATCGGAAAGACCGAGAGCTTGTCTTATTGTGCCGAATCTTCTCCCAGCAACCAAGCTTGGACAATTCTGTGGACAAGATTTAGTTGCTGCGGTTATAAACTACAAATCAGGCAGATCATGGCATAATTTTGTCGTGGCTTCGGCATACTTTCCCTACGACTCTGTCCTACCACCTCCACCAAGGGAAGTAGCGGAACTCGTAGAGTACTGCGAATCGAAAAATATGGGTCTCGTTATCTGTTGTGACGCTAATGCTCAGAACATCTTCTGGGGCAGCAGCAAATGTAACAGAAGAGGGTCGTATCTTCTCGATTTCGCACTTTTGTCTGGCTTGACCATAAGCAACGTTGGATCGCAACCAACGTTTGTCACGACAAGAAGACAGGAGGTGATTGACTTAACGTTATCAAATAGATATCTTAAGGAGATCACAGACTGCAAAGTTCTGACGGAAGTGCCCATGTCGGACCATAGATATAGATTTCCGAATCGAATGCGAAACCAATGTCTCGCAGAGGAGTAGGAACCCTAGGAGAACAAACTGGCCAATGTTTAGGGAAGAGTTAGCAAATCGCAATGTGCCTCTCCCAAAACTCAGAACGAGGCGTAAGGTTGAGGTGGCAGTTTGGAACCTGAATGACACCCTAACCCAATGCTTCGAACTGACATGCCCAGTCAAAAAACACCCCTGCAGAACCCCTGTTCCGTGGTGGAACTCGGAATTGCAGAGAAAGCGCAAGGAAACCAGAAAACTTCTGAATAGGTCACTTAAGACCAATCTAGAAGAGGACTGGGACCTGTATCGATAAAAACAAAAAGAATATAAAAGGCTTATTCGAGCTTCGAAAAGCGCCTCTTATAAAGACTTTTGTGGGAAAATCGAAACACTCAGTGAAACCAGCAGACTAGTGAAAGTCCTCAAAAGGGACAAAGCAGTGAGGCTGGATACACTGATTAAACCAGACGGTACCTACACCGAGTCTAAAGCTAAGACCCTCCAACTCATGCTTGAGACTCACTTCCCTGGGAACCGGATCACAGTTGGCTCAAAACCAGTGCCGATTTCCGAAACTGGGGATGAGCAGACAAATTCTACTCGCAGAGGCTGGTATATTTCATCGCTCGTCGTAACTGATGAAGCCATCAAGTACGCTGTAGCGTCTTTTGATGGTTTCAAGTCACCGGGCACCGATGGCATATATGCACCACTGCTGCAAAAGGGCCTATCAGTCTCACCTCCTTCGTGCTAAAATGCTTGGAGAGGCTGGTCGAACTGCACCTGTGCAAGAACGCTCTGCGATCACACCCTCTATCTCAAATGCAACATGCCTTCCAGCGCGGAAAATCTTGCGAGACAGCACTTCAAAATCTCGTCAGTAGAATTGAAAGTGCACTTGACAGGAAAGACTACGCACTGGGCATTTTCATCGACATAGAGGGCGCTTTCGACAATGCGACTTTTGATGGCATGTGTAACGCGGCCAGGAATCACGGCGTAGAGGAATCATTGGTGTTGTGGATAAGAGCAATGCTAATGAACAGGACTATATTCGCGGAGGCTGAGTGTGACAAGTTTGTAATGTCGGAGGTTAACAGGGGCTTCCCCCCAAGGCGGAGTCCTGTCTCCCCTCCTATGGTGCTTGCTGGTTGATTCTCTGCTTTCCGTTTTGAATAGTTCTATCACCTATGCCCAGGCTTATGCAGACGATGTAACCGTATTGGTTACCGGACCATGCCTTGCGGCCGTCAGCGCACGCGGGCAGGCGGCTCTTGTACCAGGAATGGGCTTTCAGTCAAACCTCTCAAAAAACCTCCAAGGCGTTGTCAGCCTTCTGGCAATGCAAGGAAGTTTTCGGCAAAACCTGGGATCTATCACCCAAAAGATCCGTTTGGATCTATACGGCAATGATAAGGCCACTTCTCTCTTATGCATCAGTCGTTTGGTGGAACAAGCTTTCGCGCAAATACGTAACTGCCGCTTTCACCAAGTTTCAAAGAACAGTTTGTCTCGGCTGCTCTTATTAATCTCCCCCCCCCCCCCCCCCCTCGATCTCCACATCATGGGATGTACACTCAAGGCCATCTCTCGACTAAAAAGGAATGGTCTTTGGTTCCACTCGCACTGGAGCTTTGATGACGTCGCACACCGCATCTCCTATGATACTGCTCTCATGGACATGCCGTCTGATGCGAGGTCGCCAATAATACAGTTGCGACGCTTTTACAAAGTCGACTTTCCACGTGTCTTGGACTGCCTGTGGCCAGAAACTGAACTGGGAAAGGAATGTAGTCGGATCTTCACGGGCGGCTCCAAGACAACGGAGGGTTCTGGAGCTGGGGCCTTCGTGGAAAACGACAACATTAGACTTCACGCCTCCTTAGGAAATATGGCGTCAGTCTTCCAGGCTGAAGCCTTCGCGATCCTAATTGCCACCAACTACATTGTGAAGAATAGGTGGAAGGAAAGAAGTATCCGCAGCGAAAGTCAAGTTGAGGAACGAGACGAAAGTTACGAAGAAGCCACTGAAGAAGCTTTAGGTGAAGAGCTAAATTTTACGACGTATATATATAGAATATGTGCCGAGGGATGGAGCCATGTTAGAATTTCTTGTTGACACGGGGGCCAACAAGAACTTCATTAGCTCCAAAATGAATCAAGTCGCCGCTTATCTCGAGAAAACTTTTTCTGTACCATCTTTCTGTATCCATCTCAGAAGGGATTACCGAGAAGCTCTTCGAGAAAATGGCCCAAATCAAATTCTATGCTTTACCTGGACTGGAAACCTTTCATGATATAATTGGGGATGATACGTTGAACGAATTTGAGGCTGTTATCGACAGAAAAGTAAATGTTCTAACATTGAAACCAAACATATTGCTCCATTGAAGGAAAAGGTGTCGAAACCACTAAATTTGTTATTTAATGAGAACCTCCCCCAAGAGGTTAAATAAGTATTGCTGTCGTTTGTTAATAAATATGACTCATTATTCGGTCCAAACAATATTGGTAAGGTGATCGATACTTCAACTCATGCGGAGATTAGAACTAGTACAGATAAACCAATCTACACTAATTGAAAGCCATCTAAAAAATCTCGATATCGGTCTGTGTAGCTCCGAGCCGAGCTAACCTGAAGGTTAATCTAGAAAATACCCACTTCATGGACACTGAAGTGAAATTTTTTTGAATATGTGATAACATTTCATGGAGTACGCCCGGATATCAAAAATGTCGAAGCCTTTCGAAACATACAACCTCCCAAAAATCTTAAGGAACTCAAATCCTTTCTCAGATAGACCTCTTATTATAGGAATTTCATCCGAGACTATGCCAAGATTGCATAGTCTCTCCTCACTCGAGGAGAGAACGCTTAAGTGAAGGCTTAATGAGGAAGCTCTGAAGGCTTTCCATTACTTGAAGATACCCTTAACTTCGTCGGAAGTACTTTCATTTTCAGATTTTGGTGTACTAAAACAGTACTTGTAGAAACACTATACACTCCAAGGGCCGCTCAAAAACTGGAAAATATTCTCACGCAGTATAAAGCGGATATTACTGCGCTCAAGGAAATTCGTTGGATAGGACAAGGAATTAGGAAAAAGAAAGTGCGACATATATTACAGCTGTCACAAAAGCTTGCACATATTTGGATGCGGATTCACGGTGGGAAAACGGCTAAAGCCGAAGGTCATCGACTTTAAACCGATAAGCGATCGCCTGACTGTGATCCGCATCTAAGGCCTCATATGTCCACACGCCCCTACCGACGAAGCGGAAGACTCTGTTAAAGAGGATTATTACGACCTCTTGGGCGGTGCCCAGAGTACGATGTCCAATTCGTACTAGGAAACCTCAATGCTAAAGTCGGTAAGAAAAACATCTTTGGAGGAGTGATCGGAAAGCACAGCCTCCACGACACGACAACAGGTAACGGTATGTAATATGTAGCACAATGTTCCCTCGCGAACAATGCAAACAGCAACCTGGCGATCCCCCGATGGTCGAACCGCTAACCAAATCGACCATGTGCTTATTGACGGAAGACACGCGTGAAATATCCTGGATGGACGAACATTCGCGGTATGATTCGACACGTTGGTTGTGGTGCATAATTTGTTTCTTGTAAATTAATCAAATTATGTTTAGCTGAGAGATGAATATCAGTCATCTAGCCAAGTGAGAGCAAGTGAGATTCACCGTCCAGCAACCTAGAATCCCCAGCCAGTTAGTAAATGGTGCCAAATAGAACTTTGTAATAACAAGACAACTAAAAATTGTAACGTCTGTAAGAAATATTTGTGCGCAAAATGTGAAAAAAGCTAGTATTTGGAAAGCATGTAACAAACATGATAATTTTGAATAAAACTAAAATGCAATTGATGAATTTTGATATTTTTAATTTTTATGGCGGTAGGAATTTATGCCCCAAACTAAAAATGAAGTTGCGCCCAAATTTTTTTTTGACATAATTTAATTTGCTCTGGGCCACAAATTCATTTTTTTTTTGGTATAATTTTATATTTTTTTGGGCATATTTTCATAAAAATCAGAAATATTAAACCTCTAAATTTTTAATTTGAATGTTATCAATGCGAGGGGGGTAGCTTTCCCCTAACAACCCCGTTCATTGCGAAAAAAAAACCTTTGCTTCGTCTTAGAACCATTTTTTATATTTCTTATCAATTCTCTCAAACGATAAAGCATTATATTATGAATGAATAGAACTTGTCATATACAGTCAAATTGACTGGCTTTGGTAGAAATAGGTATGCAAATTTGTTGCTAAATCTAGTGTTAAATCGAATATAGAAAAGCATCATAAGGCTGAGTGTAGAATATGCCATGAAAAACATTATCGTAAGTGCCATACCACCTCATCTTTAAAAATTAAGAACAAATAAAAAAAAAAATTAAATTTGAGAACATGAGTAAGGAAAAACAATCGCAGAGCATAAAATCGGACGCAGATGTTAGTTAATTATTTTTCCCTTGGCATTATTGAGACTCACAGACTTTGCGACAGCACGTAATATGGTCATATGTAGCACAAGGCTCCGTCGCAAAAAATCCACACAGCAACCTGGCGATCCCTGGATGGTCGAACCGCCAACCAAATCGACCATGTGCTTATTGACGGAAGACACGCGTCAAATATCCTGGATATACGAATATTCATGGGGGCAAACGTCGACTCTGACCATTTTCTCGTTGCAGCAAGATTCAGAGCTCGACTGTCCAATGTCAGAAAGCTGCACCAGCCGACGAAGAAAATTTTTGACCTTTTACAAAAAAGCCAAAAGCCTGGTCACAGGCTTTAGGAAAGGCACTCAGGCTCTTCGAAATTGCGAGGGTAATATAGTTACGGATTAACAGGGAATAGTGGATGTGTTCAAGCAACACTTTAAACAGTTGCTTAGCGGGCCTGACCGGGAGAGAGTGATAGGGAACCAGGAATCCCAACTCCAGTCGACGAAGTAGTCCCCTCACCCAGCTTTGAAGAAGTCGGTAGAGCCATTAAAAGCCTGAAGAACAACAAAGCCACAGGCTCAGATGGCTTACCATCGGAGCTTTTCAAAGCTGGGGGCAATATAATGGTAGGTAGAACATGCACCAGATCATTTACCGAATCGGAGAAGACGAAAGCATGCCTGAAAGCATGCATGAAAGGAAAATGAAAATGAATCGCCCTTGGCAACTGATGCTACTTCGGTCTGTCAAAACAATTGGGTTCGAAACTCCTGACTCGAAGGATCAAAATCATGCTCTACAAAACCCTAATTCTGCCAGTCCTGCTTTATAAAGCCGAAAGCTGGACATTAAGTAAGGCTGCTGAGGTTCAGACCCTTCATGTTTAGTCTGTCTGATAAGTAAGTAAGTAAGTATAAATATGGTCGACATCGAGTAATTCCCGTGTTCCAAACTACCCCGATTCCACCATATCCCTTTGAGATATTACACTTGGATATTGTGGAGATACAAGAAGAAAAGTGTATTTATCGTTTGGATAAATTTTCGAAATTACCAAGCTTCTTTATCTCAGAGATAAATTGATAAAAGTTCTTGGGACCGTAAAGTAATGAAGAACTTTACGGTCCCGAGAATGTTAGCTACAAACAGCGAGAGAAGCTTCATTAGCCCAATTTTGATCAACTTCATGCACATGCTTGATATAAAATTATACCAAACTCCTATTAACTAGATGGACAGATGGAGCGATTTCAATCTACAATCTTGGAAATCTTTCGTTGTCTAAAGGCTGATTACATGGATTTGAAATTAAGGGGACTTTTGAACAAAGCAGTCGATAGATATCATATTACAATTCACTCGGCTATAGAAGAAGTTCCAGGTTCAATTTTCAAAATATGGCAGACTTTCGAGTCAAAGTGAACCACAGATTGAGGGAAATGATACAAAAACAAAAAAAAAAAAAAAAAAAACAAGCTGACAAAACTCCTGGTTAAAAAAAAGGACGGTACCTGGGAAATTTAAAAAGGGGGACTTCTCTTAAATGGATTCAAGGTAAGCATGGTCTATTGTTTACGAAAGAGATCGCGGCCAAAGATGATAAAGTAACAGTGCTGACGACAAAGCGAAAAATTCATAAGACACAAGTGAAAAATAAGAAATAAAACAAAAAAAAAGAGAATGGCGCTGTGCACAAAAAACCTCGTAAAATACTATGGCACTTCGGCCATAAAATAAAATTCTTAAAGCACTATAAGTATAAGTCAAGCACATAAAGCACAAGAAAGACACACACAATACAAATATATTGCTTTATTGCACAAACAAGTAAAACAAAAAAGTAATTTAATTTAAAAAATAACAGATTGTTTAAGATGAGATAAAATTACATATAGAATTAAGTTAAGTTATGTAATTTTATAATTAACTAAGTTTGAAGTTGTACCGTAAATTAGCTCATATTCTGAGTAAATTGAAACTAACATTGTATATTTAAATGCATTATAGACCACATAGGTATTGTACGAAAAACGATACCATGGAAGTTTCTTACCATTTTACCATGTACCAAATTATAATCATCAAAGAAGATTGTGCGGGCCTGCCACATGGCAAGAAGTGGAATAGCGAACACCAACCTCCTCGATCAACAGGAGATCAATAGAAGTAAAAATACTGCCTTTCACAAATGTTGTGGAAGCTCTCAAATACGGAATACTATCCGTCTACACAAATGAGGCCATCCTGCTGTACGTTATATCGATGCCAAAGGTTAGCGAAAACGAAACCTCATACTAACAAGGTCACCAATAACAAACGGAAAACAAGCTTACTTGCCGTACGACAGAGTCTAAGTTAGTCACGGGGAAATAAGTGGGGTGTTAACGGGTATCTCACTATGGGCAGTATGACGGTGTGCGAAAAGGAGTCGTTAAAAAACTAGAAGCAAGCGGCTGTATCCACGAACATATCAATTAAAATACCATATTCGTTACGAATTTTAACGGAGAATTAACCACTGAAGGAACATCAAGGACCCTATCTGGAAATTACCTGATACACATAAACAATGAGACTATCCGCCTTAATAAAAGGAGATTTACGAGTTGTACCTCTCTCTCCTTTTCTGCCAGCAGCGCTTACGAATATCGCAATCAAGCGACGTGGAATACGTTCACTATATCAGCCTGAATAATATCAGGCTACTATATACTCTTACTGACAGGATGAGGTCGTCAGTGGTGACTGACGTTGCTCTCTTCCACGCAGCTATTACACATTCCTGCGAAGTTTCCCCTCAGCATTCATATTTACGGGACGTAGATTTTTAAGGGAATGGCAGTTTACAAGAAGCCTTCTCGGTCGGCGGGAATGGGAGATGTTACCTTGAACTTCTCAACTGCTCGTACGTGCAATATTGCACACTGAGTGCGCGAGCCAATATGTTCAAGCTTGGACGCGTTTCCAGGCCAGAAAATGCTCACACAGCTGCCTCACACGCGCGAGATGTCTAGCGGATGTGCGTATATGTGTAATTTTAGTTTTAAGAAATCGTGTAGTTCATTCTCGTTCGGGAGGTACGATGCATTCGGTTATTGTTTCTTTTCAAGGTAAACAGTGGGCGCCACTATCCTATTATTAGGTTACTAGTTACAGTGCTTCAAGTGACGCTACTTTTGCGATTTTAAAAACAATGAAAAAAAAACAAGAATTTCGTGTGTTGATTAAAAACGCTTTATAATGGAAATAAATACGGTGCAAGCTCAGTAATGGCTTGAAAAGTGTTACAGGGACTCCGCTTCATCAGAAACAAATATTTGTCGGTGGTAGGCTGACTTTACACGTGACCATACAGACACCAACGATGCTGAACGCTCTGGAAGGCCTAATAAGCTGGATACACCTGATAACGTCAAAAAATTACACAAAATTGTTTCCGGAAACCGCAAAGGGAAATTGCGAGCGATAGCTGACACCTTTAAGACGAAATGGGGTGTGTACACAATTTTGCATGAACATTTGTCCATGAGAAAGCGGTTTTCGAAATGGGTGCCGCGTTTGCTCATAATGGACCAAAAACAACACCGTATCGATGATTCTGAGAGCTGTTTGGAATTGTTGCGTATGGAACATTGATTCATCAATACACTCCAGAGTCAAATCGGCAGTCAGTGGAGTGGACAGCAGCCGCCCAAAGCTTTCAAAACCACAAAGGTCGACTGGCAAAGTTATAACATCCGTATTTTGGGATGCGTACAGAATTTTTTTCATCGACTATCTTGAGAAATGCAAAAGGATCAACTGCGAATACTACATGGCATGATTGGTGCATTTGAAGGAAGAAATTGCAAAAAATGGTCACATAAGAAGAAGAAAAATATTTTCTTCCACCAAGACAGTGTACCATGGTACCATTATCATATTGCACGAATTGGGCTTTGACTTGTTTCCGCGCCCACCATAACACCCAGATCTGGCCCCCAGGGATTTCTAAGTATCTCTTTTCAGACCTCAAAAAGATGCTTACCGAAAGAATATGGCTCGAATGAGGGGGTGATCGCCGAAACTGATGCCTATTTTGAGCCCAAAGATATATCGTTCTATAAAAAAGGTATCGAAATGTTAAAGCGGCGTTGGGCTGATTGTATCACTCTTGAAGGAAACTACGGTGATGAATAAAGTTGAATTTAGTCTACAAAATGTGTTTTTATTGGTTAGTCCCTGGTTATTAAGTGATGTGTTATAAGTCGGATAGATGGGATATATATATATACAGTTCTGTTCATAAAAATAGCAGTAGTTATACGACTTAGATAATTAGCAACATATTTCTAAGAAAATCCTTATTCCAAATGTACATCCGGTTTTATTGTAACGGTAACTAAGATACCATACCAGAAATAAAAAATAAAAAATAAAGGCTTACTTTCTTTTTTTTCACTCATTCATTGAAATCTGTTGATTGAAGCATATTCATAATAATAGCAGTATTTTTTTGGTTTTACCATAAAGTGTCTCAGAAATTGTTGTCTAGAGTTTAAAAAATATTTGTGTATTCTTGTTTGGTTAGTGAATGTTTTTGTATATGTTGTTTTTTATTAACATACTTTAAAGTTAGAAATATGGGTCGATCAAAGCATTGTACCGAAGATATGCAGAATTTGATCAAAAAATTGCGTTTGGAGGGCATTCGCAAAGTTCCGCAAAGATTGACCTAAGGAGAAATGGAGGAATATTCTGTGGAGCGATGAAAGCAAAATAATAAAATAGTAATTTGGCTCCAAGGGTCGTCGGGAATATGTAAGAAGACCAAGGAATGAAAAAAATAATCCCCGTTAAACAGTTAAAACTGCTAAACACGGAGGAGCAAAACTAATGATCCGGGCCTGTTTCTCATATAATGGGGTTGGGCCTATATATCCTATCAAGGGTATAATGGACGGTGCTGAGTACGTTAAAATTTAGAAGAGGTTATGCTGCTATATGTTGAGGAGAAAATGCCACTAGTTTACGTATATCAACAAGATAATGACCCAAAGCATACGTCGAAACGGGCAAAATCTTAGTTTGATGAAAAAAGAATAAGCGTTATGGAGTGGCCAGCACAATCCCCTGACGTAAGCCCCATTGAGAACTTGTGGGGCGATGTTAAAAATTCTGTCCATGAGGCCAAACCAAAAAACGCTAAGGAATTGTGGGAGGTAGTGGGAGACTCATGGAAAGCTTTACCAGTTGAGAGATGTTGGAGTCTGGTGGACTCAATGCCACGAAGATGCAGCTCAGTGATAAAAACAAAGGCTTTGCTACAAAGTACTAATGGTAAGCTGTAAATAATGATTTCATATTGTTTCATTGATTTCTGTTGTCTAGGCACAGTATAATTCTAAGCACTGCTATTTTTATGAACAACTGCGAAATATTACTACGACAAAAAAAGTAGTTAAAAGTTATGAACAACGTTTATTTTGTGATATTCCTGTTAAGATATATATGTACATATATTTATACATACATACATATATGTATATACAGCTCTGTGCAAAAAAATAGCACCACGTTGAGGTCTGCACTGACACGATATTTATTGTAGGACATCTGTTGGATATCAGTAATAAAATGCAAAAAACCATGATAAGCGAAGATGCATTTTAAGACAAGAAAATTCCCGTTATACGAAATGAAACCGAAATTTTGGTGTGCAAAATAATAGCACCACAAGTAAAACGTCGTAAATAAAATGCAAAATTTAGTGGAATAGTACGGTTTTTATTTTTTTTTATTTATGCTACTGTTCTAGTACTTCGTCTTATAACCCTTATTTTTGAGCACAGCGGCACAACGTCGTGGAATAGAGTCGAATTGGAATATCCCTCCACGCAGCCTGTACAGCTTCTCATAGCTGTAGTGTATTTTTTGGTTTCACTTTAAAAACAGCTTTCTTAACATCTGTCCAAAGATTTTCAATGGGGTTTGGGTCTGGAGATTGCGGCGGCTATTCCATAACTTGAACCCCATTCCTCGCAAAAAATTCCTTGGCCAATTTGCTCGTATGCTTCGGGTCATTGTCTTGCTGCAGGACCCATCTGAGAGGCATATTCCACTCGGCGTAGGGCAACATGGTTTCCCTCATTATGCCACCATAAACTTCGGCGGTCATCATTGGTAGGAGAAGAATACCCTTTGTTAATTTTCGCGCCGCCGTGCTTAATGGTTTTTAAAGTACACTCCGGTTTAAACTCTTGGTTTTTTGCCTGCGAACAAATTTCCTGGTTCCAAATAAAACAATTTTAGACTCATCTGTCCATAATATATTACGCCATTTTTTTACTTCCCAGTTCAAATGTTTTTGCGCAAATTGTTTTCTTTTATGTAGATGGACCTTTGTCAGCAAGGGTACTTTTCTAGGACTTCTGGCAGGTAGTTCCTTCTCTATCAACTTCCTTCTTATGGTTGATGTTGATACGGGCAGATTTAGTTCCTCTTTTATTTTGTTTGATGTGATGAATGGGTTTTGTTTCACTAATCTTATCATCCTTCGCTCGTCGGTAGAGGTTAATTTCGATTTTCTACCTCTTGTTTCTTCTTTTTCGACGTGTAATTAGTAATCATTTTATTCGAACAACCAACGATTTCGATTTTAAATTTGTACGTTTTTCCGTCAGAAATTATAATTAATAAAGTTCACGTTTCTTAGGAGTACAATGCACACCGCGACCCATTTTAATTGTTTATAACGTTGTATTTTAAAAATACTAGTTTCAAAATACTTAATTATTTTTACTTAAATCTTTTGACGCACAAAAAATACTAAACACCACCAAACACTTTGAAAACACTTTTTAGAATGACACGGTGCTATTATTTTGCACACCAAAATTTCGGTTTAATTTCGTATAACGGGAATTTTCTTGTCTTAAAATGCATCTTCGCTTATCTTGTTTTTTGCATTTTATTACTGATACCTAACAGATGTCCTACAATAAATATCGTGTCTTTACATGAGCATGGAGAAAAGTAATTAGCATTCAAAGTGCAGACCTCAACGTGGTGCTATTTTTTTGCACAGAGTTGTATATACATATATATATATCGTGGCGGCCGAGGCAAAAAAAGAGTAATAACTGTATAAAAAAGCTTCTCAAACTGCGCTGTTCGCAGTCGGCGAAAAACTGCAGGTCCCTTCTACTCGTGAGAGAACATTAGTGCGCACAACACGAGTAGTTGATGAGCAACCCCTGGTCCCCCTGTGGACTGTCGGGTCAACAATTATTATTAATATATATAATAATGGAAAAACTAAAAAAATATTACGAACAGCTTTACGTTTGCTAACGTTTTCATATAAATATAAATATAAAAATAAATATATATATATAAATATAAATATAAAATAAATATAAATATATTTAAATATAAATATCAATATAAATATAAACATAAATATAAATATAAATATAGATATAAATATAAATATAAATATAAATATACATATAAATATAAATATAAATATAAATATAAATATAAATATAAATAATTAATAATAAATAATAAATATAAATATAAATATAGATATAAATATAAATATAAATATAAATATAAATATAAATATAAATATACATATAAATATAAATATAAATATAAATAAAAATATAAATATAAATATAAATATAAATATAAATATAAATATAAATATAAATATAAATATAAATATAAATATAAATATAAATATAAATATAGATATAAATATTAGTATTAATATAAATATGGAGGCATAGGCTTATACACACGGGGTAATATCGATGACCGCGCTAAAAAAGGCGAGCTGCAAAAACTATCTTCTTGACGCACACCCTCCTCGTGGCGCCCCCTATGGATGCCGCAATAGGCATACATTTGTTCATCACACGTGCAGTCGAAGAACTTGCGGAGACCCTGGACTGCTACAAGGCAGAAATCACTGTCGAAACGGGCTCAGGCTGTTCGGAGCGGAACCTCTGACCTGGACATTCACGATCTCCTGATAAACCAATCAGTATTCTGAATGTCACAACCTTCCGAGGTGCAAACATCGACTCGGATCATCACCTTGTTGTAGCCAAGGTAAGAACACGGATATCGAGAGATCAACGGAGTCGAGACATGCCAGTACGGTTTGACATCGAAAAGCTACAGTCGAAACTGATCGCTGGCAACTTTACCGACCGAGTCTCCCTGAAACTCGTTTAGAGTTCGACACTGCCTGCACTAACTATAAAAGAAGACCGGAACGTTGTCAAGAAGCCATCAAAGAAGCTGCGACTGCTATGTAAGGTTTCACGTCAATAACCAGAAGAAACCCATGGTTTGACGACGACTGCAGGCATGTGCATGCAGCCAACTAAGCCACCTATAAGGCAACGCTGCATCGAACAACGAGGGTTGTTCGTGATCCTCTCTGCCGTATTGTGTGAGCGCGTGTCCATAACCTGATAGGTCCCTATCAACGTGGTTTCAGGGCACGGAAGTCCACGATAGACTAGATCTTCACTTTACGGCAGATCCTGGAAAAGACTCAAGAAGTGTAAATCGACACATACCATCTCTTCGTCGATTTTAAGGCGGCATATGACAGTGTGCATAGAGATGAGTTCCACAGGGCCATGTCTAGTTTTGGCATTCATATCAAACTCGTCAGTTTGTGTAAGATGACGATAAAGAACTCTCGCCACATCGTCAAGGTCGGTAACGAACTCACCGAGACCTTCAATGCCAAAAAAGGTTTTAGACAAGATGACGCATTGTCATGTGACTTCTTTAACATCATCCTCGAGAAGATCGTGCGTAACTCACAAGTCAACACCAGAGGCACGATCTTCCAGAAGTCAGTTCAATTGCTAGCTTACGCTGATGGCATTGACGTGATTGGACGAACACAGCGAGCCGTCAATGAGGCGTTTCTGGCATTGAAGCGGAAGCGGCTAAAATGGGTCTGGCGGTAAATGAGGGCAAAACTAAGTACATGCTGTCATCAAGAAAGGACACACAACTTCGACGTCTCGGATAGAGCGTCACACTAGGCAGCAGAAACTTCGAGGTAGTCAAGGACTTCGTCTGCCTCGGCTCCGCAGTAAAAGGGGACAACAACACCAGTACCGAAATCAAACACAGAATCACTCTTGCCAATCACTGTTTCTTTGGGCTGAAGAGGCAATTTAATAATATAAGCCCTTTCTCGAAGGACTAAGCTCGCTTTATATAACAGCTTGATCATCTCAGTTCTACTTTAAGGCGCGGAAACCTGGACGTTACTAAAAGCGGATGAGGAAGCCTTAGTCTTTTCGAGAGAAAATGATTGCGTTTTGCGATACTCTATGGGCTGTACAGCGACATGCGCGTGGTCAACCATCTTCGCATACAACTTCGGTCCGAAAAGTCTTTGAATCTGAGCCATTGGAACAACGTAGAGGACGTCCTAGGCTAAGGTGGTGCACACAAGTGGAGAAGAACCTCAACCACGTCGGTTGAGGCCCAGGTCCACCTCGGACTGTAACGCTACAAGAAGAAGAAGAAGAACATATATAAGGTTTTGATTAATATCTTTCACATGTTAACAAAAAAGTAATTCATTTATAATGAAATTCATATCGAAGCATTTATCTTATTTCGTATTGGGTGGGTAACAAAAACCAGCAGTTGCCGAAACAGATATAGAATAAATAAATTCAATTTCAATCCATTTTAGGTATTTTTTGTATTAATTGCATTGGATCGTAAATATTTTCTATGGATAGAAATGTAAATGACGATAAGAGAGTTTATTTATGAAGAATAACAATTAATTGGTTTAATCGTCAAATTATTTAAGCGTCCAAGCGAAATTCTGAATTCATTATACTAATAAGTCAAAATATTAAACGGGCATACCTTCTGAATGACTCGAGGCCTTTCTCATGCTTGTTAGTCGATAGAATGGGGGAGTTTCTGTGCGCTCAATTAAACAATTAAGTGTCTCCACTGTTTGCAGCTCAGCCATTAGTTCATCCAATAGTCGATCAGCGCACGTCCTAGCAAGGTAGAGAGCAACCCGTTTAGCCTGCAAGCGATAATGAGAATCAATTAAATAACCGCAATATTTTTCTGAAATGAACGTTGGGCACATACATATATACACAATTTGTAAAAATATGTACATTATTAGTTCAGTAATAAGTATTTTATTATGCAATTTGGAAATGAAATCATTGAATACATACATATGGTAAAAGTTCATTTGGGGCCATCCCCGACATTATGACCAAATAACGAAGAATAACCTTAAGATTGTTCGGCCAAAATTGACATAATGTGCCCCAGAGCTCTTCAATATCTCGTGGATGCAAGTCGGAGAACTGAAAATATAGAGAGCAGTTTGGAAATTTATAATTGAAAAATATTTTTTTAAAAAAATATTTAATTAATTTTAAACGACAGTTTACGACAATTATAAATTTAAATTATAGACTTAAGCTTTATTCATTTCATTCAAGGATGTTTTCTTTCATGACCACTATAAATCAAACTAGTTGCTGAGTAACGCAAAGGACAGTGACACTACCGGGAGCTTTTTTTAAGTAAAAAAGTGCTAAATCTGTTGACAAAAAAGAAGTATATTTCAAGGACGGATATTTTCTGTTGAAGCCACTACTTAAATTAGACTGAAATAGATTTAAAATTATTTACGCCAAAGAAGAATTATATGTTTAAGAAAGCGTTTCCTGTAACTTGTTCTGTTTAGGGTTGATTGTTAGACAATGTGCAGATTTTAGGTGTTCGCTCAGTTTTCTCGAAAACTAAAGCCAAAGATAGTGCGTCCCGTAAAGACCGGGTGTTCAGTGAAATGTTGCCAAATAAAGCCATTAATGGAAGTTTAATAAATCAACTGGGTGAATCTTATTGAAATAATTCAGACCATTGGGAGCATGGCAGCAGCCAAGAATAGGACAATTTTATATTTCGCCTCATACACCCACCTTCTACAGATATCGTTTGAAGGAACATCAAGTCTGCTTTAGTGCTTCGCAATCAGAGTGAGGTTTTAATCTAAAAACAAGGTTAATATCAGACACTTAAAGCAATAGTCGGAGTCTAAGGCGTTAAGAGCTAAGGGAGGAAAGGGCGCTTATAAGCTTACTTACTTTCCAACCGCTTTCTTAATTACAACTGTAAATATTTAGATAGTATCTGCCTTAACACTATATAACGATATTGTTTTGATTGAACCTGGTACTAATTACATTGTATTACTAATTACATTTTTGCGAAAAAATGCAACTGATGTTTATTTTTATGTTGGTTTTTACAAGAGAGAGTGGAACATGTCCAAGAAAAGAAATTTTGTAATATACTGATAAAACAAACTGTGACGTAATACGGATTAAACAAAAACATTCACCTGATATATCAAATAATAATCAAATTGCAAGAAGTCTGATGGATTATCATAACTTTGGGTTTAAAAGAATATATGGGAAAGATTTGTACGAAGATAAATATCACAAGGTTATGAGTTTAATCCGCAACATGTTTCCATCTATAGTGTCTCCATCTTTCAAAGCTTAACTCCCTGATTCGAAGAATGTTTGCATGAGGTGAGGTAAAATATTTCAAGACAAAGGCTGTTTACTCTTTCAAACGGTATCTGTATTTAATATCAAACAAACGGTTTCTAAAAAAAATAATAATAGTGAAAACACAAAAGCAAATTTTCCAGTTTCAAACTGTTTGCATAATATTTCATGAAGTAAGTTCGCACCGTTACCCTGGCGGGCGTAACCCATTAACAATAATAACCAAACACAAAAAAGAAAAAAATGTTATTTTTTTAAAGAGATTTTTTGTCTTTGTAGCTCACCAAATCAAAAAGCCAAAAAAGGAGCGGAAAAATTTGTTGAGTAAAAAAACACAATAGAAACAAATTATCTTCATCAGTTACTTGTTGAGATACAAGAAAAAAAATATACGAGTAATAAAATGATTCTTGCGAACATGTTTGTAAGTTGTAATCAACCCTGCGACTTTCGGCGTGTGAGTTTCCGACTCTACCCACTATGCGAAGGCGGCCACAAATAGTAAGCAACATTTATTTTAATAAATATTATTGCTGAAAAATGATTTTTTAGTAACATATTTTCACATATGTGAATGAAGATTATCACTCTCCATATATAGAATACATACTACATGCATTTATTATAAGGACAAAATTTGTAAAAAAAACAATACATTTATAAACGCTTCGTTCAATACGCATCATGAATCATAATTTGATTTTGTAATGACTTTTATATATATGGTATGTATATTGAATATATATATATTACATTATAACAATAATAATTGTTGGCGTTACAGTCCAAAAGGGGACCAGGGACAATGCTCATCAACTACTCGTGTTGTGCGCGCTACTGTTCTCTTACGAGTAGAAGGGACCTACAGTTTTTTGCCGACTCCGAACGGCGAAATTTGAGAAGCTTTCTTAGACAGTTATTACTCTTTGAGTGTTGTAGCAGCTCAAAAGAGGTGGTGCCTGGAAAAATTCGAAAAATTGGTGTTGAGCTGGGAATCGAACCTAGACCCTTCAGCGTGTGAGTGTTGCAATCTACCCACTACGCCACGGCGTAATTTATCTTGTCTATATTATCGATCGAGTATCAAATCTCCACCACTCTGTTGTAAAAACGATTGCCTTCCAGGTAAATTTTCTATGACAGAAACTTTGTGTGCCTCATCTAAAAAAAATATGCCTCATCTAAAGAGAATCATTATCTGAACAAAATAAGTATACCACTAGTCAGAAAATTTCAATGAAATAAGCCATCAGATCACCAATGGACCAGATGTTTGCCTAATTCATTTTAAGAATACTTAAAATTCCCCTGTCATTTGTTTGGCCAATTTTCTTATACATTCATTTGGGTACACGTACGAAAACCCGAAAGGTGAAATTCAAGTATTCGAATACTTTCAATTGACCATTATTAATTCGGTTTATGTTGGAATTTACTGTTTTAAGAAATTTTTGCATACGAGATACGTTCTATAATAATGTTGTTGAACTTGAAACGTGAGATCTGGGAAAAACTTTCAAATTGTATTTTTGTGAAACGTTAATATCTATCTATCTAATGATTATATTTTAACTCACCAAATGACATTCAATAGCTTCAACTAAAAAAATATTTAACATTTATGTAAAAAGTGAGAGTATAAAGAAAAATTCCCTGAAATCCATTTTTATTTTAAAGTAACGTTAATGGCTAAATTTTGCAGGGAATTTAATAATGAATATTAAGAATGGTATCGTATGATCATTAGTTAAGGGGTTAAGCATGTTGTGACCTAATGCTCCATTGCTATTAATTCGTTTTAGCATTAGGTATTTTAAGTGAAAATGATAACCTTGATAATATCTGGGAATATATTCACACAGATGTATTTAATATACCAAAGGTAAGAGAAATATTCAATCAACAAAAAAATATTAACTAATGAGAATTTCACAGAAACCACGCTGTATGTCAACCAGAAAAATATTAACGAGGGTTTTGATTGGAAAGTCCTTAAATTCTGTAAATCCGGGTTGCGACGCAAAGTTATTTGATACCAAACTCATGTTACTCGTAGTTTTGTAAACGATGGATGACACTGGGTAAAAGTAAACTAACAGAGAGACGGCACCAATATACTGCATGACATCCGAACTTAAAGGTAAATATGTTTAAAGATTATAATTAGATTTTTGCCTTGTTTCATAAATAAAAGGGTTATCACAAAATGATAAGGGATACTAAAAATACTAAAGACTGAAGAAGAAGTGTTAGAATATTTAAAGCGTAACATGACATAATTCGATATCAACTTCTTCTATTCCTTTTCAAGGTCATGGTAGAATGTCTATTTACGCACATGTAATTTTGTTGTGTATAATGTATGTTTCATAATTTTTTAACTTTTGGTTGGTTTACCTGTGGTTACGACTAATGTAATTAACTACTGATTGTAAAGAGTTTATATTTAAGTGAAAAGAATTTTTGAAAGGCAAGTTATGATATAGTATATGGTATATAACAAAAAAGGAATATTCATTAGAACAAAATTTAAAAGTTTAAAAGTAAGACATAATCTTTACTGTTTAAAGCGTTTTTCCGTTCGTTATATTAATCCTCAGCCTCACACAAATAATGATGTAAAATATTCCCAATCTTATTACTTTTATTTCATTAAATTTGTTCTAATAAGATATAATCATTTAATAAAATTAAAGTAAAAATTACAAAAGTAAATTCGTTTTCAGAAAAAATAATAAAAAAGGCACATTTAATTTGCTTCGTATATAATTGAAAACTGTTACGGTGTTGGAAAGAATCGGTATTTCTTTCATAAATTTTTAACACCTAAGAGTATTCATAAAGCGCACGCACAATTCAATATTTAAACACGTACGCATGAACTTGGAAGTACCCGTACTACCGTACATGAATGCGTTACCAAAGGATTAAAAGTAAATTATAAATCTTTAATCCCTTAAACAACCAAAGATTATGCTGTGAAATATGTTGATAAATGTTCGTGTTCCATAATGTAAAAGGTTAATGGTTGACATATTTCACAAACATAGACATGCTCTGATATCATTAAGATCTTATAAGAACGGGTATCTAATAGTGCATGTTTGAAAATGATGATTTCATTCTTAGCGAAAATAACTTTAATGTAAACAATTATCTGAAAAAAGTTTCTGGCTCAAATGATTTTCTATCAGGTACTTGTCATAAATGCTTTAATTAGCAGTCGATATGAATAAAATTACTCAGTCAAGCGTATTTGTCAAAAGGTACAATATAATCAACACGGAATTATTAAAGGAAAGTCAGTCACTTCAAACGTGTTCACTTTCTTCTTTCCGCTAAACACATTGGCCCAAAATATACGTGATTCTCATCAAGCTATTGATAAACAAAAGGGGGTATATTTTTACGTGCTTCGATTGCGGAATGGTTATAATTTTGCTTTTCTTTAACTAGCAGATTTTATGTCTGGGTAAATTATGAATTTAATGAAGAATGAAATCGGAGATTCTTAAACATGCTAATTTATTACACATTTTCATGATTACGTGGCTTTGTATTAGTTTAACACTAACATCTTTATAAAAGCAAAAGAAAACAACAAGATGGAATGATTTGATTTAATTTGACCTAGAACTAGTATTAAAAATGTGGTAGAGGAAACTGCAAAACTGGGAAAGGAAACAAGAATATATGGATAATATGTACATAAAACATATAGAAAGCATTAAATCACTGAAATTTTTTTGTAAGAAAAACTGAGACATTAGGATATAATAGATAAATACCCAACATTTAAAAAGCAGATGTTGAGATAGATATAAATATATATAAACAAAAGGTTACAAAGGAGGTTATATAAAAAAAGCTAATTTGCTGCCTTCAAAGAGAATATCTATTATTTTAAATTGACGGCGTTTTCGAATCATTTAAAACACATTACATGCAGCGGGTGAAAATATATTGGAAACATTTCTGAGTATGGAAAAATAATTACTTTGAAATTAGAAATAAGTTAATTAGAGCAGAGACATTTTCAATACGAGAACAAGTGCTTAATAATTCATCAAGTGATTTCGATGGATACTTGAAAAAAATCAGTTGGAATTGCTTCTGCAAGTACATTTTTCTCAGTCTTAGCTGAATCTTTTTTCCGAGGAACGGTTACGTTATTTTGTGCGATAAAAATCTCAACAACATGATCTAGAGATAAAATGTTTCCCTTAGTTTTCTTGTGAAATATATTGTTAATATTTTGACAAAATCAAAAACAATAATTTCACTGAAATAATTCAATAAAATATGATGCAATTTGGTTTATCGGACGAAAAGTGTTAAAAAATCGGAGGTTGTAAAATCGCAATAAAAAAATTGTCGTGGATTTTACCGCTTAGAAAGTTATATGAGAGAGAGATCAAGTATAGATGCCTAGATGTCATCAGCAAAACCGATGTTCTATGTTTTTCTTATTCCAGTATACTATATATCACTTCTCAAACTGTAAAACAACGGATAATTGCCGAAATGGATGATCAAGAATTTCATACTGCTGATCTCAGTAAAGCCTCGTCAATGAGACTCCAACAATCTGCTGGCACTCTGTTCAGTAAGTTTGCTGACACTTCGCTTAACTCGTATGAGGCGAGAACAATTGGAAAATATGTGCATTCGAAGGCAAACCAGCTGCTACATATTGTCAAAAAAATGGATCATTCGAACTAACTTCTTAAAACAAATTTATTCAGTTATTAAAACGTAATAAGACAAGATTGAAAACAAAGCAAAACTCTTTTCCTCTTGGATTTTGACGGTGATTAAAAAATAAAGACTTGTTTTGAAGATTTTGATGCTAACAGCTAAATGCTAACTGAGCAGGACTTTACTGTATGTAAGTGTAAAGTTTTTATAGTGTCATAGTTTCTCAAACTACTTCTTATATCTAGGTGAACATACTTAAGTTTTTTATGTGTGATGTGAAATATCCTTATACTAACATCCTCCTGAAGCTACGGATAAAAATATAAAGGATCAATTGACTTCTTTTCAGAAACTGTTTTGAGTAAATGATAAGGAATAAAATCATTTAAGCCTATCATTTCTCCAAAACTTTGTGTTTTGTTTCCGTTATAGTATGTACATCAAAATTAATTGTTGAATTTCATCGTCTCACCAAAAAAAAGAAAAAAAATAATTATTCCATTTCATAGTTTTCCATAGTAATCTTAAACGTAATTATTTGTTTTATTCAACGTTTAATCGCAATATATAAAGCAACATAGTGTAATAAAATAATCCTATACATGAACATAGCAAATTGTGTACATAAGTTCAGTATTGATAACATATTTTGAGTAGGCGATCTACAAAACCGGAATACTTTATGCGATGGATTTTAAAAGAATTGATTCGACCCATGTCATTTTACCCCTATTTTTTGCTTGCTTTTTGACGACAACATAAATGTAAATTGGACTAACGGATTCCTCATCCAATTAAAATACCTCCATATGATTTCATTGGGATGGACATTCGCTTGCCCATTTGTTTTTAGAACAGTTTTTCTTTTCGAATCCGTCATGAATATAAGGGTTTTGTGTAGTCATATTTAATTAATTAAGTCAAGTGAAAACTCGGTTCATTATCGCTCCAAAGTGAAACCCCGCCAAATTGCAGTAATATATATATATATATATATATATATATATATATATAATATAATATATATATATATATATTAAATTATGTAACAATATAATATTCGTTTGGTAGATTCATTAATTTTAGGAATTTTGTTACTTTTCAATTCTACATAATCATTTGTTTTCTTTTATCAATTCCTTTCTACCCCGGATCTTACAAATCTTCTTTTTACTTTAAAGTATAACCATAAAACCTGGAAATAAATAAAAAAAAAAAAAACAAAATCTTGCTGCACTATGCATATCAAGTGTATTCAGAAAATATTCCTTCATTAATAAACGGCTATAATGATAACCACATTTTTAATAGGTATTTCAATCTGTTATTGTTTCTTCAGTCTTGCGTACCTATTGTATTAGGTCTGCATGTAAGCTGAGTTAACATACAAAAATACTATGAGGGCGGAAATTCAAAGCCAATTTATTTCGTATTTATGCAGTGGTCTTACCTTTGCCGTAATGTAAAAAAGATTATTCAATATCATCTCTGTGGCTTCTGTGGAGCCGGTGCCTTCTCGTCGGCCACGAGTACCAGAATCGGGGAAGTACTGAAATCGAAGAGGGAGAGAAGTAGCAACAATTTTAGTGAGAAAGCTTCAAATTACATTTCATATCAAAAACGATTTATATAAGCATTTGCAAGTATATCGTACCATGATGTATGATAAAGGTGTTGCTGGTGGAACAGTAGTTGCAACTAATTCCATATTCTGTAGCCATGGTAATAGACACTGTAGAAGGAGAGCTCGCACTTCTTCTCGCGCCGTTTGAAAGCGATGCGTTATTTCTATGTACGAAATCATAACTTAATAGAAGTTTCATTAAATTATATGATTTTTTTATTTGTACCAGAAAACATGGACATGGTCAATTCCGGACGAAGTTGCGCCATCTGCTTTGACAGGAACCTCTGAGATCGGCAGTAGGCATTGGTTAGTAGAATATCCAGAGTACCGGCTTTCTCATCTTCTGAAACAATAAAATGAAGTACATATCAGAATTCATTCATCAAAGAAAATTATTATGCTTTTGATAGCGGTAATAGTAACTGGTCGTGCCTTTTACGACGTGTACGGCTGTTGGCATGCCAAATAAGAAATTACGACAGAAAAAAAATTTCCGATACGATTAAAGGGCGGTGTGTGCTGTTTCAAAGCCTGTATGCTACTGAGATTTGTAGAAGTGCTTTTTTAGGATTTAATGGTCACTTATGAAAGCTTTTCTGTGACGTTTACTGGAAAACACAATGGAGAGGAACATAGAAAGGAATACATGAATATGTTCATGTTTTATCAATCCTTAACTACCTATCGGAATTTCTAAATATGGACCATGGGAATTTGTATTTCGCGCTTTATGTTATTTATGTTATTTGATGTTAATGTTATTTTGTTTTACATTATTGCGAGCGAAGTAGAGTATTAATGAAAACATTTTTTGTTTGAAAAATTAAATAAACAGACCAAAACTACAGATTGCCCCAATATAGTATTGCTTTACAATTAGTTCAGTTAAAACAGACTTTATATAATTCAAAAAAAAAACATTACAATAACAAGAAACATTTTACTTTCACAATCAAAGTAAACATTTTTGCGACACTGCACTACAATGCAATATATCCGATATTTGTAATTGGTCCCTAAACTTTTAGCTTTTTTAAGGGCTTTGATGCGGTGCCATATAAAAGTTTCTAACAGTATCTTACAGGTATATTTTCCGATTGCTCTTGTGCACATTCCCATAAAATATCATGTCATTGTGATGAAATATTTTTTTTAGAAAACTCAGTCAGAATATAAGGAAAAGAAAATACGAATATGTTCAAATTGATTACTTTTTGTGATTGTTCACTAGATTTTGCTGTCTTGAGATATAGCCAGATCTTTATTTTTTGATCGTGTTGTGTGTATGAACATTTGCAAATTTAGTGATATCAAATGAGTAATTAATTTAAGTTACTTAAAAAAATTCTCATTAATATATTATGCCTACATGATCAATCGCCGTAAAAAGAACGGAGTACTTCGCACAACACTACTGGTTGCTAAATATTCCTGAGCCACTTTCGATCTGTGGGGTCATTCAATCATTACAATTATTCACCAATAACATCTAGAAACAGCTTCGTGGCTTTTGCATATGGAACTAGTTTTTGTGTTTTTAATTGCAAACTACAGAATGCTTCATAAAAAGATAGACTTTAGCTCCGCGTGGTTTCTACAACATTTATATATGACAGAGAAAAGATGTTGACATGACAACTTTGAATATAATTTAAGATCGCACTCTTTCACAATTCATCCAGCTGTTACTCCTTGTGTGCCAATTATAAATCATTTCTACCAAAATTCGGAATTAATGACTGAAACTTTAAGAACTTTAACTAGAATTTTCGACCGTAATTATAGTTCTAGTAGACAAACAACAACTTGTAATAGGTTAAGTGCAAACATTTGAGCCTACATATTTGTTGTAATGTTGCAGTGTCAGTGTTGGTCAATGTAGATCAAGATCAAGTTTGACAGAATTGAAGTCGATGGACTTCAAGCGACGTACGATTTGGTCCTGGAAATGATGCGACACTATTTTCTGTGAAAAAGCAAATATAAAATAACTGTCTCGTACGGTGTGCTTGCCAGCAAGATAAGTGAGCCATATTTCTTTATCAACGATAATGGTGGTCATGTTACTGTGAATGGTCAGCATTATCGTGCCATGATTACCCATCAATTTTGGGCCGGATTGGAAGATATGGACTGGGGCGACAAGTGGTTTACACCTAACAACCGATTTATTGAAGGGTAGTTGTGGCCGCCGTGGCGTAGTGGGTAGAGTGCGACAACAAGTGGCACAACACGAGTAGTTGATGAGCAAGCTAGACCCAGGTCCCCCTGTTGACTGTAGCGCCATTCAATTATTATTATTATTAGTTGTGTCAAGCGTGGCCCTTATGGTCGCCGTGGCGTAATGCGTAGAGAATGACACTCACTCGCCGAAGTTCCCAAACCCGATTCACTGCCTCGCATTTTTCACGACACCACCTCTTCCGAGTCGCTGACAACAATCAAAAAGTATTAACTGTATATTAAGAAGCTTCCCCAATATTCGTTCAGAGTCGGCAAACAACTGAAGGTCCCTTCTACTCGTAAGAGAACAGTAGCGCGATTGATTAGTAAACTAGACTCTTCGCACTATGTGATCTGTTGCGTCGTCTAAGATAGAAACATATACATATATAGAATTATGTTCTTTAAGGACTTTCAATGTCTGTGCCTTTAAAAATGTATATCAGTCTGCAAATTCTATGTGTCATGTTATATAATGTAGTACTTTTTTGTGTCTAAAAACACTCTTCCAGAATAGTGAAATTGACATAAGAAGAAAAATTTTATTGAGTATTTCACATCAGAATCACAGAATCACGATGTCGCTTATGAGGGTATATTTAAATTTGACGTACAGATTCCGGGATAGAAACGTCATACATTTTCATATATTTGTAATACCTTCTGTTGAGTGTGCCAAAGTATAAAACTTACTCATTGGGAGATTTATTATTTTTAGTAAACGATTTAGTATCTTTTTGTCTTTGAGTTTTAATAGTTTAATCATTATTTCCATTAAAAAAGAAAAAGATTGTATGCTGAAACACGAAACGTTATATGTATCGTTATGTAATCAAATGTATTTTAATAAACAGCCATTCACCGAAATTGCAGCTGTCTCTAAAAGTTTTATTTTAAACATTTTAAATTTTTAGGTTTTATTATTAACAATAATATAAATCTATTATTAAGCAAATCTCTTATTTTATTTGTAATTCATTGACTTAATTTGAGTAAAATTAAATGTATTTAAACGAAATGCAAAAGCATTATATTTTAATTATAATATTTTAATTTTATGCAATATTTTGTCCCAAAGTGAGAAACCACTGAGTATTCTCCCAAAGCATCTGTCGGCCCTCGTGCACCCACAACTTTTCCATATTCTTGAAATTTATCAAACTTTCAATTTCAAATTTCCTCCTTTCTATAGTGAAGATGTAAGTTAATATACTTACAAAGAAATGCTGCTATTCAAATTGACTTACAAAAGCCAGCACTTTAATTCTACCTCTCAACTGAATCTATAAATATCTTTTGCATATCCAGTTGATTGCTTGAAACAATAAAATTGGTTATCTACACCAAACAGACCGCGTACATTCGCTTAACACATGGGTAAACCAATTGCAATCAAACTGAAAGATATATACAATCTATAATTCTGTAAATATCATATACCATTTCTCTTCAAACATATAATACTTTACATATCCTTCTGAATTTCTGTTAATTTATTGATGCTAATATTTTATTCAACGCTTGAATGAAATTTGCTTTATTTATATTGTGTAAGACATGAATGCTTTGTGGTTGGTAACAAATGTTCATACTTAAGAAGCGGATCGTCTGTAAAATGTCATGTGTTTACGTTGTATTCCAAAAATAACTACATCCTTCTTCCGTTTGACATCCGTCCTGATATAATTTTTCTTAATCCCTCGTTTACATACACATTTCCAAGACAACATTAAAAAGTAATGCGGCGCTTGATATCGACTGTACAATTTAACAAGAAGAAGTTAAAAATATGATTCTTTTCAGACATTTGCAAAAACTCTTTTGTTTGTGAAAGTTATCTCTCTTATGTTCTTTGAATAAGCTCTCCATAAATTTTAACGTCGATAATTTAAATATTTTAAGGATTTAAGCTTAATTATGCGCTTATCAGATTATGTTATCTTTATGGTAATAAAGAGGGATTTGTAAGTAATTAGAAAAGATAGAGTGTTTTACTTGATATAACTTTTTGCAGACTCTTAAAAGAATTAAAAATTTAAAACTTGTCGCTAAAACCAAACTAAAGCAAAATTGCATTCAACAACATCTGAGAACAATGTTACGTGTATCATAAATGTTCATAGAAAAACACACAATCAGTTGAAGATTGTGAAGATTTAAATCAGAAGCTGTTCGACCTGGTCCATGTACACATAGCTTCTGATTTAATTCTTCGGGGCACCGTATTGCACTTCTCCGTAGTGCCAGATAAAACGGATTGTGGCCTATCAAAGTAATCTTGATTCTTCCCAGGAAACTTTTACGTGCAACATATCTTTGGAGTTATATTGAAAGAAGTACTGCGCGTATGATGAACAGATGACTATAGTTTTGGGCTTGAGAAACAGAAAATAAGTTTATATGTATATAGATTAAATTAAGCAGTAAAAACTTAATTTAATTGCATCTGTTGTATTTTGTTGTCAAGAAATTTTGTTTGTGATTATTTAAGGTGACGAGAGTTCGCGTTTTTGACATGCACACTAACTCTGACCACACCAACATATGAAACAATGACTATGGCGTGGTATCAAATTGATGGTTGCTTACTTGCAAAAATAAGACGTGTCTTCAGATAAAAATCTATATAGAGCAAAAACTTCATCACAGAAAAAACGCTTAACTGTTTTTTTAACGGCACCGAATTGTTAATACTTATAATTTAAACTATTTATAGTGATGACGGGGGAAGTAAATTCTGTATTAATAAAAGTTATAACCTGTAATAGTCTGAAATGAAAGTTTTTGTTATATTTAAAATTATATATAATATAATTGTATGTAAGCAACTACAAAGGGTTATGAAGAAAAAAATAAACATTAATTTTTCGCCCTCTTTAATAAATAAAAGGGAAGAATAAATAAGAGGAAGAGTCACTTAATGAAATCGCTTGAACCCATGAATGCTAAAAAGTTATTTCATTAGATATTTGTTAATGGACCTTTTTAACACAAACATTTACATTTATCAAGAGAGTTTCTCAAATGCAAAGATACCGATAAAAATATCGTCATTTAAAAAAATCATGACTATGAATTCAGGTTCCTACGGGTAAGTATAAATTCAATTCAAATATTTATAAACAGACAAATTACATTGTTCTTAGCACATGCTGTTATATACAAAACGTTCACGAGTAGAAGACAGTTCTTGAAATGTGCGGAAATTTCAGTGGATTTATTTATAGAGTCCATTAGCTTGGGTCTTGTAATATTTTTGTTTATACTATATGTAGGTGATATGTATCTAGTAAACAAACATGACCCTGACCCCACTTTTTGATTGCAATTCAGTTACTATTTCACTATTGATGGAACTTGTTGCTGTTTATCTATGTTGATGACGTCTCAGTGGAAGATATTATTTGGAGGGTTGTCTTGCATGATTGGTGCATACTCAGGGAACTTCCGGTGGACTGGAACTCTCACTGGAAAATAAAAGCTCTTTTCCATTTCACCCCCTAAATTCGGCGCCAACTTTTTCATTTAAAATAAATTCTTTTCATTCATGAATTTCAGTATGTTTTCGGACGGTTCCCAGTTATGTTAAGATGAAGTACTCTACATCTGAATAGAAAAATTACATTCTATACCGTCGCCAAAGCATAGAATTCAAAAGATTTCTGTTCGCGCAATAATACGTATTTGTATTGAATTTCAAAGAAGAATAAGTTCGCACTAAAGTGTTTTAGTTCGTAAGAAGCGTTTGTTCTGTTGGTGCTCATAGTTTCAAGATAATTGTATTGTTCGCGGATGCGAATTATTAATTAATTCCATGTGTGACAATTTTAAAGTGGGTTACTGTCTTCGAAAATAATGAATATTCAGAAGGATTTACAACCCACAGAATTTTATTAAACACGAAAACCCAAATAAATAAGCCATTATGGACTATTCAGACTGGCTTAATCAAACTGAAGTGAACAAGACACTCACATTTCAAAATCGAACGTTGGCTCAAGACTTTTCACAACACCAACCGTATTCAAAAATAATCTCAACAGTTGAATTAATTAGCGATTTCCTATCTTTATACTATACACCGATACTCGTCTTTAGTGGTAGTATCGGTAACATACTTTCTGTTTTTGTGTTTTTCAAAACAAAATTAAAGAAACTTTCGTCGAGTTTCTACCTAGCGGCTTTAGCTGTGAGTGATACATGTTTTTTATTTGGCTTATTTGTCCAGTGGTTAAATTTTGTGGAATTGGATTATTACAATCGGGAGTTTGTTTGTCAGTTTTTCACATTTTTTAGTAACCTATGCAGTTTTTGTTCGGTGTGGTTTGTGGTTGCATTTACTGTCGAACGATTCATTGCTGTGATGTATCCGTTGAAACGGCAAACTATGTGTACTGTTAAAAGAGCTAAAATTGTTCTGTTGGCTCTTACTCTGGTCGGTTGTCTTCATTGTACACCGTTTTTATTTGTAGCAAGCCCGACATTTGACTCAAAGTTAAATTCAACTATATGTGATATGAGAATCGAGTACAAGGTAATTAAAACATAACATTCCGCCTTATATTAATAGTTCAACACTAAACATTCTTTTTTAACCTTCATGGCTGTTTATAGAAATAACTCTATATTATCAAGTTTTTAATAATGTCTTTTCACTGGCGATGACGAAAACATCATCAATATTCCTCAATGCATTTTACCCTGCATTTGTTTTAACCATCATTATCAGCAGTTACATAGTTAGCTAACACAGTCATATCGACAATATCGTTTGTGTTCCGAAATTAATCTTTTTTTTTTATTCTCAGCAGGCATTTTGACAGGCATTTTATTACGCTTATATGTGTGACATAGGTTTTTTTAAAAGAAATGAATAGTTTATAATAATACAAAAAACGCTTATGCTACCAATATATTACTCATGTTTGCCAAAAAGAAACAAACTGCTTCTAAAATAGTTTTACAAGATACGAGCCGTTGAGAGCGATCATCGACTGTTATGGCGGCCCATAAAATTTTGAAGGACTTCTCTGTCTTATTTCGTAATTTTGTTTGTTTATATATTGCCCGTTAACAAATGGAAACTCATCGTCATCGCCTAAAAATTCAAGCTATAGTAATTCGGCAATTTACCAATTTCGTGCAATGGTAGCAGCTGCTTTGCTCTCTCGAAAAAACAATTTCTGTTGGGACGTACGGTCGTGTGCTTTTTTGGACCGTACTTCGGAACTTCAATGACTAAAACCCAAGCTTTTTTGTTTAATTCGAATCTTTATGTCCTGAACCATTTTTTTTCATCTATCTATCTTTTCTATATCACTCTCCATGGCGTTTTGCAACGCTGCGTTAACGAGCTGTGGTTCGAGACATGTATTTACGTTAAGGTGCCAAATCATTCAAATATGAACCCATCACACTAAGTTTTATGTAATTGATCTCGAAAACAACATTTTTACGTACGATTTTGTTCAGAAATAATATTTATCTGTAGGTCATATTCAAACTTCCATGTACAATTCTTTTATTTACCTATCAAGTTTATAAAATGTTAACTGAATATCAGAATTGTGAACATTTATTTAGTGCCACATCACACATAAACAAACCTATGAAAAGTTTTTTTTTTAATTTTAATATATTTAAAAATCCGACAAAATTTTGTTATGCATATGTTTGCTACTGAGAGGATGTTTTTACGAGATTTCCTCGGAATTAACATGTCAAAAATATTTAACTTTAGTTTTTGATACCGAGAAAGGATTTATTGTACTGTGGACTTGTATATGATAATCTTCTTAAGTCAATTGAATTAATATTTTGCTACGAATCACTTTTGAAGTCAAATCCTTTGAGATTTCAAATTACTAAATTCGTATTTAAAATTAAAAGCACTCTAAATGCCACTGTCAAAAACAAAACTATTTTGCGTTTTCTCTTTACATATTATGCACATAAATGACCTTTTTAATAAATGCCTTTTTAAATACTTTCATAAGATTAGGAAACTGAAGTTGTCAAGTTTTATCTGTTATATTACTTTACTAAGAACAGAAAGAAAAATATTATTTCCCGAAAACGCCAACAGTGTAATTTATTTATATGAACTGATCCAATAATTTTATTTTTCGTCGCCGTCGGAATATAGAGTCGTAAGAAACAGTGTAAGTGAATACATTTGTACTATATTTATTCCCCCTAAGACACCATATGGGCATTTATATTTAAATTCACTCATCTTCTATTTTATTTTCTTTGAATAATGTATTCGGTCAGTACTTACTGACATACTTTAAATAAGGGAAATAAATACCTCAATAGAAAAATTTAATGAAGCTAAAGTTATTTTTTGTTTTGAAGGAACCTTGCAACTTTATGTTGATTTTTCATTTTCATATTTTCATACAAAAATCTGACAATTAATGAAACCACAAAAGTATTATGAAAGGAGCGCAATTTTCTTCTTGTTTCGTTGAAGTCATTAAACTGCAAAGTGTGCTGAAATTTGCAAACAAGAAATGAGTTTTACGCTCTCACTTGTACGGGATATAAATATTTTTTTGTCAACAATCTTTTTACTCAATAGGTTCTGAAAAATTGCGGCATTTGTCATTGTACAAAATATGATATGTCTCTAAATTAACCATGTGTTTTCAAATTTGATTAACAACTCATATATACAAGTTTGATTTTTTAATGTGTTTATGTAGTGATTGGTCAACACTGCTAGTCAGACGGTTACGTTCCTAAGTTTGAGCAACGTTTTTTTAAATTACTTCATTTTGCTATCGAAATAGAGAACAACATTCGGTTTAATTTGGCATCTGATATGAAAACCGAATAAACAAAAAAAAGTTAATTTGATCGCGGACTGTTGGAAAGGAAGACCTAAATATGCCTGCAAAAATCAAAATTTAATTTTTGCATTAATTTGAAAATTCTGTTATGTCAGCCACTTGCAGTGTTTTATTTCTTTCGCATAGATCATACTTTTTGTTTGCACTCTCAAGGAAGTGGTCCTATAGTTAAACACATTTAGGCCCACTTCTGACAACACTTAAAAATTACATTTCATCAATAAGTAGCCTCTCTACTTTCCCCGTTTGAAGTTCTATTCAAAAATCGAATTGCTTTAGCTCATAAAAAAACAACCGCAGTTATTGAAGATCTTGCGGAATATTGCACCATACATACATATTTATTGCACCATACATACATATTTATTTTTTTAGAGTGCATTCACTGAAAATATGAACAATTACTTTGCGGATGAATAGTTTAAAATACTTCATCTTCGTAATTGAGCATCAAAATAAGATAGTTTCTTGGTGAATAAGAGTTTAAAATACATTTCTTGTTGACTTTTATTAAGTAATACGTAGTTTGAAAAAAAAAATGAATGATGAAAATAAGCGTTCTTCACTTCAGATATAAATGATTTACACTATAAAAATGTGTTCTCCTTAAAAACCATAAGATTGATTACCCCCAGTAGATGTCAATATAACAAGGAGATATAATAAATAATAGTTTTTGGTCAGCGTAAAATTCTTATTTCGTTTCTCCGACATGAAAACCATTAATCTACATTACATAACTGTTATTAAGATGTGAACTGAAAAAGTCTAGAAGCATCACAATCACTAATTTACACTACTGACTTGGCCTGAGAGTAAAAACGGATGTTTTATGCATTGGTTAGAGACAAATTGTACGTGAAACATAATACTTCATTAGTGCTATTGTATTGTGTGTTGGTACATTTTGGAAGGCAGCGTTTCTGCCATTCCATTTATCAAACCATTTCATTTATTATCCACAAGAAAGGCTGCCTGGAAGGGAAGTGAAAAAAGTGCAAAATTATGGTTAAATATATGTATAGTTGGCGTGAGATTATTTCTTATTGATATCAATTAATTTCTAAATTAAATTTGGAAAACAATTTTCTAATATTTCAAGAAGGCCAGATGTTTATCATAGTTAACAACAGTAATTATATTATCTTTTTACATTTGAATAAAATTAAAATTAAAATTTACAAAGCATTCCCAATTATAAAGCTTTTTTAATAAACAAATTAAAAATGTTTATATAATATATTAAAACTTAGAAATGGTTGTATGAATTCGCTCAAAGCAAATGACAACCAGTTAACAAATTTTTAAGCAAATTTTTAAGCAAAATTTTTAAGTCTTATATAAGGAATAAATTGAATGCTCTAATCAACTGGCGGTGTTATAAGTCAGATGATGTTTCTTTTTATATGTAAACATACCACACAATGTTAAACTAATAATGTTTGTTAGTGGCGTCCCCTATACATCCCGGGACTTATTGAGTGATCTGTTATGTAGTAGAGTTAGTTGTTCATGACAATTTTCGTGTAAAACAATTAGGAATAATTTGTATCCATAGTAAATTAATGCACGTTGAAAGTCACTGTTCAAAAAGTTGGGCGAAGCATTTGAAAATTTTTTATATCCTTTATAACTTTTTTTGAAACCGTTTTTCTGATTTAAAGTAAAGCCGAAAATTGTATTTTTATTTGTTTTTAGGACCAAGTTGGTTGTAAGAATTCATACACTTAATTTACAAAGGAAGTCATTTGATGTCATGGGCTTTAAGAACCATTTTTGATAGACAAGTTGTGAATGGGGATGCTTAAGGAGAGGAAAAAAATTATGATCATATATATTTAATATCATATAATATTTTAAATTAAAGCAAAATCATCCAGTATTTACTATGTAATATGCAAATAAAACATTATGAATCATTTTAAAATTCTATTTTGATATAGCATATTAATAGAATAAGTTCACTATCAAACTGAATAAGGCAGGCTAAAAAATAAAACTGCCAATTTAAATTTTAGGTTCTGAAATACCTTAGCAAGTCTTTTCATGGTTAAGGAAACCAACATACGGGGGAAGGATATTTTTTCTCCGCAAATTTTCAGTTCTTTTCCAGTATCTCTACCTTTAAACATATTATATGTGTATATTACTATATCAGTATTCATATTATATCTTTCTAGCGAATTTTGATTTGATTCTCTAACTGTACATAGTTATATAAACTCCTTTGTGGTATCGTCTATATAAAATAGATGAACTCTATTTATAAGATAGGGCATTTCCAGAAATAGATTCTTCCCACGAAAATCATCTGTAGAGCTTCACTTTTAGATAATTACATATTATAGATTTGTAGGACGTTTACGGGTCACCGAAATTTGTATTTAGTATTGACTGCCTACTAAAGGAAAAGGTAAGCTATCATTCATATTATAAGAATTTAAGTAGATGATCGAGTTTTGGATGGAAAAATCATATGCGTAAATTTTTTTAGGATGTTCAATGTAAATTCACAAATATATTTTGGCATTGACATTTAAGTTATGTGAAGTACTATTATTAACATTATTTATTTTTCTGTTTTTTTTAGATAAAAATTATGTATAATTCTTTAATTGGTTCCTTTATAAAAATAAGCGATGTGAAAAACTATAAAATTTAAAGAAAAACTATTAAATTACATTTTTTATAGTATAAATATTTTATTTATTATTTTTATGATATTAATATTAAACGCATGCCTTTGTAAGAGCGAGCATGAGTTATGTTTCTTATATTACTTTCAATGCTGTTTCATGGGCAATCTACGGCAAGGCAACCAATAAAATCTTTCTATATTTACACTGATACAATATGAAATATGTGAAATCACTCCTTTCGCATGTGGCTCTTGTAAGAGACGGTTGAAATAAGTTTTGTTTGGTGAAGTGCTCACTTAAGGAGGGTGGGTCATCTCTGGAGTGTAAATAATAAAGCTACGATACGAAAAGTTGATAGCGCGGAATTAAAGAAAATATACCTTATTAAAAAAATCATTTGTACCACAACTCTTCCAATTTTTTGAATATATATATACATACATATATATATATACATATATATATATATATATATATATATATATATATATATATATATATATATATATATATATATATGTATATATATATATATGTATGTATATATATATATATATTCAAAAAAAAAATTGGAAGAGTTGTGGTACAAATGATTTTTTTAATAAGGTATATTTTCTTTAAATGAAGAACAAAGATATATCCCATTGTAAGTGTACATGCGTTTTTCATCTTAAGGCTAAGAAATTCAAACAAATGTTACCCAAATAATATATCACACTTTCTCTTTTATTTAAGTCGATAAATGAATAAATCTATTAACACGCTCTGAAATGAAAGATGATTCTACGGAAAAAATATGATACTGTATTTTCTCTATCCTTTGTGATTACCTCGTATTACCTTTTGTTGACATTCGAGTATAAATTTGCGATAAAATTTCGTCAGACATAGTAGCCTTTGGATATAGAAACGCAATCAAGGCAACATATCATTCATTTGCTGTAACGTGAAGTGTGTACATATGAAGCTTTGGAATCTCTGGAAGTCAATTTCAAATTAATCTTTTTTTTCCTGTGATTCCTTCTGTTCAAGGTGTTGGACTAGAGAATAAAACAGAAAACATTTCAATTGGAATGGTCCTCTTACACCATCATTTTCTGTATTTGTTAACAGGGGTGAGACATTCACACGTTCCCAAGGCTACTCAAAGTAATGTGCCAATTTTCAAATTTTGTTTTAGGTCTTATTTACCTTATTTCGTATCACATCTGTGTTCATTTGTAAAAAAAAAAAAAATAAAAAATCAAGTAAGTGGAAAACTAATGTCAATATACATTTAAAGCATTTTTAATATTTTTCGATTGTTTACCTCATTAAGAATTCAAATAAATGCCTTGAGCGCTAAGGGAAATTTATATTTATATATATCTTTTATGGTCAGTATGGCAATGGATAGAGAATTGTTTGATTCATTATATTTATTATATTTTTATACATTTATAATTAACTGTAAACGCACAGTTTTTAATGAGCTACTTAGAATTGTATATATCGCTAAAAAAAGTAACTTAACTATCATCTCTCGTTTTCTAATTAAATTGAATAGACGTACATTTGCCGTTATACACATGAAGGAGTGACTTAAGAGTGGAGATACATAATCATATATAAACATTTCTCAGTTCACAAGACAAAAATTTTTGTACACAAACGTTTTTTATGAGTGAATCGTTATGAATACTTAATTGATTTGTGGTTAATTTGACTACAAAAAGCGTTAAAGGTATAAAATGGAGACAGGGGTTGTAGAAAAAAAAATTAGTTAATGTAATATTCTGGGGAACTAACTAACTAGAAATATTTATATAGAATCAATTTCAATTTACATTTTTTATTATATTTGTCATTTTTCCTTATCAGAACAAGCGGATTAAATTCAAGTTTGCTAGATTTCCCCGCCATTCTCATTCTACGAGGTTTGGCTTTTATATTTCGGGATTAGAGAACAAAAACAAATATTAATCATCGAAAATAAATTTATTGTTTTTCAAAATATTCCCCATTAAGATCTATACACTTTCATTTTGAAACACCCATACAGTCAACTGCTGCTTACTTTAAGGCTCATACGCGTAAATCCACGATTTATCACCTGTCAAGATGTCATAGACGTGTTTCGAAGCACCGCGATCGTAATCTTGGAGCATTTCTTTCGAACCATTGACACGAGTCTGTTTTTGAGCGATTGACAAATTGTGTGGAATCAAACGCAAACAAATTTTTTTGACGGTCAAATGTTCATGCAATATTGAATATATGCTGGTCCCACTAATGCCTAAGGTTGTCTCAAACTCACGATAGGTCACATGACGATCTTGCAATATCAGTTTGCGCACAGCATCAATGGTTTCCGGAACAACAACTGAGTTTCGACAACCTTCACGAAATTCGTCTTGGAGTGAACTACGACCTCGCTTGAATTCACCATACCATCGATAAACAGTGGTCCTTGATGGAGCGTCATCGCCAAAAATTGAATTAAGTCCATCGATCCACTGTTGTTGAGTTAATCCACTTCGAAAGTTGTAAAAAAATAATCGCACCAAAATTTTCACGATTTAATTCCATTTTTTGGGCGAGATGAATCTTTTAAGTTACTGTAAACAACACAAATAGCGCTCGTATGTCAAAACGTTCTGCGTACGTATAACCTCAAAAATGTCAAACTTTAGCATAGAGCTGGCAGTTGCCAGATTGTAACACTAGGGTTGCCAAATCCTGAAATATAAAAGGACACCTCCGTATATGGAACACTTCGTATTATTCATAAGTACTCGTAATATTGATAAATAATATATTTGTATATTAATAATAAGAATAATTGTGTTTGCGACAGTCCACAGGGGGACCAGGTTATAGCTTTCTCATCAACTACTCATGTTGTAGAAAAGACCTATAGTTTTTTCTTAGACAGTTATTGCTTTTTGAGTGCTGTCAGCAGCTTGAAAAAGGTGGTGCCGTGAAAAATTTAAAGTGTTGAGCAGGGAATTGAACCTAGACCTTCGGCGTGTGAGTCTCGCACTCTACCCACGGCGGCCACATGTTTACAAGGGGAGTTCAATATATTCTCGGTATCGATATGAAGGAAAATGCGAATTTAATTTAAATTGTTTTTATTTTTTAATATAATCACCCCTAACATCAATGCATTTGTTACTTCTTGAGATAAGCTTTTTTAAACCCTCAAAAAAATAATTTTGCTCTTTCTCTGCAAAATACCCATTTATTGCCGATTTGAGTTCTACATCATCCGAAAATCTTTTTCCATGAAGACATTTTCTTTTTAATCCGGAAACAAGAAATAATCGCTAGGAACAAGGTCTTGGCTATAGGGTGGGTGTTGGATTTTTTCGAAACCACAATCCACTGCGAGTTTACCCCGTATTTTCTTTTTAATTTCCTCCCGCAAATTATGCAAAGTGGAAACGTAGAATGTGGCGTTGATGGTTTCATCTTTTTTTGTACTCAATGAGCAAGATTCCCTTTGAGTCCCAAAAACCTTTTCGGGCTGTCTGTTCCCTTTTTATGCCACTGCATGGACTCTTATTTGCTTTCAGGGTCATAGTGGTGAACCCATGTTTCGACCCCAGTAACAATCCGGTCCAAAACACCGTCCGCGTTCTCACTACACATCTTCAAAAGCTCTCTACAGCATGCGATTCTCACTTTTTTCTGAGCGCTGTGAGCATTCGTGGCACCCACCTTGCATTGAGCTTGGAAAGATTAAGATGCTCATGAAGAATGGTGTGAATTTAACCAGTTGAAAGCATGGTGATCTCTGCTATCATTTACACCTTTATTCGGGCACCCTCAAGAACAAATTTTTCGACTTCTTTAATGCTTTCTCCCGTACAAGCAGTAGCCGGGGTCGTCTTCAATGCTCTCTCTGCCACTCTTGAACTCACTTGATCACTTTTCCACAGTTGATAATGAAGGTGCGGAACCCTGGTAAACCGCCACCATCTCTTCATGAATAGTTTTTTGACTTTTTCCTTTCTTAGTGAGAAATTAATTTACAGCGCGATACTCAATTTTCACCATCATGGTCTCAGTTGCCATTATGACTCTGTTTAACTAGAGATAAAACGCGAATTAATAATCACATTTATATGAAATTTTACATGAATGCACTAAAATAATAGTATTACTTGATAAATAAGTCAATTTATATATACAACCACAGGTTCACCCCGATATCGAGAATATATTAAACGCCCCTCGTATATATTACAGTATTTATATTCATATTAATACAAAATTTCTTTATCCAAGCATTTAATTTTTAAATAATTATGACAGTAAGAAAAATTGTCAACAAACTAAAAATGCATAGGTACTTCACAAATTACTTGACTTGTAGTTGAATTTCAAATTTGGATGCAAACCAACGGAGACTACATGGATTATTGAGAAAATTGGATATTTTATTTATGCGTTCTCAAATTTACATACAGAAAAGTGAAATCGTATTTATGTTCCGTTTTGAGAACAAAAGTTTACAGTTTTTAAATATTGCTATCGAAATTGCAGGCGATGTGTCAGCTGGTAGATTGTAAGTTGAGCATATATATATATGTATGTTACATACATATTGTTTACCTTTATAGTGTAAGAGCCACATTTGAATATTATCCTTCAGATGCCATCAAAGGAAAGTCCCCACTTTCCGTCAAATCCGTCAAAGTAAGCAAAAACAAATGAACTTGACGCATTCGTAAGTTCTCTTCGAAAGTTTATTGCTTCAGTTTATTATGATAAAATATGTACATACGAGTATACACAAAAAAAATTATAAAAAAAAAAACGGATGAATGATTTTATATCGAACTAATATATGCATAACATAACCACTAAAAAAAATTAAGACTATCCAAAATGAAAATCAAAATCAGGTACGTTTACTTAGACTAACGAAGTATACATTTTTGTACTCCAAACATACGATACTGATATCAGCATGCAAGTTTCCCAAGGAATGCTGTTTATTGACTATTTGTCATTTGTGGGGCTGCGATAGTATGCCCCGAATATTTGTCAAACACATAGCATATGCGAAAATTGTTATAGATATGTATAAGAAGAACATAAACATTTCTACTTAAAGTAATATATATGAACATTCAAAGTAATATATATGAACATTCAAAGTCAAAATTATGTCATGTCAAAATGTAACAAAATATAACATAACACAATATATATAATTATACAAATGTGTATAAATTAATTCTTCAAATGGTTAAAACATTGACAAATTAAAAACCACTATCAAATACTATTGTGGTCGCCGTGGCGTAGTGGGTAGAGTGCGACGCTCACACGCCGAAGGGTCTAGGTTCGACTCCCAGTTCAACACCAATTTTTCTAATATTTCACGGCACCACCTCTTTCGAGCTGCTGACAACACTGAAAGAATAATAACTGTCTAAGAAAGCTTCTCAAATTTCGCCGTTCGGAGTCGGCAAAAAACTGTAGGTCCCTTCTACTCGTGAGAGAACAGTAGCGCGCACAACACGAGTAGTTGATGAGCAAGCTAGGCCCTGGACTGTAGCGCCAACAATTATTATTATTATTATCAAATACTATTACCCACTGTAATTTTGCATTTATTTTATAATTTGTTCTCAACATTTTCTAGTATTCGATTTGAAAGCCCTTATCACTAAAAATATTTTATAAAAATTCGTTTTACATACTGCTGCCACCCACAGAACAGCAAATAAACAGGACTACATTTCACAAACATACTAAACTAAATCAGTTCAGAATGGTTGTTATCTTCTATTAAATTAAACACTTCGTGCAACTGTTTCTCACTAAAGTATTTGCACAAAAAGTAACTACACCGAAATATAACTTAATTCAATTAATTCTGATAAAGTATAAAGGACACTGAAGTTAAGTTTTTTATTCTTATATCTTCAGAACAATTTATCGTTTTAAAACAGGTGTCCTTAAGTTGTAAAATGGAAAAAAAAAAACATTATTTTTCTAGGCTACTCAAGTTAACGTGCCAATTTTCAAATTTTGTTCAAGGTCTTATTTAGCTTGTTTCATATCATTCATATCAAGTAAGTGGAAAAATAATTTCAATATACATTAACATAAGTTTTAATATTTTTCGATTGCTTACCATATCTCATGAAGAATTCAAATAAAAGCTTTAAGAGTTAAGGAAAATTTATATTAATATATATTTTTTATGGTCAGCATGATCAAAGGAAGAGAAGAATATTTTGAATAATTATAACTATAGTATTTATCCATTTAAAAGTGGAATTAAGTAAATATAAACAATTTGAAATTTAACTTGTTTTTCTCCTGTTAGTTTCTGAGTTTAGACTGACAGTTTTTGTACACAAATGTTTGAGTTGTTATGATTAGCTAATTGATTTGTAGTAATTTATAACCCTATAAAAGGAAGATATCGTTTGCATAAGAAAATTGTTTAGTCAATGTAATATCCTTGTAAACGAACTAACTAGCATTTTACTCTTGCCGAAGAATCGAATGGAACATTTTGTTTACAGAACTTATTAAGCATATAAATCAAATTGAAAGTGTGTTTTCAAATTGTTTTCTATAATACCTCCTAATAGTAGAATACACTTATTGAAGATTTTGTAAATTTCTTGCTTGCACGCATAAACTTTTTGTAAACTTTCAAAAACTAATTCTGTAGTGTACTGCAATGAAAATGTGACTTTCATTTCTGAACATCTATATCCCAGTGTTACGTAAAATTAAGAGGTAAATCGTATATATTTCCTTGGAGTACTTCAGTGAAAAGATTGTACAGGTATATTTTACTTTGTTTTCGCTGTATATTTTTCTTTCATTTCTGAACAGTCATATATTTTCAGTGTTTGTAGAAATGTATGTAAATTTCACAATCTCCACCGTAAATCAATGTATTTCCTTGTTGACTGCCATTTTCAAGAAGGCTTGACGTAAATTGTTTTCACATATCCCGAAGCAATTTAATTTATTTTAAGAAAGTAAATAAGATCGCTAAATTAAATACACCCAATATTGTCTTCCTTTATAGTGGCTCAAGTATTTTTTAAAATTTCACAATTTCGTGAGAATCATTGCTAACGTTCCTTTATTTGAATACTGAATTGTTTTCTCTGTCAACTTCTTTTGTGAGTGAAATCGTTTTTTCTTTCCTTTTTGTTGAAAGATAAACACATTTTTAGGATTATTATGATTCTTTGAACTTTTAAAAAAATGCTGATATTTTATTATTAGTATTCTAGAGGCCTATATGATATTTCTTATTATAAAGGATATGGATTATTAAGATAAGGCTTGGTCTCACCCGAAGCGTGTTATATGAAATATAAATAATAAAAACATGGAAACAAAAAAGATTTGGGAATAGTCGGTGGTCTACTGTCACAGGAGAATATTACATTTATTGAGAAGAAGGAGTAGAGTAGTAGAAGGAGAAGGAGTAAAGTAAGTCACAAATAATATGTAAAAAATGCATTATTATTAATCGTTTTTAACAAAACAAATAAAATAGAGAACTGCAATTAAGAATTAATGTACGATTAAAAATGAATTGGATTTTAAGTATAATTGCAAATACTAAGGTGACACCTTTCTTTTTATTTGCCTGTTAAATCAGTTAAAGGAAGCTCATACAATCAATCATTTCATCCTTGAATAAAAACGAAGAAATATGAATAACTGTCCATGAGCATTAAGTCTAACAGATTTACAACGCACACAGTCATTAATTTTCTTATATTGACATTTTAAATACTTTTTAAATTAAATTTAAGTCTATCTGAGGCGGCAAAGGAAATATTTTAAAATGTAACCCTTATCCCATTGAGATATTTAATCTGGAGAAATTTGTGACATAATGAACATGGAGAGACAAAACGATGTCCAGAATAAAAAAATTAAATTATAGAAAGAGAAAGCATTCAGTAAGTAATTTTTTTATTGGGTGTTAAAAAATATGTCTGATAATAATACTGGGTAAAATGTGTTATTTTTGCCTTCTTTTTAGTTATAGAGGTATTCCGGTTTTCTATTAAAGGTAAAAAAGTGGTGCATATTGCTTGAAAATGTCTTTACGGTTTAGTAGTTCACTATACATCTTCTGTTATTAATGGCATCTAAAACGTGTAGACGTTTTTAAAGGAGTTGTCACAATGGTCGGTTCTTTATTTGTCAGAAGCGAGTATAAGATTTAATGATGCTGGGAACAAAGTATTTGTCATTATACATGAATTTTATTCATGTCTTCACAGACATGACTTTTAATTATGTCTTCACGAATGGACATTTAGAGACTTATGTTTTCAAACCTCTTCGTGATATTAATTTCCGAAGTTATTAACAACTTTTGCACACTTTTAACATTGTTGACATCTCATAATCAAAAATTCCGAAAAATCAGAAATAAAAAGCTGTTAAAAAATATAATGCATATATTCAATGCAGTGCAAGTGTAAAAAGTGTAACCAGTACCAAAACTCTACACTATAAAACATTTCCCTTTGTGAATTCATGTATAATTTTAGTTATTAATTGTCCTGATATGACTAGCACGTTACATTTTAAATAACACGAAGTCAAGAAAAAACAACATTAAATTTGAAACATAATCCATTTACATTTTATGTTACTTTTCCTATAAAGCCTACGGGCATATGCCAAATGCACATGCGAACGCAAAATTCCCTTGATGCCATATATCAAGGCTTCCATGTTATTTGATATTTATTTTCAGTTCAGACCTTTTATACATTTCTTGATAATCTGTTTTATTTCTAATCTTTACATCTAAAGACTCCGTGAACATATACCAAATACAAATACGGTGTTTTTGCGGAAAACATACGCTGCTCCACATCACATGCAAGCATTTACCTTCTCTCTTATCATCTACAATATATATTATTCGGGTAAAAATGATTATTATTATTATTTATATTTTCTGGATTTAAGAAAAGTACTGACATATTTCATATCAAATTACGGCATACATAGGATCAAAAGCATATCATTGAACTCTTTTTTTTGTTTTTAACTGAAAAACTTACAAGAAACACGTGCTTAAAGGTGAATGAGTTAAACTGATTTACTCCAAGTGAATTATAAATGACATATTTTATTTACTAGACATAAAATCACTTTTTAATGCTATATTATAATAGAACGGAAGATCGACAAGATTCCTTTACGGGGAAAATGTAAAGCATCGTGGAAAATGTATAAAAAAATTGTCAAGATACAAACACAAAAAACCTTTTTAAAAGTAGTTCGTCCTTGGTGCATTGAAACACAACTTTAAAATTTTTTGTATTTGAAGAAAGAAATATTTTTTTTAATACATGGAATTAACTTTAGTCTAAATTTAAGCAAGAATAGTTACCACAATGGAAACATGAACAACGAAGTCTGGCATAAGGAAAAAAAGGCACTTACTGTGCATTTAATGTAGATCATTTCATGATATTTGTCGAATTTTGTAGCAGATGTATATGAATAGATACAAACCAACTTCAAACCGTCCCTTCTGTTCAATGTTACGTCTGACTTTTTGATCAATTAAATGGAAACTAATTAATTTTTGCATCCTTATGAACTGATTATAGCATTATTAGTTTCCTCTGCAATTTTGATACGGAATGATAGTTTGTTAAAGTTAAAATAGGATGCGTGTCTTACTGTAATTTTAATTAGAATTTACCCGAACAGATAACACCATAACAATGATTATATTCATTTATTTGGAGATAATTCAACAAAAAAAAGTTATCATTAATAATAATAAATAAACTTATAGTAGTTAACTTTTGGGTGGATGATTATCGAAATAGATGCTAAAAATATTTTTCTTCTAAAACTTGTTAAGTTTTTACTTTTCTCATCATTAATCCACCACAGTTTTCGGTGAAGCTGTGGTTATATATATAAATTGACTTATTTATCAAGTAATACTACGAAGGTTGCCTTTTATATATCCAGATTGGGCAGCCCTAGTGTTGCAATCTGGCAACTGCCAGCTCTATCGTAAAGTTTGACATTTTTAAGATTATACGTACGCAGAACGTTTTGACATACGAGCGCTATTTGTGTTGTTTACAGTAACTTAAATATCTCGCCCAAAAAATGGAATTAAATCGTGAAAATTTTCGTGCGATTATTTTTTACAACTTTCGACGTGGATTAACTCAACAACAGTGGATCGATGGACTTAATTCAATTTTTGGCGATGATGCTCCATCAAGGACCACTGTTTATCGATGGTATGGTGAATTCAAGCGAAGTCGTAGTTCACTCCAAGACGAATTTCGTGAAGGTTGTCGAAACTCAGTTGTTGTTCCGGAAACCATTGATGCTGTGCGCAAACTGATATTGCAAGATCGTCATGTGACCTATCGTGAGTTTGAGACAACCTTAGGCATTAGTGGGACCAGCATACATTCAATATTGCATGAACATTTGACCATCAAAAAAATTTGTTTGCGTTGGATCCCACACAATTTGTCAATCGCAGTCGACTGTATGGGTGTTTCAAATTGATCCAAATCCAACAGAAGTTGCTCGCGCACGAAGCACTTCCAAGCAAATGGCCGCCTTTTTTCCGGAAAAGCTGGACGTGTCGTACCGTACCACTAGAACAACGCAGAACAAACGATTCTTAGTGGTACACAACCATTTGTTTGCATGTTGTCTTCCAAGAAATAAGGAAAACCAACCGCCGAAGACGGATCACTTTTCACCACGACAATGCGAGCTCTCACACATCGGCTCAAACAACTGAATTTTTGAGTACTCAAAATATCGATTTGCTGAGTCATCCGCCTTATAGTCCTGACTTGGCACTGAATGACTTCTTTTTATTCCCAAACTTAAAAAATAAAATGAGAGGTCAACGTTTTTCGACACCTGAAGAAGCGGTTGATGCATTCAGAATGCATGTTTTGGATAAACCTCAATCAGAAAAAAAAGTGCTCCGACAATTGGTTCGAAGGCATGCAAAAGCGTATAGATCTTAATGGGGAATATTTTGAAAAAACAATAAAGCTATTTTCCATGATTAATATTTGTTTTTGTTCTCTAATCCCAACCTTGTATTGTTTTAGTTCATTCATGTAAAATTTCATATAAATGTGATTATTAATTCGCGTTTTATCTCTAGGTAATCAGAATCATAATGGCAACTGAGACTATTATGGTGAAAATTGAGCATCGCGCTGTAAATTAAGCAAGGAAAAAGTCAAAAAATTATACATGAAGAGATTGTGGCTGTTTACCAGGGTTCCGCACCTTCATTCTCAACTGTGCAAAAGTAGTCAAGTGAGTTCAAGAGATTTAAAGAGAGCATTAGGACGACCCCCGCTCCTGCGCCTCGGTTACTGCTTGTACGGGAGAAACCATCAAAGAAGTCGAAAAACTTGTTCTTGAGGATGCCCGAATAAAGGTGAAAATAATGGCAGAGATCACCATGCTTTCAACTGCTACCATTCACACCATTTTTCATGACCATCTTAACCTTCCAAAGGTCAGTGCAAGGTGGGTGCCACCGTGGAAAAAGATTTTCGGATGATGAAGAATTCAAGTTGGCAATAAATGGGTATTTTGCAGAGAAAGATGAAATTAATTATTTTGAGGGTTTAAAAAAGCTTATCTCAAGATGTAACAAATGCATAATGTTAGGGAAGATTATATTGAAAAATAAAAAGAATTTAATTTGAATCCGCATTTTCCTTCATATCGATACCGAGAATATATTGAACGCCCCTCGTACATTAGGATCGTTGAAATTTGGTTTTAAATCATAATTACAATCCCATTATTCATAATTAGACGCGACCTTCTGCAACAAATTTAGATTCTATTAGAATTATATTGATAAAAATTCTGCTGCAACAAATATCTACTGATACTTTAATATATTCAGTATTTTTTTCAATAATTCGATGGCTAAGTATAATTTTTTTATTGTCTGTTGTTGACATGCTACACCTACGCGATTTTAGTTTGGTTTTATTTAATAACTGAACGTTTAATATGAGCGAACTTTTTAGTATAGGCATATGAAAACCAACATAACGGCAAATAGTGTTGGAATAAGTTATTCGCGAAAATTCTTAATTCTAATATTTTTATATTTGTCCTCTTATTATACTTCAATTGAAGCTTCATGTCCTACACGAGATTATTGAGGCAAAAGTAATTTCAATTCATCCATTAAGTCAGCTATGATTTACGCACATGTATAAAGTTTTTATTTGCGCTGGCTGACTGTAACTATCTAAATATTGGAATGATATTTTATTGGGAAAAAGTTTTGAGTCAATAGTTAAGACTTCCACCATTATTTGCTTTTTCGGCAAATAGTATGAGAAGATCCGTAGGCAGGCTTTTTTAATATTGACGCACACACTTTTTAACGACAGAAACGGTAAACGACATCATATTTTTGAAGACTATGACATTGAGACTTATTATTATTTATTTATTAAGTAATGATAAATCGTCATGGAGCAGTATACATTTCGTTCAATTGTTTGCACGTTATTTAAATTGATATCAAAATTCATGTTCAATCCCCTACCGTTAAGAGCATTAAGACTATTAAAGGAACGATTTTCATTTCTGGCTGAATTACACATTGAAAAAAATTCTGTTTGCTGTGGATTACATGCCAAAAGTGTTTTGGCCTTTCATTTCAAAGTATAGACTTGGCCAATATGTGGATTAAAATGAATAGTGCCATTAGTCGCACAGTATGTGTTATAATCCATTTATTGAGGAGTAAGTTTGGTGAACGCTTCTCTTAAGCAATGAGTCCACATGGCCAACTTGTTTATGTGATTTAACGACTTTAAATTATTTTCTTTGGGCCAACGTAAGGTCTTCGGTTTCGGAAAATTCATGTGAAAAGGAATCGAAAATTAGACTCAACGGACTCTATAAACGTGCCTGTAGTGCTCATAAGAGAACTGTATAAAATATAAAATAATTTGAATTTTATAAAATATAAATAATTTGGGTGGCAATTATATTTGTTTTTGTTTATTTCGTCTTGATAATTTTCCAATGTTGAAGCGCCTTAAATGCAATACGCGTTATCAACACACAGAAATAAATATAAGTACAAATATATTATACATTATCTTCGCAAATTATCATTCGGGGATTCTAGCATCCATAGTTGTTCTCTTAAAAAAAAGTTTTAAGTTCTTAAATTAAATAATATACGGGTATGCTCGTATACAATAAAGTCAATTCAACTTTTTTCTATACATTGATTTATCATTGTGCTCGCGGTTCACCTTTCCTAAGGTTTTAAAAGGTGTATAATCCACTTTTTTGTTACATATTCTGTATTTAATGGATAGTCGATGTAAATTTTTCTTTAAAGATTCAATTGTTTCCTGGTGTAAGAAAAATTTAGGATGTTTGTAAGCTTTAAAATGGATTTTATAATATGTGTTATGTGACGTATTACAGAAAAACTTGCGAGATCATTAAGAAAAAGTAAAGTGTCATGTCTCATATAATTTGATTAAACATTTAAGATTGAGAAGAAAATGAATATGCAAATTATTCATTATAAAACTGCGCTGCCCTTCGCATATCATTTGTCAACTTTAAAAACTTTTCGTTTGCTTCTAAAGTTTGTATTTGATGTTACGCACTTTGGAGAGTGGCACAAAAAAGAAGAGATATACCACACGCTTGAATATAGCGGTTGAGATTTACTACCCTTTAAATCATTGTCACAATGACTTATAAATTTGGTGTAAGTTAAGAATACGGTTATTTGGTGACGGATGTCTGCAATTTGATGAAGAGAAAACAATTTATAGTCCCATCAACCCTTAAACTATATTAAATCCTTACATGTTGATTAATGCATCGAAATGTCCTAGAAACGTATAAATTCCAGCACTCAATAGTTGAGGTTGAAAACAGAGTTAAAATATATGTGTATAGCATAAAAGTTATGTATATATTTACCCAATTGTAAACCTTTTATAAATACCAATAGATTTGTTTGATTCGTAAATCGTCGCTCATTAATAAGAAAACAATTCTTTCTACAACAATCATCTTAATTACATTGAACTAGACAGGAAAGCATTTGCCAGAAGGTAATATGTCACACAAAACGGTGAAACGTTAAAAAAATGCTAATGTTAAAGCACTTTGTGAATGTCTCAGTTTACCTTATCTCATTTGCAAGTTTGGCAAATTACAATTTCACACCATTTCGTCATTTTCACACAATTTTCTTCCTCCTTAAGTGGGCTTACGAAACAATAATTTATCATCGGTACGCCTCCTGACGCTGCTGTGAATAAAAAAAGATGTGGTAAATATATTCTACTCTATTTTTGATAAACCTTAACCAAATCCGAATGCCTTCATTTTTTGAAGATGTAGTTGATCTTACTTAATTCCAATGCTCTTATAGTCAAATGAAGTGCGTTTTTTCGGGGGTGGTTTGGAAGGGCAATATACGTGCCCTGTGGGCTTTAATTTCAAGCCGCATTAAAATAAAAATTCGTGTGCAACTTATTGGATCAAATAAGCTTCTTAAATTTTTATTTGAACAATACTTAAAGCATGACAAAAAGTGAATGATTTGTTTCATATGTAAAGTACACACAATTGCATTAGCACATGAAGAAGTTACCTTCAATTGAACTCGTGTTATGTATTACGGTGATTCCGAATATAAGTAAGATTAAACGATAGTCACTTTCTGGCGCCATTAAGGACGACATAATGAAGGTAGTGTCACGCCAATCGTAGGTCTTTATATGATGTAAAATTAGACATAAATTGTTCGAAATTTTTTTAACATAAACTTCTGACACTGGTCTTACAAATAATTCCTTTTTGGTTTTTTGTGACTATGAGTCGATGGGTAATTATAAAATCAATATAGAAATAACATGATTGCCGTATACAAACATGAAAAAATAAATAAGTACAATAAAAAATAGTGGACGCCGTGGAGTAGTGGGTAGAGTGCAACGCTCACACGCCAAAATTTCTAGGTTGGATTCCCGGCTGAACACCTCGAATTTTTCACAGCACCTCCTCTTTCGAGCTGCTGACAACACTCAAAGAGTAATAACTGTCTAAAAAAGCTTTTTAAACTTCGTCCCTTGTACTGGCGAGAGAACAGTAGCGCGCACAACACGAGTAGTTGATGAGTAAGCGAGGCCCTGGCCCGTCTGTGGACTGTCGCGCCTACAATTAATTATTACAAATAAGAGGAGGTTTTGTGAAGCTAATGTTACTTTTTAAAATGTTTGTTTAATACTTGGGTATATACATATGTGCACATTGGCAGCAGAAAAAGAAGTAAAACTATATGTATATATATATATGTATTTGTAACGGTAAATATTTGGGCTCATAAATTCAAAAAGAAACAGTTAAAATTTTTCAATTTGTCAGACTTATATTAATAGCAAGGTTATATAGAATTGTTTGGCGTAATCTTTGCCAAAGGGTCTTTTTTTTAGATTTTATTCCCTTATTCCTATGAGATAATAATAAGTTTTCTGAATTCAATGGCGAAGTCTATGGGTATACTCAGTATGTTCAGTATGTCGTTATAGTAATCGATAACTTATTAATGCTTTCACTGAGATTTAACAAAGAACAATTCGCACGAGACTATGGTTCAACTTCTTTACTACTTTTGTTGTATGTTACGTGGTTATTTCGCTTTAAGTGAAATTTAAGAAACTTCTCCAAACGTATTAGTACTCTGACCATTGTTTGTAATTGAAGAGATGTTAGTGACCTTGCATTGAAAAGTATGGCTACATGTCTAGAAGACATTTAAAAGTTGAGATTGCCGGAAAGTCGAGAATGTCTAAAAAATTGATTTTAAGATTATCAGCGTAAATGTCAGTAATATAAGTCTATATTAAAGACACAGTTTAATATGACAATTGAAGTTTATGGAAAGAACCATTAAACCACCCTAATGGGCTAAGATGGTATACAAGCTACATTCTTGCGGTGTTGGATATAACACTCTTAACTTCATATTTTTAGTTTTCAAATTTAAATTTTCAAAAATATTATTGTTCATAAAAGATTTATTTTGTTGAACTTAAAATATGACTTTAACAACCCCTTAAGCGAATTGAGTGTTTTAAGAATAATTTTATATTGAAGAAATTACCAGTTGCAGAAGCGGATATGTATCTCGGATACCATACACGAAACGGCTGTTAAATATCAATTCTAAAAAGACCCTATGTCTTTACCTTTGCTTCATATCTGCATTACATGCTTCATTTGTTTAGTTGATCCTTTAAACCCACCCCGGAAATAAATACCAACATATCTTAGCCAAAAGTAACAGTTTCATGTAAATGGACATAAAAGTAATTTGTAATTGACAATTAAGAAGCACTTCGACAAAAATAAACTTTGTTTTGTCTATTTACTTTATTTCATACATATAACGGGTAAGATATATGAAATAGTTAGGAACACTCCAACGTAAAAAGATAAGTAACAAGTATAGTAAAAGCAGAAAAAACACTGTCAACGGCAACTCCTATAAATACGAAAGTTTAGTGAAAGAAGGAAAAAACTGTCAAAAGTCAATTATTTATTAAACGAAATGAACTAGTGACATATGGTGCAACTCTTTAGTCCAGCAATGATAAAATAAATAAACGTTTTCTTCGTTATAGATTTATACAATCATCTTGCGTCTAAGCATGTATTATTAAAAAAGGCGCTCTATTGCCGAAGTTACCATACATAAATTATGTTTCTACACGTAGAAATCAATGGTCTACATAAAACTTAAACATCAGAAATTATCGAATCGAAATCAAAATTGTATTCTCTTAGTTGAAGGCGACCATATAAAAGAAATGTAAATGTGTTTAGTGTTACAAAGGCGAAAAGATTGGTTTACTAGTAAGGTTTGTGGTGCTTAAACTGTGCTGTGGTATTTTAATTACTTCTAACAAAAAATTTAATTAAAACAATATCCCTACATCAGATGATGTTAAATTAAATACAATATTTTATTTACGAATTAATCAAGCATATATGGAATTATACATATGTAGTCATTGGACAATAAGTCTTTTAAACAACATTCATCGTCAACCTCATATCTGCCATTACCGACTCGACGAAACAAATATTTCGAAATGTTATCTGTAACAGTACCAGGATCATATTTATACTTTTAGGCGACTAACTGGCACTTTCTATTTTATAGAAGAAGAATGAAATGTAGTGTATTTTCTACTTGTAACAGACAACTTTTGATACAAAGGAAAATTTTTCAATTTATATCGTCATCATTATAACTTCGTCGATTATAATCATAAATATGACACAAATAGATTACAAAAACCAAACTGTTTTGAACACATATTATATTTAAGTGTCAAAGTAGCTTGCAATAAGTTTAAATATAAATTTATATTTAATAGCAAAAAGTTGCACAATATTTTAAGTAATACGTATATAGGATAAAAATATACACAATTTTGGTAAACTATTCTACACAATTGAAGCGTTAAAAAATACTTCTTCTTCTTCTTGTGGCGCTGCAGTCCGGGGTGGACCTAGGCCTCAACCAACATGCCTCTCCAGCCAGAACGATCGTTCGCGAACTGCCTCCAGTTGCGCACTCCAAGTTGGTTGAGGTTCTTCTCCACTTGTGTGCGCCACCTTAGCCTAGGCCGTCCTCTGTTGCGTTGTCCCAATGCCTCGTATTCAAAAACTTTTCGGGCCGGAGCAGTGGTGTCTATACGCTCTATATTACCTAGCCATCTTAAGCACTGTATACGTAGACGCTTGACCAGGCGCATGTCGCTGTACAGCCCATACAGTTCGTCGTTTAATCTCCTCCAGATGCCATTAACGCAAACAGGACCAAGAGTCGCACGCAAAACTTTTTTCTCGAAAAGACTAAGAACTTCTTCATCTGCCTATGGTAACATCCAGGTTTCCCCGCCATAGAGTAGGACGGGGATGATGAAGCTGCGAGCTTGGATCAAAGCGAGCTTAGTCCTTCGAGAGAGGGCTAATATTACTAAATTGCCTCTTGAGCCCAAAGAAGCAGTGATTGGCAAGAGTGATTCTGCGTTTGATTTTGGTACTGATGTTGTTGTTCCTATTTACCGCGGAGCCGAGATAGACGAAGTCCTTGACTAGCTCGAAGTTTCTGCTGCCTAGTGTGACGCTCCGTCCGAGACGTCGATGTTGTGTGTCCTTCCTTGATGACAGCATGTACTTCGTTTTGCCCTCATTTACCGCAAGACCCATTTTAGCCGCTTCCACTTCAATGCCAGCAAACGCCTCATTGACTGCTCTCTGTGTTCGTCCAATCACGTCAATGCCATCAGCGTAAGCTAGCAATTGAATTGACTTCTGGAAGATCGTGCCTCTGGTGTTGACTTGTGAGTTACATGACATCACAGTGAACTCCTTGTCTAAAACATTTATTGACATTGAAGGTCTCAATGAGTTCGTTATATACCTTGACGGAGCAGCAAGAGTTCTCCATCGTCATCCTACACAACCTGACGAGTTTGGTAGGAATGCCAAAACTTGACATGGCACTATATAGCTCGTCTCTATGCATATGCCGACTTAAAATCGACGAATACGTTGTCGGGGTCGATTTGCACTTCTTTGCAGGATCTGCCGTAATGTGAAGATCTGGTCTATTGTGGACTTCCCTGGTCTGAAACCACACTAATAGAGACCTATCATGACATGGACAAACGGTTTCATACGCTCACACAATACGGCAGAAAGAATCTTGTATGCGATGTGGAGGAGACTACTCCCTCGGTAATTGTCGCAGTCAAAGGGGTCTCCTTTCTTGTGAACCGGGCAAACGACGCTGAGATTCTACTCATCAGGCATGCTTTTCTCCGACCATATCTTACAGATGAGCTGGTGCATGCGCCCAGCCAGATCATCTCCAGCTGCTTTAAATAGTTCTGCGGACAGTTCGTCCGATTCAGCAGCTTTGTTCGACTTCAGCTTGGATATTTATATCTTCACCTCGTCTAAGTCGGGGGGACGGAATTCTTGTCTATCATCGTCCAAATTGAGTGGAACATTCTGCCTAACAGCGGAATTGGGGCCGTCATTGCAGTTAAGGAGTGTGCAGAAATTATCCTTCCAGATTCTCAGCACAGACTGCGACTCTACACGAGTTGTGCTTTTTGATCCCGGCAGGCTTAGGTCCGAACTTGGTATCCTCCGGATAGTTCTTTTACCTTTCGGTATTCATTCCTACCATAACATCTTTCATTTCCTCGACCACGCACTTCTCATGCTCCTTCTTCTGAGAAACCGGTGCTCTTACCTTCTTTTCTGTTCAAAGAGCTCACGAACAGCCCTCGATTTTGGAAGCAGTGTCGCCTTATAGGCGTCTTATTTGGTTGCATGTGCTTGCCTGCACTCGTCTTCAAACCATGGGTTCCTTCTGGGTGGTGACGTGAAACCCAGCACATCAGTGGCAGCTTCTTTGATGGCTTCTTGACAACGTTTCCATTCTTTTCTATGCTTAGTGCAGGAAGCGTTGAACTCTGAGCGAGTTTCAGGAAGACTCGGTCGTCAAAGTTCCCAGCAATCGGCTGCGATTGTAGCTTTCCAACGTCAAACCGTTTTGACCTGTCTCGACTCCGTTCTCTCGATACCCGGGTTCTTACCTTGGCTACAACAAGGTGATGATCCGAGTCGATGTTTGCACCTCGGAAGGTTCGGACATCGAGAATGTTAGGAGTGTCTGTATGTCAACTTGACCTGTGCACTAACGAGTATAATGTTGGCAACTCGCCTTGATGAGCGCGATCAACAGTGCTACTTTGCGTGAACAGGCCCATGTTTTTATAGCGGCGCTAAAAATGGAACAAATTTCTTGTCATAAAACGTTTTTTTCTAAATCAAAAATATGAATCGATTTGCTTAAAATGCTGTTTTGTATATTTGCATTGTTGACAATCCTTTTGATGTTCCTTATAATAATCCCACGAATAGGAATAAGGACATATATTTTATAAAGTACTGCCGGCGGTGCGGATTTTACCTCATTTTCATAAACAGTTATTGCAATTTAAAAACAGAAACATATCTGTAATGCTATTCAAGTGATTCTACCTAGCAAATAGTTAAGAACAATGGAATTGCAGAAATTATTACCGTAAAGAAATCAAAAATACTGTAATAAATGACTACATTTTTTCTTAATGGTTTAAATCATATTTTTTTGTTATAATAAAAAGGCTAAAATTATTTACGTTGTATATAGAGTTATAAAAATATAAGACAATTGGAAGGAGCTATTATTTACTGAAAATCATTGCAAGGTAAATTTTGAAATGTAACCCGGTGTTAATGTTAACGTAAAATTAATGTGGACAAAGAGAAAAACGAAATAATTAAATTAAATTTATTTCTAATCTATTTATTGTATTCAAATCCACACCCATAGGACGAATTATTGTTAAAGTCAATACTTTAATGGATACATATTGCACGGGGTGGTATAAATTATATAATTCGGTATTTAGGTCTTTGGATTAATATGTCTTCCTTTATCTCTTTGTGATGTTCCATGCTGTTCCTATATAACGACATGTTATGCCCAAATAAGGGGACAGGAAATATAACCTTATACTTAAGGATCGACCCAACTTTGAAAGTCTTCTCCCATCTAGATAAGGAATATCTTTTAACATTCACATGATTTATATTATCATGTTGCCTTGCGAAATGATGTTGTATTGGATGACCGTGGATTTAATGGGACCAAATAAGGTTGGGCCTAATTAATTACACTAAAGCAGCATACAGCAAACTAAGTACCATAGTTTCAAGATAATGATAACCGATTAATCAGTTTTCTAATTTTAATTTAATTACTGGGTAGTAAGTAATGAGCCAGATATTAACTCAATATAACGGTGTTAGGATCTCACCGCAGAACAAATTTCGATCAACAAACGGATGTTGTTTTTGCTCTGCAATGGCTGATATTTAACAAATTCATGAGAATGGTTCAACAGTTAAATTGACTGTGAAAATGACCTTAAATTAGATTTCATTAACTGTATCTTCTATGCAAAAATAATAGATATTATTTTCTTCAAATGAGTTATTATTGGAGCAATGAAGTAAAGCAATACTTGTGTTATATTTTCCCAAGTGTGTTTTTTCCAAAGAGTGTAAAATCTTAAGGATGTTAACAGACTTAAAATATCACAATTTAATAATGCTTTATTACTAAATATTTCGAATTTACGGGGTATTTGTATTCCGAAAAGAAGTTAAAGAGCAAAAAATATTGTGTGGATTAATGGAAAAACTAAGCATTTTTAGTTTCAGATACACACTTTTTTGACAATCTTGCAAATCCTTGTTTCAAATAATTGCTTATTGTAGAGATTTTCAACGTGCTTTTAATAACCACTTAAGAAAATTCAATAAGCATTTACTTTTGTAAACAAATTTATTAAATACACATATTTAAGAGTTTACAAAACTTGAGTTACTCAAAATTAAGTAAAATTCAGACGAAGATTATTTATATTGTTCTTTCTAGGAGTTCGTAACTATTCTTAACTATGTGGACACTATTGTGGTGTTTGCAGTACCTCTTACCACAATTGTAGTGCTAAATACCTTTACAGGTTGTACGGTTTGGAAGTTTGCAACTGTTAGAAGGACTATGACATTACAAAAGCGGTAAGTTTTCAAGAGCTTTGAACAAGTTTTTGTAATTAACATATAACATAACCTAAAATATTTCAATTCGAATGCATAATAAATTTTGTAATTTTATATAGAAAGACACAAATTAGCAGAAGCCCATTTTCATCAACATATAGAATGAGTACTGTAAAGCGACAAAACTCACTCGTGTCGAGGTGTTCACACCCCAATGGACAGAATTGTATATCACACAGAGAGTCTGGGAAAAAATCAGGTTCGTAATGTGTTGTGTATAGTGAAAACAAGGACATACATGTGTACGAAAGTTGGGAGAGGATGTATACTCTACAATATATAACTCATACGTTTTGTTTGATATTATTAAAGGAAGACGAAAAATGACAAACTCATCGCAACTCAAAGTAACAAAAATGCTCTTGATAGTATCAACTGTGTTTGTTTGCTTGAATTTGCCCAGTTATGTGACAAGGTTGATAGCCTACTTAGAGGTAATTTATTAATCCTTTCTCTTATTATATTATCATTTAGGGATACGACAAGTTAAAACATCGAAATTTAAATAAATCATGTATTGCTTTTCAAATTGGTTTCAAAAATTGTAAAATTGTATTTGTTCTGAAAATTCTTCAATACCCATAATTAATTCTTATTATTACATTATATTATAACTCTAATATTTATACTTTGCATAGTAAAAAGAATTTTTTTTTGGCAACGTATTAAACTGGACAAAAAAACAGTGCAGTTACGGTAGGCATTCTCGTCTAAATACAAGAGTGCAAATATTAAAAGGAAATAATACTTTTCACATACCTACATATGTGCTTGAGTTTACGACACCTTCCACCGAAATGAGATTCTACTTTCATTACGAACGTATGTACTTCCAAAACAACCAAATAAAATTTAATTCAAACATTTGTAACCATAGAATGCCAAAAACAAAGTCATGTACTGATCCACACATATACAATTTATTATAGAAGAACTTCTTTCTGATTTCCCAGGGGAATTAAATGAACCGAAATAGTTAGACGATTGTTAACTTACATGTCGTGTTTGAGCAAACATTATGTATGTATGTGCTACTGTAAACGTTCATGAACAGCGACCTACATACATAATCAAAGACTTTTAGAGAACGTCTTTTCACGGGAATTATTGCGATTTAAATTCCATTTTTCTTGACAAGTCATTCTCATAAAATGTCTCTCCTTTTGATTCTATGAGAGTGTATTTATTTGGTTGAATGCATACATACCACCACATTGGTTTTCGACTAAGAAATAGAGAAAAGTGAGCTGTATTGATAGCGTTAACACTTTACTTTAATCGTGTGTCAGTTTTTGACACCTTTTTATAATTTTATAAAAACGACCCACCTAAGTATCTTTTAAAATCAAACAATTTTTCACTACACATATTGTTTTTTTTATGTTGAGTAAATTAAATTTTTCCTTAAGAAAATATTTAACAGTATTATCTATGTATTTATTTAATAATTCAAATTCGATGCAAACACTCCTTTAAATCCTTTAAAATTAATTAACTTTTTCCTATTTGCCACTCGAGTGAGCTTTGAAAAACTTTTCTGAGTTACAAACGAGAAATTTCACAAGATGTTGGATGTATTTGAGAGAGCACACACGTGTTTCCATAAGAGGTGGTCATCCGGTCGACATAATCTTTCATCGTTTACGACAAAGAAATGACAATCCATTAATGAAGGAAAAATATATTTTCGTATTTTTCTTTTTGTTGGTCTTAACTCCTGAAACCACATTAGCCATACTGCCGCAAAACAAACAATAAAAGTACTTAAGTTCAAGGACTGTGGAAGTATTGGCTATAGTCGTACAAGCTCAGAGGACAATAGGTGCTGAATCATAAAAATATATGTTTATCTTCAAAGTGTGAAATTTCTAAAATAATCAGAGCAAAGACTGACACATTTCTACGTCAAATATTTTCCGGCTTGCCTCAACCATAAAATCAATATCCTTTTGCCATTAGTATTCAACCACTTAAAATGTCTCTCTCGGTTTCGGGCGCACCCTTTTTTTTCTTGGCATATTTGAGAAGGAAAGCAACAATTAACTGTCAGTTTATGAGTAGCCACTGCAATAAATTCTTCGGTTAATACGCACAGTGGGCATGTGGTTTCTAGGTTATTATACATCGGAGCAAAGTTGAACTAAACGATTTAGGGACGGAAAGTCGTGAACAAAATCAATTATCACGAACTCAGGGTTCATATGAGATACACCAAAGTACAAGACAATCGAAGTTACTTTTTATTTTAATTTAACGTTTTTGTCAATTTTGATTTGATTCGAAATATGCATGAAAAATGTATAACATTATTTATGAAAAGATTGCACCGCCTACGGTCTCACGTTTTTTCTTTGCAAACTCTTTCCATAAGAACTGTTACTTGATATCATGTTAAAGGAATTATATGTGCAAACTTGAAAGTAATTAAACTTTTAAATTCGTAAGTAAGGAATGATAAAACTCCTAGATTAACATCTCACATAAGTATGTCACTTTTTAAAATTATATAAAAAGAACATCATATCTTTTAATTGTGTTTAATTAGAACCGGCGACAGTATATAAATTTGAGCACAACTTTGATTATTGATACAGAAAGAAATCAAGTAATTTATTTGACTTTGGAGGAATGTATGCTTTTTTGATTCTGAGTACTGGAGAGTAAGAGAGTGTAATCCAATTCAAATTTTCAGCAAAGAAAAAAGTCTTTAATTTTTTTGTTATATAATTAAGCTTTACGGTTTAAAATATATGTTAAACAAGTACATTACATGCATCATTAAAATTGGTGAAATTGCCAAATTCGACAAGGCATAAACGCAATCTGTTTCCCACCCATAAAAAACCATCAAATATATTTTCTCAGAGAAACCAAAATAGATGTACAATAAAGAAAGTAAGCTCGATTTAATTAAATGCTACATGCTGCTTTAAACGCACCACTGCTGACAGGTTGTTCCTGGTTAAAATAAATTAAATATATGTATTTCAAACTATGCCGCGTAACATAAGTAATGATTTAGATTTGATTGGGAAGTTTAGAAGGCACGACCGGCTATGAAATGCCGCAGGTGAAATTTCAGTTTTGCGGTTTCATGCTTATGTGGCTTTAAATTTTCCCTTAATCTTTCGTAAAGACCGTACATCTAAATTCGAAATTTTATATTTACACAGTTTTAAATGAATTTGCGCTGTTATGTGCTTCTTATTTTTTGCTACTTATTCTTATTTTCATTTTTTTTAAGTTTTCTAAACTGGTGAAAATTGTATTCTGAAATCAGAATGAAATCGTAAAAATTGGAATTTGGAAAGAGGAAATTGATACTCAGCATTTTAATTATTGACGCTATAAACTCCCAAATTTATGGTATATATAATATATATACGTTATATATGTATACATGTTTTACCACTCAAAGATGACTTCAGAGGATTCGTTATTGATTGAAATGGAGAACATGCGAACCCATTTAAACAATTTTATTTTGTTCTTTAAATGCTGAACAAGGGCGTAGTGGTTCTTTCTAAATAAAAAAGGTTTGAGTTCTAGTGAACACAATGCTTCGTCATTTCCTTGATATATTTTCAAATCTTTGAAAAGACTTCGTTATTCTCAACTTTTCCAGTTATTAGAAGTTATAAGAAGGAAAGGTAAGGATTGTGAAAATTTATTTTGTTTGTTGCACTCATGTCGCCACGCTGAACAGAGACAATCGTCCACTTAATTGACGAAACCAAGAACTCCTTTGATGTGATTTATTTCTATCACTACACCTGTGTTGTCTTAAGTGTAAGCTAGTGGAATAGCTTCGAAGCTGTTACGGTTGTAGTAGACTTTACGTTTGAAAGGATAGTGTGGGAAATAGAGCGGTTAGGGAAGATAAATCTTACAGCTATTATGTAATGAAAGACAAGTAATCTGTCTGTGTTTATATTTTATCTGATTTTTGTTCTTATGTTTGAAGTTTTTACATGTACCATTTAGTGTACTGAAAATAGTCACAACGTTTTAATGATACAAGTTGGGCATGATTATTCTCTAATTATTTTATTTTATTATTTACACAGTAATTTCATAAAGTTGAGTATTTCCATAAGAGACGATTATTTAAAACCTAATTTAATTTTATTAACCATAAAGACTGTGTCCATCTATTAAACGAAAATATTTAATAACGTGTAGATGCACTTTTCGTTTACATATTTTGAATAATCAAAGTAAATATTTTTTGTTTTCAGACTGAATCATCAAAGACTACAATCGTAATACAGTATATCGCATTGAATCTCTTTATTACAAACTTTGGAATTAATTTTGTACTATATTGTGTTAGCGGGCAAAATTTTAGGTAAAATTATTTTAAGACAAAAATTAAACATATATTATTTATAAAATTATAAGTTTTATATTTATTTTTATATTTACTTTTTCAGAAAAGCAGTCATAAGTTTATTTCGAAATGTTTCCTCGTCACAACGTGATGGAAATACCCAACTAACAGGTATGATATCAAGGGGGTTCGTTGATTAAATAAATTAATCTGTTACTTGAATTATCTATTGGAATAAAATTAACATTTTGACAACAAATATAGTGGAAATTTATATTGTCTTAATGATGTTTTTTTTTCACTTTGTAAAGTGGTCTTTGATTATAGTTTTGGCCTTAAACTATGACTTTAGCTCTAAAAATAATTTGCACTTGCAGTGAGAGAAAAACGTCATTCGCATATTTAATAAGTCAGTAATATTCAATAGATTTTATTTAACTTATATGATGTTAACTTCGCCACAAATATAAAATAATTATGTATCGAAGTTTATTTGTATTTGTTTTTTTGATTGTTTTTAAACATGAAATATATTTCTATAAAATTAATTAAAATGTACACAAGAAATGATATTTGTCGATTTCGCGACCTCAAAAAAATCCCTGTGACCGTCAAAATGCACTTATTTTAACTGCAATATGTGGCCAAAAGGAAGTATTAGATATTCAATATTTCAATATTTTTCTCACGTTGTATCATGTAGTTACGGCGTGTCGAATTCTTCCTTCGCATTCCATATACAGAATATTATTGAATACTATTTTTAAAATGTAAACCATCAAAACGAAAATAAATAACTAAAGTCCGATATTCCTTAACCGACCATTTTTTTCAGAAGTTGAGAAACACTGTGCAGTTGTACTTCCAGGTGTTAAAAAGCTTATGTTTTCAGCTACCACCACATCAGCGCCAAATAGCCGCTAAATGATCCGAGCAATGGCAGGACATTGACAGAGGAAATGCTCTGCAGAGTCTTCAACTTCTCTGCAGGAGTCGGATAGGCTACCATTAGTGAGACCAAGCCCACCTGCAGTCTTTCCATCTAGAGATAACAGAAAAGCCGCCGATTTTATGCTGACGTTTGGGGGCATTCACCTGGTCAGCCTGCATCCTGGAGAGTGATGCAATCTCTGATTGTACCTAAAGCGATGTGTAGTTTAATTTTGTCGTTTTTTACGAAGAGTTGCGGTGCGCGAGATCATCAAAGCTCAAGTAGAGGGAGATTTAGCAGTGCAAGGTGTGCTAGAGAAAGCCTCTGTGCAGCCAAGGCAGGCCGTTCTTTGAAACTTGGTGAAAGCAGCAGCCACATACTTGCGCGAAAGCTTATTCCACCAAACGACTGATGCAAAAGAGAAAAGGTCTATCATTGCCAAATAGATCTTTACAGACCTTTTTGGTGATAGACCCCAGGTTTTTCTTTTTTTTCCAAAGAAGTTATTTATGAAGGATAGCACCTTGATATTTATCACCTCTAAGTACTAGTTGAGTTAGACCAGTCAGATAACTCCACCTCGTGAAGAAAACAACCTCTGTTTTAAGAGGATTAACTGAAAACCCATTTCTAGTACACCAGTCACCGATCATTTCTAGAGCCATCTGTCCACTTGTACATACAAGACTGATTGTCCGCATATTAGATCTATTTAAGGCGCTAAACAAAGTGTCGACCCACATGCCCCTCAGGAGAACAGACAAGACGCCACCTTGCCCGACATTACGTACTAATCGAAATTCGCTTCCGCGATAATAGTTCATGAGCATTGCTTTTATCCACATTACTCATTACTCTACGCCGTATTGTCTGGAAATGTTACACATTGCATCAAAAGTCGTATTGCAAAAGCACCCTTTATGTCAATGAATTCACCCAGTGCGTATCCTGTCAGGTGCACTTTCAATTTTGCCAACAAGATATTTAAGATTTTCGCAAGACTTTCCGCGCTCAGAAGCGTGTTGCATCTGAGATACAACACCCTGTATTCGCAAAGCATTTTTGAGCAGATGAAGTTCGACCAGCCTCTCCAAGGTTGAAGGAGGTAAGACTTGTAGACCTGAAGTATTCGGCGAAAGAGTAGTCCCCTTTGCTAATTTTTGTAAGAAGACTACTCTAACTGAGCGTCGGACGTCACAGCCAATTTTAATGGGTCTATGTCCTTTTGCAGCAGAGCTGCGTATATGCCATCGGTACCAGCCGACTTGAAACCATAAAAAGACGTGACGGCTTACTTAATAACTTCATCTTTTACTACAAGCGATGAAACGTAACAACCTCGGCAGGTGATGTTTATAAACCCATCCCCAGTTCCGATCGTTCTGATTTTGTGCCAGTTGTAATGTGGTTTCCGGAGGGTCTCAGCTTTTGACTCAGTATAAGTACCGTCGGGATTTCTGACTGTGTTCAGTCTAATCTAACCTGCTGGTTTTACCGAGTGAAGGCACTTTTTGAAGCCCGAATTAGTCTCTTATGTTCATTTTGTTTTGATCAGTACAAGTTCCAGTCCTCCCTAGATTGGTCTTGAGTGACCGATATAGAAGCTTTTTGGGATCCCTACGAATTCTACCACGGAACAGTAAGAAGCATTTGATTATTAGACCTAAAACTACTTCCTCAACCTTACGCCTCGTTTTGGGCTTAGCGAAAAGTGCGACGCGGTTTTTTGACTCTTTCCTAAACAATAACTAGTTAGTTTTTCTGAGATTCCTAATTTTCTGCAGAATTCTGGTTTCACCTTCTATTCGGAACTCTACTTACATACTTTCCGGTCTGCGATCCGCTAAAGTTGATCGTTGCCAATCTTCTTGTCATAATAAAAGTTGGCTGCGAGCAAACATTGTTGATGTTCAGGCCAGACGGTAGTATGAAATCTAGAAAATGTATTTTTTCACATTCTGCTGCCCCAATAGGTTTTGAGCATTAGCATTGCAGCAATGACTAGACCCTTTTTTATTTGTTTTGCAGTTCTCAAAGAATTCCGCTACCAGCTTTAGCGGTGATTGGGGGACCGAATCGATGAAGCCAAAAAAAAGTTATGTCATGCTCCGTTTGCCTTATAACCTATAACTTCTTACTGTTCTTATGGGAGAAAACTTTTCACCTCTTAGTTTCGAGACCAGGGTTCTGGATAGAACACGTGTCAGCACATCCACCGTATTCCTAAGATCTCGAGACCTAGCAGGATACGCACTTGAACTTAAGCGATGTGCGAACCTTAAGACTTCCAAGGGGAAAGGATCTACGGCACATAAGTACTCATCCACTCAAAGGATTGCCGTGTGGAGCACTTCACTTAAAAAGTTCCGTCTTCTAGTGTATTGCGCTCCACCTGCCAGCTCACATGTGATCTTCGCAGTGTTTGCCAGCAGCCTTCTTGAAGTGATGTAATTTCCGCCTATTAGAACCACAGCCTGTACTTGTTAAGATACCGATATCTTTGGTATACGGCGCGCGTGAGGAGTTAGCGAAAAAGGAGGAACCGTTAGTTTCGGAGGATTGGTCAGCTTTGGTTGCTGAGACTTTTGCTGAACTGTTCCTCTTTGCCGTCGCCGGTGAAAATATACGCCTTAAACCTCTTTCGGAGTCTCTTTGCGCCACTCAATGGCTCCTGTAAATGAGCATCCTACGAAGTGCATCGTAGAGTGACTGGCAGAAGTCTGGAGAATGTAGTGAGTATGGTGGCTGGACCCTCCAGAATCCTTGTCCCAGCCGATGTCGGAAAGACAACGGGTGAATTTTCGCAGTCACGAGTACCACCTGGATTGTTTAAATCATGTTATATTTTCCCCATACTGACTTCATTTAAAGCGCTTAAAGACAAGACGGTTGTTAAGTTTCAATTCAAACAATTCAATTATGACATATTTTACACCTATTATTCAGTTAAAATTTATTTTTTATTTTATATTATTTTTTTGACATACAATTAATTTTCAAAAAACCAATAATCAATTCTTGAAATATACAATAATATAACATGAATACACAATATGCCAATTTTACCTTATCTATTTGAACATCCGTCAATATCAATAACGCAAAAATATTTTCAATCAAAATTCACAATTCTCAATGATTTCCATTTGTCAGTCTTAACATTTAAAGGTTGAGTGAGTGACGCCTGTCACCCCATAAGTTTAAAGTCAAATGAATTCCAGGACTTGCCAATTACGATGACTGTTTATTCAGAAAACGTATATTATATGTTCGCATCAATACCCAAAATAATATTATTCTCTCTGTCTAAAATAAACATTTTTAATTTTTCAAAAAACACCGAATGGATGATTGAACAAACTCACGCTTCAAAAACCAAAAGTTATTATCGAAATAGAAGATGAATATTTCTTCAAATTCTTTTATTAGATGTTACTTTTAAACAAATTTCGATAACTCACATTTCAAGCAAATGCAAAGCAATTATTATCAATCAAACACAAATGCCACATTTCATGTTTTGTGTGACTACGATAACTCAAGAGAATCGCAATAGAAATTATGTCTCATTGATCCGCCCATGCGTTTATATTCTGACAGCTTTTGACATGGGTTAGGAGGAAATCGCTATTAGTTGCAATTATTGGGTTCATACTTCTTTATTATAATGATGTTGATCGTTAAGTAAATTTAATTATAATTTTTCAGGACAAATGACTCTTTTTGTTCTGCATTCTTAGTCTCCGTCGTCTTCATTTCATAATTACAATGATTGTCGTGGAATCGTAGTCGGCGCCGAAAATTTAGAAACAACATTTTGGTAAGCTGTTTAGTAGCGACAACGGCCACCATTCTGCTGAGAAACAAGTTGAGTGTATCACACAACGCTGTCATTTAAATTTCTTAACATCCCACTTGAAAATATCGTAAATATCTCAACAGTGAGGCAAGGTTTTTCTGCTAACTTATGCAGACGATAATTTTCTAAGGCGCTAAATATCTTCAAGATCAAATAAAATATAATAAAATTTTAATTATTGGCTTTAAATTTAAAGCCAATGATTTTTTTATAATCACCGTCCCTTACCTGCGGTGAGAATGACAAAAAGAGCTGTTTTTTTACTGTCCGAAGACGTTCTAATGGACATAAGAGTAAACCTGAAAAAGTCCCACAGGGTGAGAAAAATTGTTTTATGAAATTTATAATTTAATTTTTCCATGACGTTTTTACATTACTTAACGTATGTTTGCGAGAGAAATTCAGACACAAATTCATGCAATATTGACAAAATTAATTGATTGATTAATGTATGGTAAAAGCAACGTTAGATTTTGTTCATAGTGGTTTGTGTTCGACGTTTTCTGCGTCCATTGTGTTAATATAACCCCGGAATTAAGACAATTTGAAAAGAACATATCAACACCTCATGAGAAAACCACTTCTTAAATGTGTTTTTCATTGTTGTTTTATATCACCGTATGAACGATTTATACTTTACTGCTAAACAATTATGGTTTGTAATATGTGAACTTCTTGTAAAGGGGTGACTGTCAATACAAACGCCCTCATTTTCTATTTTCGTGATGCGTTTAACATAGATTTATACAGTAAATTTATTCCTCCGTATAGGAAATCATTTGGCAGTCCTATTTTGCTGCGGGAAGAAACGTATTCAAAAATTAAAACAAAAACAAAAAACAATTATCGGTGTCAATTTTAACGCAGTGACTTTCAATAGGTAAACGTTTCCTTACTGCAACAAGAACTATTAATGCATGCGCATTGGCCTAGACAAGCACTTACGCGGCGTTTGTTCCTTTTAAACGCTTACAGTTCCCATTAAACGCAGCATTTTCAGTAACTGAATCATCTCCAAAATATGGTTCATCAATTGCTACCGCAATAATGCGAAAAAACGCGGAACTAGTTTCTTAGGCATAAAATTCGAATCAGCTAATAAATCTACCTTATTCTAACTTTTTTATATATATATATATACATATATAAGTTTCTTATACTACAAACTTTAAAGAAACCATGGTTTACATATATATGTATATATGTATATGCCCGACATTATTCTATTGTAGACAACAAGTTGAAAGCCAGAATTCAAAAAACGTGATAACCTTTAACTCATCAAAAATACGAGTACGTTTTTCTCACATTTTCACAGAAGGTAAGATTTTTCTTTTCTACGAAAAACCTTATTCACAAACAAATATTTTGGGTGAAACATCAGACAAAATATTTCCATACATTCATACATCACCGAAAAGGACTAATTGGATCAAAGGCGGACGCCAAAAAGGGGAAAGAGGAACAAACCCACATTGAATTCGGATGCCAAACATATAAAAAAATAAAAATGCTAGCGAAAATATTCTAATTATTTTCTGACAACATCCTGCACCCAAGATACATAACAATTGTTCCATAACATACGGTTGAGGTATCTAGAAATATATACAAATACAATCACTACTTGCGATTGGATATTTTATGTATATGGGAGCTTAAATTAAGGAGTTTTTAGATAAAATTTTAATAAATATAACACACCACACTAACCATTGAATAACGTAATTTCTTCAGTTCCAAATAAAATTAGACAATTATAAAAGGTATTTATCATCGTAGCACTTTATGCGAGAATGAATTTATGCGAGAATAAAGCACAATTTCATCACCGTTTGGTGTGAAGGGGTTTGTTGATTCAACGACTTTACACTTTTTTCCTTGGGTCTAACGTAAAACAACTGGGATTTTGGCCAATATATGCGAAAAATTTGTTTAATTCATATTGTACTGTATTCATATTATATCGAACATACAATACATTTTCCGTATAATAGATTAAGCCCCATTGTTGTACACATTATATCTGTGCGCATAACATAACTTTTCGTTATAGAATTATTTTGAAAACTAAACTTTTTTTCTAGTTTCAGAGTACTTTCGAAATAGCGGAACGGCAATGTCATCTAGGAGACGATTAAATTCTCAAAACTGTTGGAGTGAAACTCATGAACTTCAAAACATAATTCCAATAAAGTAAAAATGTCAGTAACCGCTCCGAAATAATATGTATGTAAGTGAAATGCACAAAGGTACAAAGCGAAAAATCATACCCGGAAATACACTTTTTGATGAATGCTATTATTCTATTTTTGTAGTGTTAATTAAGGTATTGCACGGTTACTTCTATGTATTCTTAAATATAGACAATGAATTAGTAAGCAGATAATAAACGATATTCGTTGAAAAATAAAATAATAATGTATTTTATTCTGAAATTTTGAAAATATTAAAGATGACGAAGAAACTTTAAACACCAGCAATAAACGACAATTCAAGCAACATATTTAAAGCTATTTCCGAATTTTTCATTTACTAACCGAAATATATAATGATTATATTTCACAGTAAAGAACTTTTAGGATTCACACATCTCACAACAATCAGGCATACACAAGAAGATGAATATACCCATTAATAAAATTCAAAAGATTTTTTTGTGAAAAGTAGTCACTGCAAAAAGTTTGTATTTTAATCTTAACAAACACAAAAGGGTGGTAATTGTAAAAATCATTAACCTCTCTGTTTATAAGTTGGATAATTCAATTAAGTTGGGCCTATGCACGCGAGGTAACGTTGTTGATTGCGCTCAACATGGCGATCTGCCAAGGCAATCCTCGTTAGTGCACAGGTCAAGTTGACATACAGCCTCCAAGTGGCGCCCCTGGATAGCCATCACAACACCCGTTGTATGGTGAGCTAATGTATGCCCGAGGATTTAAATAATGGGCCTGGCCTACCAGTCTGTGGGTTGTGCGTGAGGGTAACTTCCTCACCACGTAAAAATCATATAGTTCAGAGACAACGGATAGTGAAGGATCAACTGTTGACGACCCCAGCAAACGTTTTAAGGACAAAGATTTTCGGTTTTGCACGTGGAATGTGAGGTCCCTTAACAGGCCAAGTGCAGCCGAACAACTTGCGGAGGCCCTTGACAGCTACAGAGCTGACATAACCGCCATCCAGGAAGTGCGATGGGATGGGCCTGGCATAAAAGCGATGAAGAACTGCGATATCTACTACAGCAATTGCTATAGAGAGAGAAGGCAGCGCTTATTCGGATGCGGATTTGTTGTTCGAGGTAGACTTAGGCAAAAAGTCTTGAGCTACGACCCAGTCAGCGAACGCCTCATGACAATCCGCATCAAGGCTAAATTCGGGAACATCAGCCTAATATGCGCTCACGCCCCGACAGAGGAGAAGGATGATAACATCAAGGATGACTTCTATGATCTCCTAGAAAGAACATACGATCGATGCCCCAGCTATGACACCAAGATCGTTCTAGGAGATTTCAACGCTCAGCTGGGAAAGGAGGACATCTTTGCTGGAGTCATCGGTAAACACAGCCTGCACGACAACACATCCGGAAACGGACTCAGGCTGTTGGACTTCGCCTCGGGGCGAAACCTCTCTGTGGCTAGCACGCGGTTCCCACACCTGGACATTCACAAAGGAACCTGGCGATCTTCTGATCAATCAACCGTCAACCAGATTGATCACGTTGCGATCGACGTCAGACACTCCTCCAGTATTCTCGATGTCCGAACCTTCCGAGGTGCAAACATCGCTTCGGATCATCAGCTTGTTGTAGCCAAGGAGCCCGGATATCGAGAGAGCAACGGAGTCGAGAAAGGCCAAAACGGTTTGACGTCGAAAAGCTACAATCGCAGCTGATTGCTGGGAACTTTGCCGACCGAGTCTCCCGGAAACTCGCTCAGAGTTCGACGCTTCCTGCACTAAGCATAGAAGAAGAATGGAAACGTTGTCAAGAAGCCATCAAAGATGCTGCCACTGATGTGCTGGGTTTCACGTCACCACCCAGAAGGAACCCATGGTTTGACGACGAGTGCAGGCAAGCACACGCATTTAAACAAGACGCCTATAAGGCGACGCTGCATCGAACAACGCGGGCTGTTCGTGAACTCTACGAACAGAGAAGAAGCGAAGAGCACCGGCTTCTCAGAAGGAAGAAGAAGGAGCATGAGAAGCGCGCGGTCGAGGAAACGGAAAGGTGTTTTGGCAGGAATGAAGTCCGAAAGTTTTACCAAAAAGAAAAACAGCTATCCGGAGGATACAAAGTTCGGATCCAGGCCTGCCGGGACCAAAATGGACAACTCGTAGTAGAGTCGCAGTCTGTGCTGAGAATCTGGAAGGAACATTTCTGCAGACTCCTAAACGGCGATGACGACCCAAATCCCGCTGTTAGACAGAATGTTCCACTCAATTTGGACGATGATAGACAAGCATTCCGTCCCCCCGACTTAGACGAGTTGAAGATAGCAATATCCAAGCTAAAGTCGAACAAAGCTGCTGGATCGGACGGACTGTCCGCAGAACTATTTAAAGCAGGTGGAGATGACATGGTTGGGCGCATGCACCAGCTCATCTGTAAGATATGGTCGGAGGAAAGCATGCCCGATGAGTGGAATCTCATCGTCCAAGAAATGCAAAGACCCAAGAAATGCAAATTGACACTAACCACCTATTCGTCGATTTCAAGGCTGCATATGACAGTGTGCATAGAGACGAGCTATACAGTGCCATGTCTAGTTTTGGCATTCCTACCAAACTCGTCAGATTGTGTAGGATGACGATGGAGAACTCTTGCTGCTCCGTCAAGGTCGGGACCGAACTCACCCTCAATGTCAAAAAAGGTTTTAGACAAGGCGACGCACTGTCATGTGACTTCTTTAACATCATCCTCGAGAAGATCGTGCGTAACTCACAAGTCAACACCAGAGACACGATCTTCCAGAAGTCAGTTCAATTGCTAGCTTACGCTGATGACATTGACGTAATTGGACGAACACAGCGAGCCGTCAATGAGGCGTTTGCTGGCATTGAAGCGGAAGCGGCTAAACTGGGTCTAGTGGTAAATGAGGGCAAAACGAAGTACATGCTGTCATCAAGGAAGGACACACAACATCGACGTCTCGGACGGAGCGTCACACTAGGCAGCAGAAACTTCGAGGTAGTTAAGGACTTCGTCTACCTCGGCTCCGCGGTAAACAGGGACAACAACATCAGTACCGAAATCAAACGCAGAATCACTCTTGATAATCGCTGTTTCTTTGGGCTCAAGAGGCAATTGAGTAATAAAGCCCTCTCTCGAAGGACTAAGCTGGCGTTATATAACAGCTTGATCATCCCCGTCCTACTATATGGCGCAGAATCTTGGACGTTAGCAAAGGCGGATGAGGAAGCCCTTAGTCTTTTCGAGAGAAAAGTTTTGCGTGCGATTTTTGGTTCTGTTTGCGTTGATGACATCTGGAGGAGAAGATTTAATGACGAACTCTATAGGCTGTACAGCGACATGCGCCTGGTCAAGCGTCTACGGATACAACGCTTAAGATGGGCCATGTAGAGCGTATGGACACCACTGCTCCGGTCCGAAAAGTCTTTGAATTTGAGCCATTGGGACAACGCAACAGAGGACGACCTAGACTAAAGTGGCGCACACAAGTGGAGAAGGACCTCAACCAACTTGGATTGAACAACTGGAGACAGCTGGCGAAAGATCGTGCTGGCTGGAGAGGCATGTTAGTTGAGGTCCAGGTCCACCCCGGACTGTAGCGCTTATTTTTTGGGGTGAATATTATTTCACGTTAGAAAATTGTGTTCATATCTTGTTTTTCTGTTTAAAAGTATTGAATGAAACCGATACATTGGACAAGTCTTTTACATAGTTGTATGTAGTAAGTTCATAAGTAAAACTCGTTAGGAAAACGGTATCTGCAGATGTCTATTTTTGGAAGAATCAAAAACGGTGGAGCATCACCATTAAGATATGTTTGCTATAATTACAATAATCCCTTATACCAGCTTGGTACATTAAAAGAATTCTTGACAAAAAGCACTTTTTTAAGCATAATACAAAAATGCTAAGAGCATTGTGAATGAAATTATAAAAAATTGTAATAAATATTAAAATAATGGTTTTTCTATTAGTATAATACACATACACGAGCTTTCTTTACTTGATTACTAATTGGTCGAATTCAATGATAAATGTTGCACATCTTATGAATCAAGGAAAGAATTACATCTCCTACAATAGTGTACTTGTTCACATTGATCAATGTATGTTATATTTTGATTTTTCTATTTTTTTATTTGCTTGAGAAAAAAAATATTTTCAGTAACATGCGAAACCATCACGTTCGTATCGCGTCAATTTATTCAATCTCGTATAAATAACACCATGTGTATACACATGTTTGCATGTCCCAAAAGATAGAATCCTCACACACGATTGGAAATATTAAATCACACTTCGAAATACGTAGCTTTAAACAAAATCTCAGCTTCTTATAAGGATAAACACTAAGCTCAGAATAATAAACGTAACATGCTTGCAAATTAATGTTTCTCCTTTTTACCGTTTTCTTCTACCGTGTAATAGTTATAAAAACACGAATAATAACAATATGATCCTTCTCTTATTGCCATAGAATCACTTGCATAAAGAGTTCCATTTATTCTTTTTCTTGGTTGTTATTATAACCCATACTACATGCATTTGTGACCCTCAACGAGGGGATGTTATTCAGGTTGGCTTAATAAACTTGTATGAGTAAAAACAAGCATACAAGTATATACAGCAATTCTACGCAAAGGCATATACGTATCTACATACTTTTATGATTTACAACAATGTCACGCGGTATTCTTTAGTCAGAACTGTATTAGCTTTAGGGGTAAAAGCACTTGCATATTAATGAAGGGATTATGAAGCAGGGAGAATAATTAGCACTTAAAGCAGTTTCGGATTAAAAACTCAATGATTATTTTTTTTTATTGTATTACTTATTACATTTATCAATATTACATTAAGTTATTTAATTATTTATTTTTGATGATGAAATCTGAAGTTCATCACAGTTCACATTCCGGTTCACTATTTATATATACAGTTGTGTTCATAAAAATAGCAGTAGTTATACAACTTAAATAATTAGCAACATATTTCTAAGAAGATCCTTTTTCCAAATGTATATCCGGTTTTATTGTATTTTCCGGTAACTAAGATACCATACCAGAAATAAAAAATAAAAAATAAAGGCTTACTTTCTTATTTTTCACTCATTCATTGATATATGTTTATTGAAGCATGTTCATAATAATAGCAGTGTTTTTTGGTTTTACCATAAAGTGTCTCAGAAATTGATGTTTAGAGTATTTGTATAATAATAATAATAATAATAATTGTTGGCGCTTCAGTCCAAAGGGGGACCAGGGCCTAGCTTGCTCATCAACTATTCGTGTTGTGCGCGCTACTGTTCTCTCACGAGTAGAAGGGACCTACAGTTTTTTGCCGACTCCGAACGGCGAAATTTGAGAAGCTTTCTTAGACAGTTATTACTCTTTGAGTGTTGTCAGCAGCTCGAAAGAGGTGGTGCCGTGAAATATTAGAAAAATTGGTGTTGAACTGGGAGTCGAACCTAGACCTTTCAGCGTGTGAGCGTCGGACTCTACCCACTACGCCACGGCGACCACAGAGTATTTGTATATTGTATATAATATTTGTGTATTCTTGTTTGGTAAGTGAATGTTTTTGTATATGTTTTCTTTTATTAATATATTTTAAAGTTAGAAATATGGGTCGATCAAAGCATTGTACCGAAGATATGCAGAATTTGATCAAAAATTGCGTTCGGAGAGAAAAACATATGCTTGAATCCAGGAAATCATAGGATGTTCAGCGAAAATGGTCAGCAATGCGCTAAACTGGACAGCTAGGCCCGAAACACGCGGTCCAAAAAGAGTGACGGCTAAGCGAACTAACCAAAAAATTATCAAAATGCAAAGGATAAGCTCCAGACAGATAAGGAATGAACTCCAACGTCCGGTGAGTGCTGTGACTGTTAGAAGACGTCTACTAGAGGCTAAACTACCAGCTCGAAGCCCGCGTAAAGTCCCGCTTTTGACAAAAAAGCATGTGCAAAAAAGATTGGCATTCGCAAAGTTCCACAAAGATTGGCCTAAGGAGAAATGGAGGAATATTCTGTGGAGCGATGAAAGCAAAATGGTCTTATTTGGGTCCAAGGGTCGTCGGGAAAATGTAAGAAGACCAAAGAATGAAGAAAATAATCCCCGTTATACAGTTAAAACTATTAAACACGGAGGAGCAAATTTAATGATTTTCGCCTGTTTCTCATATAATGGGGTTGGGCCTATATATCCTATTAAGGGTATAATGGACAGTGCTGAGTACGTTAAAATTTTAAAAGAGGTTATGTTGCCATATGCCGAGAAGGAAATGCCACTACTTTGGGTACACCAACAAGATAATAACTAAAAACATATGTACGTCAAAACGGGCAAAATCTAGGTTTGATGAAAAACGAAGAACCGTTATGGAGTGGCCAGCACAATCCCCTGACCCATTCAGAACTTGTGGGGCGATGTTAAAAATTTTGTCCAAACCAAAAAACGCCAAGGAATTGTGGGAGGTAGTGCGAGGCTCATGGGAAGCTATACCAGTTGAAAGATGTAGGAATCTGGTGGACTCAATGCCACGATGATGCAGCGCAGTGATAAAAAACAAAGGCTTTGCTACAAAATACTAAAGGTAAGCTGTAAATAATAATGATTTCATATTGTTTCATTGATTTTTGTTGTCTAGGCACAGCATAATTCTAAACACTGCTATTTTTATGAACAACTGCGAAATATTACTGCGACCACAAAAAAACAGTTAAAAGTTTTGAACAATGTTTATTTTGTGATATACCTGTTAAGACTGAAATATTTTACTTTTGTAAAAATAATAAAACAATTTGAATTAATAGACAATTATTTGTCTCTTTTGAGGAGCACTGCTATTTTTATGAACGCAACTGTAATGCGCATTCGTATAATGAATTTTCTTCTTATCTATATCTTCTTATTCTCTTAAGCGAACGACTTCCTCAAATTTCTAAGTTTGCTACACATTTTGACCATCTTTCTGGCAATTTGTGAATACGACGTCAATAAAATTGTTCTTCTTTTAAAGCAAACCAATCAGACACCCAATTTTCGACCTTCTCGTAGGAATCATGCTTGTCTCATCGATGAAAACAAATGGTAGTCGGAAGGAGCCAAGTCTGGTGAATACGGCGGGTGGAGTAGCTGCTCCCAGCCAAGTGTTTTGATTGTATCCTGAACCGGTTTTGCTTTGTGTGCAGGTGCATTGTCATGGAGCAAAATTACCTTGCCGTGTCTTCTGGCCCATTCTGGTCGTTTCTCGATCAATAATAATAATAATAATTTTTGGCGCTACAGTACAAAGGGGGACCAGGGCCTAGCGTGCTCATCAACTACTCGTGTTGTGCGCGCTACTGTTCTCTCACGAGTAGAAGGGACCTACAGTTTTTTGCCGACTCCGAACGGCGAAATTTGAGAAGCTTTCTTAGACAGTTATTACTCTTTGAGTGTTGTCAGTAGCTCGAAAGAGGTGGTGCCGATTCTCGTTCAATGCATGGTTCAAATTGATCATTTGTTGTCGGTAGCGACCAGTATTAACGGTTTCACCAAGTTTTAGGAGCTCGTGGTACAGCATACCTTTCTGGTCCCACTAAACACACAGCATTGTCTTCTTGCCGAATCGATCTGGTTTTGCAGTCGATGTTGATGGTTGTCCCAGATTAACCTATGATTTTTCCCGTTTAGAATTCTTAAAAAAAATCCATTTTTCATCGCCAGTAACAATCCGATGAAAAACCAATTTTCTTTCGTGTCATTGAAGCAAAATTTCACAAGTGTTTTTTCCATCTGTCTTTTTTCCATAGCTTTTAAACGGTCAGAAATTGTTTGTTGTGCAACATTTAACATTGCTGCCATTTGCTTTTGACTCAAAGTGTCATTTCCATCCAAAATCGTTTGCAATTCGGCGTCTTCAAACTTGTTTGGTGGTCTTCCACGTTCTTCATTTCTCACATTAAAATCATTATTTCTGAACCGTCGAAACCATCTTTTGCATGTTGCTTCTGATAGAGCATGATCACCATATGCCTCGACAAGCATTCGATGCGATTCTTCCTCACTTTTCTTCAAATGAAAACAAAAAATTAATGCTTTCCGCAAATCATCACTTTCTGGTACGAAATTCGACATTTTTAACACGATGCAAAAATATGATGTTGTCTGTTCAATGACTTGATGTATAAATATTTTTCACATATGTAATAGCAAACAAACAAACAAAAAATAAGGGCTCGTTCACAACAAATGTTCCCTATCGAGACATTTTATCTTCATACCGGTATACCTGGTAGGGTGGGTGTTGGATTTTTTCGAAACCACAATCTTGCGCAGCAGCCTTGGAAACTCGCGCCGTGAGAACAGGAGCGTTGTCATGAAGAAGCAACACACCCGCTGCGAGTTTACCCCGTCTTTTCTTTTTAATTTCCTCCCGCAAATTATGCAAAGTGGAAACGTAGAATGATGGCGTTGATGATTTCATCTTTTTTTTTGTACTCAATGCGCAAGATTCCCTTTGAGTCCCAAAAACTTTTTCGGACTGTCTGTTCCTTTTTTATGCCACTGCATGGACTCTTGTTTGCTTTCAGGGTCATAGTGGTGAACCCATGTTTCGTCCCCAGTAACAATTCAATCCAAAACACCGTCCGCGTTCTCACTACACATCTCTAAAAGCTTTCTACAGCATGCGATTTCCACTTTTTTCTGAGGCACTGTAAGCGTTCGCAGCACCCACCTTGCACTGACCTCTAAAAGGTTAAGATGCTCATGAAGAATGGTGTGAATTTAACCAGTTGAAAGCTTGGTGATCTCTGCCATCATTTTTACTTTTATTCCGGCACCCTCAAAAACAAATTTTTCGACTTCTTTGATACTTTCTCCCGTACAATCAGTAGCCGGGGTCGTCTTCAATGCTCTCTCTGCCTCTCTTGAACTCACCTGACCACTTTTCCACAGTTGATAATGAAGGTGCGGAGTCGTGGTAAACCGCCACCATCTCTTCATGAATAGTTTTTTGACTTTTTCCTTGCTTAGTGAGAAATTAATTTACAGCGCGATGCTCAATTTTTACCATCATTGTCTCAGTTCCAATTATGAACTAGAGATAAAACGCGAATTAATAATCACATTTATATGAAATTTGTTGTGGCCACCGTGGAGTAGTGGGTAGAGTGCAACGCTTACACGCCGAAAGTTGTAGGTTCGATTCCCAGCTCAACACCAATTTTTCCAATTTTTCACGGTACCACCTCTTTCGAGCTACTAACAACACTCAAAGAGTTATAACTATCTAAGAAAGCTTCTCAAATTTCGCCGTTTGGAGTCGGCAAAAAACTGTAGGTCCCTTATACTCGTGAGAGAACAGTAGCGTGCACAACACGAGCAGTTGATGAGCAAGCTAGGCCCTGGTCCCCCTTTGGACTGTAGCGCCAACAATTATTATTATTATAATATAAGGTTATTATAATATAAGGTTGACAAATATCTCCCGTCCATCTTTATGTCTTTTGAATTTTCCGACTATGTACACAGAGCTACAGAGATCGTAACTGGCTATACTATACATCATTTGAAAGGTCTTGACATAACCTACAAAACGATTATGCATGATTAGTTTGGATATTGCGTTCAACAGTTATAGACGTTTAAACATGGAGTTCACTAACGCCGAAATTCGCGCTATTTTAAAGTTTTCCTTTGTTAAAGGCAAATCCGCTAGAGAAACGTTCCGTGAGATGTATAGTGTTTTGGGGGATGGTACTCTATCACTTCGAACCGTCAAGGAATGGTTTCGACGATTCAGAGCCAGTGAAAACGACACCATGGGCAAACCAACCGGCGGAAGACCTGTGACGACGAATACCGATCGAATTATGGAAATCATCGAGTTAGACCGGTATGTGGCATCTCGTGACATCGCCCAGAAAATGGGAGTTAGTCAAATCATTTTAAGCCATCTGCAGAAGGCTGGATACAAAAACAAGCTTGATTTTTGGGTGCCGCATGATTCTGGACTGAATCAACGCCTGCGATATACTGCTGAAACGGAACGAACTCGACCCATTTTTGAAGCGGATGGTGACTGGCGACGAAAAATGGATCACATACGACAATATCAAGCGAAAAAGGTCGTCGTTCGGTGAATCGTCCCAAACAGTGGCCAAGTCGGGATTGACGGCCAGGAAGATTTTGTTGTGTGTCCACTATAAGCTGCTCCAATATGGCCAGACGCTTAATTCTACCATCTACTGCGAACAACTGGACCGCTTGAAGCAGGCGATCAACCAGGAGCGTCCAGAATTGGCCAACAGGAAGGGTGTAATGGTCCACCAGGACAACGCCAAACCATACACTTTGTTGATGACTCGTCAGAAGTTACGGGAGCTCGGATTTTAGGTTTTATCGTATCCACCATATAGCCCGGACATAGAGCCAAGTGAGTACCACCTGTTCCTGTCCATGGCGAACGCCCTTGGTGGTGTGAAGTTGAACTCAAAAGAGGCTTGTGAAAAGTGGCTGTCCGAGTTCTTCACAAATAAGGAGGGGGGTTTCTACGACGAAGTTGCCGTCTAGATTTAAACACATTATCGAACAAAAGGGCGCATATTTGGACTAAATCCGATGATTGTAACACTTTTAATTAAGTATTGAATGAAGAGTAAAAAAGCGGAGTTTTTAACAACCTTGACTGTCATCAATAATGATATCTGTCAATGATATTGATATCAAGCATAAAGATATAGAATTACATTAAAGTGGATATCATTTAACAATATATGACCATAATATATTCTAAGCACAGATTAAATTGTTTTCATAACGATAATTTTATAAAAAAAATATTGAGAAAACGTGTAACGTAAAGTATAACGTATAATAATTGTATGGCGCGACAGTCCGCAGGGGACCATAGCCTAGCTAACTCATCAACTACTCGTGTTGTGCGCGCTACTGTTCTCTCACGAGTAGAAGGAACCTACAGTTTTTTGCCGACACCGAACTGCGAAGTTTGAGAAGCTTTCTTAGACAGTTATTACTCTTTGAGTGTTGTCAGCAGCTCGAAAGAGGTGGTGCCGTGAAAAATTCGAGATGTTCAGTCGAGAAATAGACCCTTCGGCGTGTGAGCGTCGCACTCTTCCCACTACGCCACGGGGGCCACATATATATATAACGTATAACGAAAACTTAAAAAAACATGATGATAAAAAAAGACTAAAATTTCAACAATTTTGCATTGAGCATGTTTGCTTAGATTATGAAAAAGTACAAAATTAATATAATGAAATTAACGTGCTAAACTAGAAGTCGGCATAGAATACAAAACCACTACAAAACAACTTACTAAAAACTGTCCATGATAATTCCGAAGGTATTCAAAAGTTTGACTCGTAAAACGGAAACTGAACGTGTAAAAAGTTTAAATTTTCCAGATGAATGTCGACAACAAATAACAATTGCGTTTAAGGTGGACAAAGTGTGCTCTTAACTTGCTTTGTATTTCTCTTTAAACTGTAGCTTCAATGACGTTGCAAACATAATAATTAAAATATGAAGCAATGACAAGAAAAAGTGATTAATAAAGCGAATATGTCTCCTAGAGAAGCATTTATTTTCCAAGTATAGACACTAAATCGAATTGTTGGTCCCATAAAAAAACTTCGTCATATACTGATTCTAAAATAGAAATTTCCGAATTCACATGAGTTATTTTAAAATATTAATCAAGATATAGACAAATTATCTTCACATATTTTACTAGAACAGATTAAATGAACATACTATGACTTTAGTATACTATGGCTGAAGTAAAAATAAATATTTAAAATAAGACAAATTATATAGTAGTATTATCCCAAATAAAGCGAAGGGATTGAGAGGCTTAAAATATTCAAAAGTAATGCAATATAGTATTTTTTCAAACCCCCAAAATAAATGAATTTCTTAAAAAATAAAACAATAATTTATTCTGAATTCGAGCGGTATCCATATTCTCAATTTTGTAACAAACATAAACATTTACAAAAATTTTTTTTTTAAAAATTGGGAATATATATCTTCTGAACACCTAAAAACAATGTTGCATTGGTATAATTTAGTAACAATTATTAGGTCATAACTCTGTTTTGACAAAGTAAACCCATTTTCTAAAGAATTATGACTCCCTGTTGAACAACAAAACAGAAAACCCATTGGCATGACTTATAACTCTTATAAGCACATTTCGATTCTCGCAAGCGTAAACCATCGGGCAAGGACATAATATATCTTCATGAAAATATCCAGGGAAAATATTTGCTTGAGACATTTTCACTTTTAAATTGATTCTTTACTTTAATAGCTGTATAAATAATTGATGAAACACCATAGTTTAACAAACAAAGGTATGTATCGACGGCTTTCTCATTTCCATAGTCGATGCACATCGTTAAAATCAATTTCAATGAATTTCACCCATTTGATTGTTTTTATTTTTATTACTTCGCTCAGTTTACAAGTGTTGGGAATTTAATCAAGGAAAGAGGGACATACCTTTTTCTGTTTCCGCATGCAACGGTCCGACAGTACCGAAAAATCGTTTATCCAAAATTTGAAGTAATTGGAGAGCTGTTGAATGTATCTCCACTCGAGGGCAGCCGGTCATAAGTAGGGTTACATTTATAACAGATGTATAGTGGTCGCATGGATATTCCCTATAAATGATGTGGAAAAACAAACGAAAATAAATATGATTGCTAGTCGTGATATAAAATTGAATGGAAGTTTAACTTGGTTAAGTCAATATAGTGAGACACTAAATTTAGCAGTGTCATATTTTGTAATACATTAAGGATTGGAACGACACACCCAAATTAAGCGTTTGTGTCAAGTTGTCGATGGTTTGTTGATTTTAAATATACACATCTTGAGCTTATGCTGTCGTATGATTTAACATAAATAAACAAATACTTTTTATGCAATATTGGTTTATGGGTTAATGAGAAAGAATTTGTTTTTGCCACTAAAGTCTTATTATAATATTAATGTTTTAAAAATGAATTAATTTGAAAAGACATTTAAAATATAAAATATTTTATGTTATTTTAATAATATATACAAATTCTTTTACATCTCCATTTAAAATATCAATGTTATACATAAAGATAAAAAAAAAATCTGAAGGAAATAGACTGAAGTCCAAATCTAACATTATTCTCGTTTTTATTCTTTACATATTACAATTATATTCTAATTTTAACTCTTGAAACATGTTTACTGTCGACTCGAATGTCCATATCTGTACAGAGGTTGGAAAAAAGAGAAGATAACGATACCCGCTTCATATTGTAGGGATAAGAGGGTTGGTTTGGCAAGAGCATTCCATGTTTGTATTATGTATCTCAAGAACGAATCTATTATATAAGCTGAACGTCAGAAATAGGTCCGTTAAAGTATTAAATTGTAGATATTTAGAATCAATCAGTGTTATCTAGTGAGCCCTTTATTGCATTGATATTGATTAGGAAATTAGGATCCCTTTCTTCATTCTTAGCATGACGCTTCAATTTATGGTATAAGAATATTTCAAGCACTTTTCATAAATCAAAGCAGGACTTCAAGCTGTTATATTAATAGCCTTTTAATTACTTTAGAGAAAATCAATGAATTTTTCAATTTTTTTCTGCCCGCATATGTTTTATACCTTCATGTTCTTCGTCTTGTCGTTAGCGCGTGTCGTGGACAGTATGGCCCCTTCGATTGTGAAACCTACTATAAGAAGCAACCTGAACAGGGATATTCCTCCTCGCAACCTCCACAACGTCCCATAGCTGTTTTGTAATTTTGGGTTTTGCTTCATATACAGCTTTCTTAACATCTGTCCAAAGGTTTTCAATGGGATTCAGATCTGGAAACTGAGGCCGCCACTCCATAACTTGAACTCCATTACTTTGGAAAAATTCTTTGGCCAGTTTGCTCGTATGTTTGGGGTCATTTTCTTGCTGAAGAGTCCATCTAAGCGGCATATTCCACTCTGAGTTAGGTAGCATGGTTTTTCTCATTAGCCTGACATAAACTCCAGCAGTCATCATCGGTTTATGCAAAAACTGGGACCAGAATCATAATAAAAAGCATTCTCATACGTTAATTTTTGCTCCACCGTGCTTAACAGTCTTTACAGGTTGAAACTCTTGGTTTATTCGCTTGCGACAAGTGTACTGGTCCCAGGAGTACCAAATAAAATATTTTGGATTCGTCCGTCCATAATATATTGCACCGTTTAGAGGGTTCCCAGTTAAGGTGTTGTTTCACAAATTTGGTTCGTTTTAGTAGGTTGATTTTTGACAATAGTGCTACTTTTCTGGGACGTCTTCTTTACCAGTCTTCTTCTTATTGTAGATTTCACCTTAACTCCTCTTTTATTTTCCTAGCGTTCATAAACGGGTTACATTTGACCAATTTTATTGTTTGTCGTTCATCGGCGGGGGTTAGTTTCGGTTTTTTTCCTCTTATTTCTTCCTGCTGACCGTATTTTTTAGCAATTGCGATCATTTTATTTGAACACCTAACAATTTCACTTATAAATTTTTTTGTTATTAAGACACTTTTCTCGAGAGTACTATGCACACCATGACCAATTTAACTTTGCTAACAACGTTGCACTTTGAAATATTATCTTGTAATAATTACAATAATATGTGTAGAATTAGTTTATAACCAAAAAAAATTCCAAAGGCAGGTGTACACTTCGAAAACGCTCCGCAGGATGACGTAGTGCTATTATTCTGTACATTTAAATTCAGCTGCATTTGCGGTAACGGCACCTATTTTAATGACAAGGTGCGTATTTTTTATTATCTTGTTTACGGGTTTTATGACTAATATACTAAAGATGGTGTGCAATAAATATGAGACTCCTGCCTGCCCATAAGAAAACGTAATTAGCATAGAAGTGACACAGTCGAATATGGTGCTATTATTTTGCACAGTGCTGTATAATATATACAGTACCTCACAAAATTGAGCATACACTCACAGCTTAAACATATTTTTATCTTTCTCGTTTTACAAAAAATAGTTAATTAATAAAACTTAAATGCAGTTCGAATTGATATATTTCAATTGCTAAAAACCATAAACAAAAATAAGAAAATTAAAAAAAAACTTGCTATTTCTAAGCAAAATAAAAAAGACACTTTATTTTAACACATACTTAATTAACATTGAGCATATTCTTGAAGTAAATTCGCTGTTCGTGAGCTCTACGAACATAGAAGAAGCGAAGAGCACTGGCTTCTCAGAGGAAAAAAGAAAGAGCATAGGAAGCGCTTTCTGAGAATTTAATTTATTGAACCCAAGGTATACATTCACACGAATTTACTGGATGGTTAATGCAATTTTTTTCGGTAATTAATAAAAAATATAATATTCCATATTCCTACTGCTGGAACAACGCTTCCCTAGCGGTTATGCGGATTGCTAACAACCCACCCACAGGAAAAATATCTGTTACGGAAGAGCAAGCACCGTCGGAAGAACGGACGAAACCTCGATGACAACACGGAGCGAAAAAGGAAAAAGAGTGTGCTTTTGGAATGTTAGAACATTCTACACTCCAGAATGCGACATATATTAAAGCTGTCACAAAAGCTTGCATATATTTGTATGTGGATTCGTAGTGGGAAAACGGCTAAAGTCGAAGATCATCAATTTTAAACCGATAAGCGATCGCCTGGCTGTGATCCGCATCCAAGGCAGATTCTACAACATCAGCCTCATATGTGCACACGCCCCTACAAACGAAGCTAAAGACTCTGTCAAAGAGGATTATTACAACCTCTTGGACGGTGCCTACGGAGCCTGTCCGGTCTACGATGTCAAAATCGTACGTTTACCTACCAAAAGCAATTAAATAAGAGACTCTCCGGTATACCTACGTTAAATGCCAACGAGATGTGGTTGCATTGTCGCTTGAACATCAAAGAGGTAGCGGAAACTACCTTTGGGTACCTACCACCCCCGACAAGAAACCCGTGGTATGTTGCACGCTTTTTCTGATAACACTCGCCATTGTGAGCAGAAAAAAAAACGTGCAACCGACGAGGTTTACCAAAAAGCACTGCAACGGAAAACTAGAGCAGCGCAAGAGGAGTACCGGACTAAAAGACGGGAGGAGAAAAGCTTCTACGCCTGAAAAAAGGCTCTCTCGCAAACTCCCAGGATGTCGAAAAGTCTAGGGACAAACAAAAATACGGGTCTTTTACAAAAAAGCCAATAGCCTGACCACAGGCTTTAGGAAAGGCACCCAGCGTATTCGAAATTGCGAGGGTAATCTAGTTATGGACCCACGGGGAATAGTGAATGTTTTTAAGCAACACTTCTAACAGCTGCTTAGCGGGCCTGACCAGGAGAGAGTTATAGGGAACCAGGAAATCCCAACTACAGTCGACGAAGTAGTCCTTCCACCTAGCTTTGAAGAAGTCAATACAGCCATTAAAAGGCTGAAGAACAACAAAGTTTCAGGCTCAGATGGTTTACCATCGGAGGGAGCATGCACCAGTGCAAGTGCCCGACCCCATCCACAAAAAAGGCGATCTTACCTCCTGCAAGAACCATAGAGGTATATCCCTGCTCAACGTCGCGATCCACCGTGCAGTTCGGACCAAAAACCTCTGAACCGTTCGAGACCTGCACCAGATTTCGGCAAGGAGATGCGTTATCGTGTGATTTTTTCAATTTGGTACTGGAGAAGAAGCACTATCTTCTACGAGTCAGTCCAGCTGTTGGGATACGCTGATGACATCGACATTAGCGCCCGGTCCCAACGCGCCATAGTGGAAGCTTTCACGACAATTAAGGAACAATAAAGGCGACGAGCTGGGCTCTAGGTCAACGAGGACAAAACCAAATATGTGCTGTCGAGCAAAACACGTGAAGACACAACCACGAACTGGAGCCGTACAAGGATGTAAATGTAGTCCGGAAGGCAAAAATGCGTCGACTACACTGGCTCGGTCACATCGAGCGAATGGACAACAACGCTCCAGCAAAGAGGGTTTCGAATCCGAGCCTTCTGGTTCGAGAAGGAGAGGAAGACCAAACCTCCGGTACAGAGACCAAATCATGGCGAATGTAAGACAGCTTGGCCTTGATGACTGGAAGCAGCATCAGGCTCAGACCCTTAATGGTTCGTCAGCCTGATAAATAAGTAAGTTATTATTTAAGGACTTACCGAGCACTAAAAATAGCAGCCAACGATAGAAAACAAGCATCAGCTTCCCTTGGAGTGGCCGTATAACAGCGGTCGATGACCCATTCTAGTAGTTGGCCCATATCTGGATTCGTTTCAAGTAATAGAACAACTGTATCTCTAGCAAGTTGATATATCTATGGATAAAATAAAAAGTATATGTTATTTTATTATTATAAAAATGTGTGAAACATATGATAATTTTAATTACATTCAAGAAGGAAACGAGACATAGAGACACCTCGAAAGAAGTTGGAGGCAAAGGTGTCGTTTCAGCGGCCTCCTTTTTCATTGGCTCTAAGAGCAAAATAAGAGACGTCTGCGGCCGCTCCAGCCCAAGATTCTTGCGGACGGAAATTAACCTCTCCAACAGCCACAAACTCGAGGCAAGCGAAAATCATGATCTAGAGCCCTACGAAAAGGCTGGTACATTTTACTTTCAGTTGCTTCAGCTTACTTCCCCTACGATTCTTTTACCTTCAACAGCACCAATGGTGGCACTGGAACTTTTACAGAACTGACAAAAAAAAGATAGGCGAGGTCATCTGTTACGATGCTAATGATCAGAACCTCTTTTAGGCAACAACAAGTTCATAAAGGTAGGATCACATCTTCTAGATTTTATACTGTCATCAGGCTCCCAGCTAATACTCTTCATGTCCAGGCCAGACAAGAAAACTTAACGCAAGCCAACAAATATCTTAAGGAGATCACAGACTGAAAACGTATCTCTCCCTAAGCTCTGAACGAGGCGTATAGTAGAGAAGGCAGTTCAAGCTCTGATGGACAACCTAATCAAAAGTTTTCTACTATTCCGTCGTGGAATGCAGAACTGCAGAGGATTCGCTGGGAAGCCAACAAACTTCTAAAAAGGTCACCCAGAACCAATCTGGAGAAGGATCGGAACTCGTACCAATCAAAATAAAAAATAATATAAGAGACTAATTCGCGCCTCGAAAACTGCCTTTTATAGAGATTTTTGTGGTAAGATCGAAACATTTGTTGAAACCAGCAGAATGGTGATAGTCCTCAAAAAAGACAAAAAAGTAGTTAGACTGGACACACTCAAAAAACCTGACGGTAGCTGAACTGATTTAAAAGCTGAAACCCTCCGACTTATGCTTGAGACTCACTTTCCAGGGAACCAGATAACAACTGGCTCAAAATCAGGACCAACCCTCGAAACAGGAGATGAGCTAGTAAACATCATCCGCCGAGGCTGTCCGATGTAATAGA